>JALRMK010000107.1:0-33477 GCA_026119845.1 Pezicula carpinea | reverse complement strand
ACTATAATCGCTTAAGTTAAACTGTTTTCGCACTGAAATTACGCGAATAGTATAACTTAAATACTGATCGCGGGTTTCGCACCTAAACTTTTATAGATGTTCTTGTGATTCTAGGCATTAGCTTAACTACTTTTACTTAAACATGTCCCTACGAAAGTACTACCTCTAGTATTACTTCTAGTATTACCCTAGCAGTAGCTTTAACAAACAATCTCCTAGGAGTATCTTTAACGTGGACTACATTGATTACTTTAGTATTTATAACCCCTGAAGTATTTTCCTAACTATTTGTTTATAATATTATTAGCTATCTTCTTAAATAACAACAAAGACCTCTATATCTTTATAGTTACCTTAAACAACAGTAGGGACTTCTATATCTCCACTATCTTAAATAATTTATAGGGATTATATAGTACTGCCCACTTAGAATATCTATACTTAGCTTACACCTTATTCTATATTTAACTATGAGAAGCTATACTATAATGATATAAACTGTTAGACTATAGGGTATATTTCATGGGATAGTCCTTATAATCACCAATGTATTTTATACGAAAGTAATAAACTCTATAAGCTATAGGCTTCATCGACTTACGTCGGGACTACTACACTAACCTATTAGGATGTAAAGACATGTACCTAGCTGTCTATAACAGCTTCTAGAACTAGGATAAGTTCTACAACCTTAACAGATACTATTACAGGTTTTAACCTTATAACATCGATGTCTAATTAACTGAAGGACGTGGTTAAGTCTGTGACTTTTAAAGACTCTTTAAATACATGTTAAATTGTATGTCGTAGAAGAAAAGAACTTTATTGTTTCCTTTACATATGATACTATACTATAAAACACGAGAAATGAATAGAGTGAAAATTTTTCATCTAAAGTTTAATTTTCTTAAATAAGTTAGTTATTTTATATGTTATTATATTTAATCTTAGGTAGTCTCTGTTAATTAGAATATTAGATATCTTACCTTCTCTTATAAAATTCGCTTATAGCCGACCCACTATTTTTAACAGGACTTAGTAATATTAGTTGTAGATTACTAACAAGATAAACTTCCCTTATATATCTTAATAATACTTTCTCCTTTGAGTAAAATCTGAACTCGAAGTCGTGGAGCTTTTAACTCGAGTTAGAGACTCTAACCTAAACAGCCCTTTATAGACTTTTCTACCTCTGGTGTTAAAGACGCCCTCGCTGATACTCTTGCTAGTGGTATAACTTTTAACAAAGATTCAGAGAAGGCTAAGCCTTAGCCTCTGTTGTATAATAGTAGTTACTATAAGGGGGACGATAGTAGTAAGAAAGGGTTACTACATTAGATATTTTCGAAGGTAGCTACTTTAGTGCTGTCTAAGCCATGGTCTTAGTGAATAGCTTTATAAACAGAGACA
This sequence comes from Pezicula carpinea, assembly GCA_026119845.1. Classification (NCBI taxonomy): domain Eukaryota; kingdom Fungi; phylum Ascomycota; class Leotiomycetes; order Helotiales; family Dermateaceae; genus Pezicula; species Pezicula carpinea. Next base: position 32,067 of record JALRMK010000107.1, on the reverse strand, counting down.
ACAAATAGCAGTCTAGTGTGATGTTTCTCCTTAGTGATGTATTTTTCCTCTAATAAGCTGAACTTAACTAGTGGTTCCTAAATACACCTAAGAAAAAGAGGTGTATAGTTTAAGAGGGGGTTTTTTTACAGTAGTATATCTTTTAAAATGTAGTTTTGTTTGTTATTTAATACTGTAATAATATAATTATATCTTTAGGATATATTTTAAAAATAATAGGGATATCTAAAATCTAAATGTATATTTTAAATCTCAGGTGTATAACTAAAATCTTTCTGTATATTTTATTTTTATATATATTTCAAACCGCTAGGATGTGTTTTAAATTCTAATGTTCTATTTTAACCTCGAGGGTGTATTTTCAATCTTAATGCTGTAATTTAAAACTCTAGTTAGTATTTAAATGCTAAGGGTGTATTTTGAATTTCGGCAGCGTATTTCTATTATTAACTTAGTAGTTAGAAATCAAGGGTTTATTTGAAATGGAAACACTGGGTTTAGATGTCAAAGGCAAAGGAAATAATTAATAAAATCAACGCTGTAGTGTAATGTACCTGTAGCCAGAACCCTAAATTCGAAAAGAAAAGAAAATAAATGATTAAATCAACGCCATAGTGTAATGCACCTGTAGCCAAGCCCCCAAATCCCAACACGAAATAAAAGAAGTTATTAGTTCTCCTTTAAAATCACTTCCCGTACATTCCGTCCAAATCTTCCCCGGATAGATTCAAGCTGGACCTCCACCATCCAATCCTGAAGACCGTAGGTTAATTCAAGCCAAACTCGTAATTGTATTCGAAATACATTTTCCTGAACTCGAGTGAAAGTTCTATAGTCGTCCATAGTTGTCAAATTGCGGAAGTTGTGAAATCTGTTAGGGTGGTTGTCGACATATGCAACTAAATCTAGTGTAGAAGAGTTCTCGATCATATCCTTGAAAGTAACTAAGGGGTCTCGGGGTCTTCCTTCGCCATCAATAGATAAGTTGTTAAGTTGTAGAGGGTTCCGAGCACCAGCCTTCACACCCTTTGTCTGCATATCCTCTTTCTTTTTTTCGTACATCTTTTTTGCGTCAGCTCTAGTAAGATGCCCGATTCTACTCAAAGCACCTTCATCTTCATGCCAGGAGTCTTCCAAGCCACGCGTTCGTTTAAGCCATGCAAGTACTCTGAGTCGAAATACTTCCCTAGCTCCAATAGTGTTTGAATCATTAGCCTGAAACATCCCAACGAAAAGGCCTTCCCGTAGTCCTGTAAACCGAGCCGGATGGCGTAAGATGTACTGAATAATTTCATCCGTAGTTGATCTATCAATTAGATCCTCGAACGAAAGGTCGCGTGATGTTACCTCACCGACCTCGTCAAGACAATTCATCCACCGAATTGGCTCGACAGATCCAGACTCACTCTCGCTTTGAATTCCTCTTGTTGAGTATGTATCCTCCTCAACAACTTCTTTAGTGTCAGTCTCTTGAGTTAAATCGATTTCTATTGATGGAAGGACACCAAGTACCCTAGGCCGATTAATATACTTGTCTTTAAGGCCGTATGTCGATGGAGCGATGCATCTGTTGAGTAATGCATAGCATACGCGAAGCCGGAGGTTTAGAATATTTCGAATCTTGCCATCCTCAGCTACCTTTGGACCACGTTCGAGTTTTGCAATGGTGTACAACAGCTCCTCGCTGGTAAGCCCGTGTTTCTTCTGAAATAGCTGCTCCGCTCTCTCGAATCCGTATGCGAACGAAACTGAGTAACTAATAACAAGCAGCCCACACGCAGCGTAATTTGGGGCTTGGATGTTCTCGTTGCACCAGTACACCTTGTAATCTTTCCACTCTTTGGGGTTTTCTGTCAAATTTCGCATAAACCTCTGCAAATTCTTGATTTTTAAAGACTGTGCTGGATTGCCGCTCCCAAAGGAATCAAAGTAGAATATAACTCTAGGTTTGTTGAAAATAAGTATAGCAATCCAATGATTTCCACCCATATGACACGGGATGATGTGAATCCGGTAATTGAAGAATTGCTCGCGACTAAGATAAGAGTTTTCGAGGAATTTTTGACTTGGAGATTTATCTCCCAGAATCAGCTCGGTGGCCAGTGACGATACACAGTTTACCCAGTTGTTGTAACCAGCGCTTTGTATATCTTCGCAGACAAGGCAAAGGAAGGCATTGATATGATCATCATTTAACCAACCAGATTTGTTTTCCTTCTGGGCTCGAAGTGACCCTCCTTCGACTGTGGCTAAGCTTGAGAGTGATTGTATTGTAAGCGTGGGGAATTTCTGGTTCCAAGCTTGAGGTACGAGTACTCTGGTTTTGTCTTCTGCCGCTAGCAAAGTGGCCTGCAGGCCCTCGCCCTGATTTTCAAACAGTGGCTGGAACTGTGAGTAAGTGTTGGTGATTTGGTTCCGGTCGCGGTGAACCAGAACTCGCCGCTGAGGTTGAGCTGATTTCGGAGGCATTTTGAAGAGCAGATGCTAAGAGAGTTGACGAGCGACAGGAGATTTCAAGAGTGAGTACAGACTTACCTTTGTGTAGGATCTTCTGCAGTGGGTTGGATTTCTGCGGAACTTGGAAGATATACGCCACTAAAGACTCGATACTTGCAGCTTTGGTGACGTGGTGGCGCAGAAGATATGATGAAAGTAAGTCGATCTTATAGATGGATGTAGCTTCGGGCGTGAGATTGATAGGATTTTTGGCTTGATCAATGTTAGCTTTGCTCCTTAAAGGTAAAGTGAGAAGGCAGTTCTTACTGAGTTGTATTACTTTGAGCTTACGAAGTCAGAACGTAGATGTTCTAGATTTGTGTTGATTCAGGCTTGAAGATTGTAATAATTTTTGATGGCTTGATTGATGTTAGCTCCGCTGCTGCGAGGCAAGGTGAGAAGCAGAAGATAGAACTTGCAGACTTGTACTAGTTTAAGCTTGAAAATTGTAAGGATTCACAGCTTAATTGATGTTAGCCCCACTGCTGCGAGGCAAAGTGAGAAGGAAGAACTTGCAGATTTGTATTGATTCAAGCTTCAAGATCGTAATGATTTATAGCTTGTTTGATGCTAGCCTCCGCTGCTGCGACGCAAGGCGAGAAGTAGAAGGAAGAACTTGCAGGTTTGTGTTGGTTGAAGCTTGAAGCTTGTACTGCTGCGAGGCAAAACGAGAAGCAGAAGATAGAACTTGCAGACTTGCGTTACTTCGAGCTGAAGATTATAATGATTGTAATGATTCACAACTTGGTTAATGTCAGTTCTACTACTGCGAGGTGAAATAAGAAGCTAGAACTTGCAGATTTGTATTGCTTTGAACTTGCAAAGTAAGAAGGTAGAACTTGTAGAATTGTATTAGTTAAAACTTGAATATTGCAAAATTTGCTGGCTTAGTTGATGTTAGCTCTGTTACAGCGAGATAAAGAAATAGAACTTACAGATTTGTACCACTTGAGCTTCTAAATTACCTTTCAAAGTACGAAGGAAACGCTTGTAGACCTGTAGCACTTTAAGCTTGAGATTACAATATTTCTCAACTTAAGTAATGTTAGCTTCCCTGCTGTAAGGTAAAGTAAGGAGGTAGAACTTGCAAAACTAGGCCGCTTCGAGCTTGAGATTATAATAATTAATAGCTTGGCTTGATTAGCATTACCTTCGTTAGTGTAAGGTAAAGTAAGAAGGGTTAGATTATTGTTAAGATTATTAAGCTTAACAAGGTTGGTTCTCGATGACTAAGATATATGAGGGAGTAGGATCACAGCTTATCTTTGATATTAAAACTAGATTTAATACCTTTTGAATAACCTTAAAATTTAAATATATTTTATTTCTTGCTACTTTATAAGCTCTTGTCACTTTAATTATGTGATTTTTCTTTCCTATAATTTAACACTTAAGCACTGAAGGATCTATATAAGTCTGTAGCTTTATTTAATTTAACGCCGTAGTATATTTCTACGTTTCTGTATTATATATACTCGGTAAAGATTCCTAGTCCTGACTTTCCAGCTGATTGGTCAAGCCACACCTACATGCTCGACTGGATATCCATTTACCTACTGATTAGTTAGTTAGGCCTTGGTTTTTATTTAACTTAAGGATTTCCTTCCTACCTAGCGTCTGTACTTGGTTAGCATTATATTCCAGACCTGTATAATTATTACCTTAATCTTATCGTACCTTAATTAGTGTTATTTTATATAGAATGTTCTACTTTTTGGGTACTTATAGCTTTACTAATAAACGCTACTTACCTCATACCTAATGTGGTAATAACTATGGTACAATTCTTGTATGTTTTACCTAGTTCTTTACTCTTGTATAGCCTCAAGGGTTGTTTCTCTTCTCCTCAACCCCCGATTTATTCAGACATGCGAGAGACCATGGAGAAGAACGTAGCGCTGTAGTGAGCGTCTTCTGACCCAGCTTTCTCCCAACCCTGCGGTAAGAGACCCTGGGAATACGATAGACATGAACAATTAGCCCCCTTGACCCAGACCTTAGGTAATACTTTTATTTGTACATTGGCAGCAAGGTTGGACTTGACAACATAATATTGTACCTCTCTTTTCTAAAGCGAATCATGACAGACGCGAAACGGAAGTTGGTTTGTTTACCTAGATGAGTGGCTGGCGCTTGAAACCTCCTAACTTAGTCTTCTCTCGGGACTTAGTTCTCACTTCTCCTGGTGATTTGAATTTGCCTGGTTAGTATAGCTACAGAGAATATACGAAAGGGAAGACCTCTCTTTTTTTCCTTTTCCGACTTGATTCCCAAGAGTCTGGCGGCCGCAGGCCAGCCCCATATAATTTTAGGTAGTGACTAGCGGGTGACGTGAAGCACTTCGGAAAGGCTAAAAAGCTTTAAGCGAGCGAAGGGGGGTTGACGCTTATTTCCTGAGACCACTTTATGTTACACGGGAGTCTACGTCATGATTTTCTCACTTACCTGAGGAAAGGTACCAACGCCTTTCACTTTTCATGCTCATCAAAGATTATAGCTTCTCTTGCAATGGCCGCTATTTATCCTTTGCGGCGTACGACTCAGACGCCGATTGCATCCGCTGCGGAAGTCGTTCAGATAATTGATCGCTGTCTTAGCGGTTTGACAGGCCATATCGCTCGCCGACCATACAGACTTGAATGGCCAGATCTAGTTCAAGAAGGAAACGTTTTCGTCTACGAAAGGCATTGCTCCGGCATAAACCTGTGGGATGATTTATTGATTTGGAGAAGGATACATACTATCGGAGATATGGTCTTCGATGCCATCGATAGGCCCACCTCTGAATGGCCTTCGGACAAGATCCCTTCAGGATTGATAAGGCTTTCTCTCCACGTCACTAGCGGAGACGCGACGCACTCTCTGGTGGCATATCAGACAGAACCACCAGTTCTTTTAGTAAAGTCTATGCTCTAAAGCTAGTATGTCTGCAATTAAGCATCACTATTACCAAAACTGCCCTAATCGTAAGTAGTGAGCTATCTAGACTAACAATCATACAGATCAATATTGACCTTTGGCTTCGGGGTCTCACGACGACGATAATAGGAGTTCTTAGGTGTACTGTTTTTATGTCTTCCTAGCGTACAGATCACGAGATTGTTTTCACTTATGCAGTATTTGTACCTCGGAACACTCTAGTCAAGAATGCACGAGTAGTCGATCTTTTAGATTGGGGATATACAGGGTGATATCCAGAGTATAGGATTATGTAAAGACCTTCAATGTAGTAGACTATAAGGTCAGCTGCTACGACGATTTTGGGCTTATATTTTCAGAATGCACGATTGATTGATTTCTCTGATCGATTCTTCGTCACTAAGCTTCTCCAAGATCCACCTCTTTGGTGCTTCACCTCCTTAACCCCCTCCAGGCTCCTCGATTCCTTCAGAGAACCTGATACCTCTACAACCATTGCCTTATTGTAATGCAAGCCATGCATGAAAATAAATCGAGGGCTCCATGACTACACGGTCTTATTTTCCGTCTTGTAAGTCTGATACCTACCTATTCATTTATAGGATATCAGCCTATTGTCTGTTACTCTTCTATCCTTCTCCTTCCGTGGCAGCTTTATTTCTCTACTATTTTTGGAAAGGCGCTTCTTGATACCTTCAGGTAACATGTTCTTCGGGGAGGATAAGTAGTTTGCTAAATTAGTATTAGTACCAGTCGTATGTACTGTATTAGGCGGGCAATTACTCCACTTCCAATCTCTACCGTAGACGGTGGCCATGTTTGTAGATAACTAGAGCTACATCAACACCATTGAAGTGCCCTGATTCATAAGCTTTTCTAATCAATATATCTGTTCTTCTATTTGTTCCATCATTCGTTCGTTTCCTTCTTATTCACCTGTCGTTTCGTTTCATGTTTATAGTGTCCATTTACATAGAGACTATCCCAGAGGTTAAGAAAATTTCTCTCAGTTACTTGATACTGTATTCTTCCAATATAAGGCCTAAGGCATTTGAGAGCTGTGTGTTTTTCAGGGCCGTGTTTAATCAAGGATTGTCTGTTATTGGTCATTGATAACCAACTTATGAGGAGCAGAATCCGGCTCTGCACGACCTCAGCGTCAGGGGGCCGAATTTTGCCGCTCCATTGGCGCTGGCGCATGCGCATGCGGGACGCTGGCATTAAGAATGGAGCAAAATTCGGCTCCATGGTGGTGCAACCAGGAACGCCGGCGTTGAGAATAGATTCGGCTCCTTAGTGCATTGCAGCTAAAAACGCTGCCGCGTCTAGGATCATTTTCAGTTATATGGACCGATCATTGGCCTACAGTACAGGGCCGTAAGTTGTACAGTACTGTAAGACTCTCCTTCAACGTTAGACAAATGGTTCTGCTTAGAATGCTTCGTCAAACTCCCTAGAATCGCAAATGATTTGGTGCGTTTTTCAAACGGTAAGCTTTGCTGTTTTTCGTCGAGATACTCACAGCCCAGATGTCGAAAATAACGTTGTTGCCGCTGCCGCTGCTCCAGATTAGACTTCTTGAGCAGTCAAGGCGCGGCTTTGCGGAGTATCGAATACCCGAGCCTTATTGCGTCAACAGCGCTTTGGAAATTCAACGACACCACAACGTGATAAATAATGGTATATAGATTTCCTTTATATTTTGACCTGCTAAAAGTTCCCAAGCATTATTGTGAGCATCTCAACAGTTCAGTCTCTAATATTGGTTGCCATTTTCTTCGCCTTATCCTCCACGAAACCCTACTCTCCCACATCTACGAATTAGCCAGAAAGCGCAACCTTCTCCTGGCCAGTCGGCCTCAAGCCTGCCCGCTTCAACTTTTCTACGCGTGGTAGCGATGCACGTATATCTACAAGTAATGAAGTTATGGCATAATAAGAGAGTATCCGCGACGAGATAGGATGCGCTTAATATGGAATGGCGATTACACTTGGAGTGTTGAAGTCGTTGTACTGCATTGATGTCATAATCACTACCGCAAACTGCTATCGGTAGCAAACAATCAAACCTTGTCAATTTCCAATGCCAGAACCAACACCACTTCGAGGCCCATTTGGTGCGTCAATCCCAGAAACCATTATCTCGCATGCTTCACAGCCGTTCCTCCAGTGGCCTCTTCCCATCAAGCAACCTTAGAGAGCGTGTTTTCCCGTACAGAGCCGGGCAGTCCTCTCGCGATGACCCCTCTTATCTTTACTTTTTTCTTGACAAGTATCCAAACTCCAACTACCCAGAAACCTACAGGCTTGACACGTTCACCTCTCATTCCTTTTTTCAGCTCGACCTCCTCAACATCAATTACAAACGCACCTGCCTCGGAGGGTATGCTTGTATCGCCTCTTGTATTACTTTGCTGACCTTCATCAATCTATTCTGTTCACCTTACAAGCGCACACAATCCGCAGAAATCAAAGCTCCGTGTTGGACAAGCAAGTTCTACCCGTCTGTCAACTTCATCTTTTACCCCGCTCCGGAGGTTCGTGGTTATTTTCACGGATACGTGCTCCTTACTTCTTATATTCCCCTCAGTCGCGAGCTTCTACATCCACAGCTGACCTAACGTCAGGCACTCACTACAATACATCGCGATGCCTTTATCTGCAACAAAACCGGCAAAGCGCGAGCTTGCCAATCGATATAGCCAATTCAGTGCTCTCTTTGCAGACCTGGGAGGGGAGCTTGAGGAACAGTTGGCGAACAATCCTGCCGATAAGACTATACCACACACCTACAATGGGATGCGATACGAGTCCTTCACATATGGCAAGATCCAGAGACTGTTAAAGCGGTCACCTACTGGGCGCCTTGGACCACAGCAGGAAAGTGTCCGAGGGTGGCTTAATGATGATATCATCAATGCCTACCTTAACCTACTCTGCCAAGATGTGAAGGACTTTGGTTACGAGCAGAGGGCCGCCTGCATTGACTCTATTGCCATGGGCTGTCTAGCGGAAGGCAAAAGTATCGATGGAGGCCTTCGGCAGTCAAATTTAGATGGGCCAAGATTCTTCTCCAAAGAGATGATCTTCATGCCATACCTACGTGACGGAAACCATTGGGTTCTGATCGTGGTATTCCCACAGAGGAAGACGATTGTTCATTTGGATACCTCTGGTGTAGCTAATATAGGTATAATCCAAAATGTTCGGCGGTTGATTAAGGAACAACATCCAGGACCTGGGAAGCAGCCGGACTGGCCCTGTTACAACCTTCTCGAAGACATCCAGTATCCAAATGCCGCAGCGTGTGGGATCTTTGTCCTAAGCTTTGCTTCTAGCTACACCTATGGCTTTATGGACACGGACGGCCTGCCAGACGATCTCGCCCTGCGAGCCAGGCACATGCCATATACCATTCTTGACCTGAAACACCGCCCCGGTGTTACGAAGGAATTTGAGAGAACGTTTGGTAATAAGAGACTTCGGGTTGCGGCAGAGCTTCTGACTTGCAAGATCTCTTCGCATACTTGGGGTATGCGTCGTGCTACAAGAGGACCGAAGGGAATGCTGGCCGAGATAGTCAATCTGACTTTAGATAGAGACTCGCTCGAGGCCGAAAACCCTACTGAACTCAGCGACAATTTCTCGGCCATTGACTTGACTGCCTACACTGATGAAGAAGGAGAAGAAGACGAGCAGGTGATTCCAAGTTTGGAGGCTGGGATTGGGGCGAATGGCGTTAGGGCAGACAACACGATCATGTTTTGGCAAATATGTCGGAAATCTAGCGCCGACGAGCTCCTAGAGTATGTCAAGAAGAACCCGGCTCGTTTCCCTGGGTTTGAAACTAAGTTTGGCATGAAGACGATGATATGGGGACAGGACCTTGAACGTTGGGTCATCCTGGAACTGCAAGCTTGCGAGGGAATGGATGATGCGTGGGTCGTGGCAAACAGGATCGTGATTTGAGACTGGTGGCAAGCAGACCGTGGGTGTTGATTGGGAATGTTCATAGAACGGATCCTGATCAGCGCAAGTAATTCAATTGCCACGGCTTCCATCTCATTCACTGATACAGTCAACTGAGCCGAGCGTAAGCCGAGGGTGGTTAGCGGCCTGAGCAAGAGTACTAACTATATACGCAGCACGAGAGAAAACTAGTCGACCATAGTCGCAAGATCTAAACCTTATAATATACTTGGTACATTAAAAACAGCAACTAATGGGCTTAACTAGATTTCTAGGGTAGTGTGTAACGAGAAACTTCTATATATAATAGGTCTTGATACCAGCTTTCATAACTATGAAATTTGATCATTATCTTCTAGCCTGGTTCGAGAGTCTTCTATTCTCATTTATCAAGTCTCGAGTATATTGATCTGCCTCCTTAAGATACCGACTTATCATAGAAACTGTTAGTTGCTCTGTCTTCAAATCTTCGCGTAGTACTGTATCTCGATAGTGGACTCCACCACTTGAAGACATTTCGTCGCTTGTAACTCCTCGACCATGTGATATCCTTTCTCCCTCGTCATTTCCTGCTTCATAGAAGCTAATTGAGAAGCCATAGTCTCCGCATGTCTAGTTACAGCTTCGAGCTGCTCGTGCTGGTTTAGGCATTGCGCCCAGAGTCCTATCCGCATAGACGCGGCGCGATCCGCGTCGTGGTTCGCTATACAAGCCGGTCCGAGGGAGAAGAGAGGGGGCCGTGGGGCTAAGGATCTACATTATGTAATTCGCAAGGCAAGCTACGGGAAAGCTATAAGGGCGTCGCCAGGGGATCACATAATTCGTGACGGCTAGACTGCAAAACTCACTACTTTTAATATATTATATTAGGACAACAACGTCCCTTTTAAACTGATAGTAACGTTAATAATCAATAGTTTTATTTAAGTAGATTTCTCTTTACTACATTTCAAATACTCTTTTTCTAAACTTAAATATATAACTTACTTTAAGTATTTTGTTTCTGCTAGGAAGATATAGACTTTTTACTAATCACTATTCTTAAAATAATCTTTAGCTCTAAAATTAAGATAGGAAAACGTCTCATAATACTATAATTAGTATTGAATTTATAATATTTAGTAGAAGTTAACGTAATTTAGTTATTTTTGGTGGGGTTTTAGTAATTTTCGCGACTGCTGTCACGAATTATATGACCCCCTGGTGCGTGTAATAGTATGTATACCTAATAAAAAGAGGAAAAGAAAACTCGAATAATATATATAAGTAGGTAAAGAAAATAAAGACTTAACCAGAACTAAGTAGCTATAACTATAGCTTATATTCCTAATCTAGACTTAATATTCCCTAATAATTTTTGTTAGAACTAGATAAGTGGCTTAAGGAACTTATGAACATCTGTATATTTATAAATCTTGCTGGATTCTATTAATAAGCACAAATTCATGAATTGGCAAATATTTACAATTCCAAGCGATTTATAGGCGCATCTAAAGAGATCGCTTGGCTGTAATATTAAGCGACGAGATAGGAATGGATATCATGCTCCGTCAGCTGAAATAATCACACTAATAGTAAAGGGAGATTCTGGCAAATTGGTGCTTAAGTCTAGCGCCGTCTACCGAAGTACTTAAAGTTCAAGCATGTATAGAAGCGGGGACCCTATGCTATGGCTTCAATGCTTTGCATTGATAGCTTAGTCAGAGACGAAGCTAAGATTTGAATACCATACTCCCTGCTTACTTCGATGCTTTGTGGCTTCTGTGAGTCTCTCCAAACAGCCTACGTATTCTATACGAATACTTCAAGAAAGATGTCAAGTTTTAGCAACAGGTGATTCAGGCCCTTTCGTGTACGATTTAAATCTTGCGAAAAAATCTATAGGCGTTAAGATTATACATTAGATTCTCAAGATTGTAATTGGCATATATACCAACTTATACCAAGCAATAGTTACATAGTCGCTTAATCTGCTGCTAAGTCAATGATTGACTATCACCTTCTCGGTTTACAATTCCGGCCTAGTCTCTTCGGTTGTGGTATCTAGTGGTACAAGGCGCGTACCAAGACGGACATTGTATACAGCCTCTAGAGCTTTCCGACTCTCAATGACACGAGGATGTCGGACTGAGAAGAAGCGCGCGTAAGAATATAGACCATAGTAAACCTGGCAAGTGTTAATTCGCAGTCTTGTTATATGTAGGGGAACTTAGGAAGGACTCACGCTTAAACAATTCACATACAAGAGGACAAACTTCATCCACATATACATTGGTAGAACTTTCCATGAGACCATCTCCTTTTTGCGGCGGAGATAGTAAGTATTAAAAAGCAAGAAAGCACTGCTGTACATTGTTAGGGTAATCGCAAATAGCTTAAGGAAGAGCGCCCATGCAGCAATGAGCGTCAAGACTAAAACCCAAGGCCGCAAGAAAGCCATTACAGAGTCGTAGATCTCGATTAGGACGAAGAACTTCGTGACAATCTCCCTAAATCCTAGACGCCAGGAAAGGAGAATGTAAATTGTGTCTTCCTAGATACGCATACCAAGGAAGTAATTCCAGCGGGTAAATCTTTGCTTGAAGACTGTCATCTCGCCAAAGCCACCTTGAGTAGCACTCGATGACCACAAGAACTCTGGTGGTGTTTCGGTCTCGACGAAGACCTGAGAACAGAAGTCTATACGGTAACCCATGCTGCGACACCCATGCCCGAAGAACCAGTCTTCCGAAATCGTATAGCCGGGATGAACGTTGAAAAGGTTTTGTAAAGTAACGCGATCCCACAATATAATGGCACCGTGGGGAAATGTAGCACTTCCGTACTTGCTTGTAAACACCTTTCCCAGCCCTGACATAGTATACTCTACGTTTTGGCACTGTTGCACCAAAGTCCCCTTACTTCCATTTGCACCTGTGCTTTTGATAGTGTAGCCGACACACTTGGTATTCCCCTGGATACGGGTTGTAACAAGAGGGAAATTAGCTGGCAGATGAACATCGTCATCGATGAGCAAGATATATCTATATCCTCGAGTAAGTGTAATACCGACGAACTCTGCAGTGATTTTGGACCCGATTGGTACATATGCATGATTGACACCATACTTCTTGCACACTTCAGCGGTATTATCGGTGGGAACTTCGGTATTGCCGTTGTTTATGATAAATATTTGCTCCGGATTAAAGATCTTGAGTGCTGCTTGGATCGTCTCTGGCAGAATTGCACCAGCTTTATATGCTGGAATAACCAAGGCAGTCTCGCTTGCGTCTCTTGATTCCACGGAGTCAACCTCGGTCTCGAATCGCACAAACAGAAGTGGTATGAAAGCTTGGAACGCGGCCCAGCCTATGAATAGAATGCTGCCAGCACTGCCAAGACCAGCGCTCCGAACCCAGCGATAGTAGAGTACACCGACCCCAGGCCAGATTGGCTTACCGACAAAGATAAAATATACAAAAACCAGAAGGATAAAGAAGTAAGCTGTTTGAAACACTTTGGATTCCCACGGCTTCCTTTTTGTGGAGGCCTGTAGCTTCTCCACCGCAGCAAGATATTCTTCTACGTTCTCTTTCTGATTTTCGATGTCGTCCTCAAAAATAGGAAGTTGATTGCTAGAACTCTCCGTAGATAAAAGGTAGAATGTTAATGACGAGACACTCTTAGAACGATATTGCCGAGGGATTAGATGTGGAGTACCACCAATGGACATCATACGCTGAAATGCAGAAGGCCGTCTCTCGAAGGGTGCAGATCCTGGCCAGGAATCCTGTGATGATATACTAGTATCTTCAGATTTATCAAAAGGATTCTTGAAGTTGTTAAAAGGCAACGATCTTGATCGGATATGTGCTTGCGATGGTCTTCTGATGACTGCTATGTTGGAATCAGATTTTGATGTGCGATGACCCTTTGGACCAGTGGTATCTACACTAGAGATATCGAATGGTCCAACTTAAGACTGCTGCCGGACTCGAGCGGGGGCATGGTCAAATGGACTTAGTAGTGAGCCTCGGCGTATCGACCAGCCAGGCTGTCCAGCGGTGGATAGCAATGATTGCTGGCGTGAATCGGTGGTCGGCCTAGATTCATCGAAGGATACTGAATGCCGCTGTCTCGGGGTGCGATTGTTTGACGGAGTGCTAGACTTGAGTGCTGAAGCTGTCGGGCGGATGGGTTGTGGAGACTGCGAACTTTCTGTTTCGGAAATAGGATTGAGCTGTCCGAAGTTAGGTAGTCGGAAGTTACGTAATTCTGCATGCTTAGCATGAGTTGGAGTTATGATTTCTGAATGAGTAGGCCTGGGTGTATCTTCAGAGTCGAAGCGTTGTGTTGGTGTTACCTATGAACAAGCGGCTTCGAGTTGTGCAGCGATTAAGGGGGGAGGTGGGGAGGACTGTGATGATTGATGCTGCTTGTCTGCAGATAATGAGTCCACGTTCACCATGGCTTCTTAGAAAATCTTTGGCTTATAAGCGATAATGGGCTGGCTCTAAATATAAGGCTAAAATTAAATGGTCTAATTGAAGATACTGCGTGATCAAAAAGCTAACAAGACGCGAAAATGAGAAGTGAAGATTTTGAGATTCTGAAATTATTAGAGAATGGGCAAAATAAATATCGAACGCGCTCAGCATGTATGAAGAGGCTCTCAGAGACCCAAGAATCAACTATTCTCCGTATTCATCAGACGGGTTTACAATGTCCTCGGCCATTGTAGGTCCCTTCGGAGATGCTAGTATGATGACGTAGAGGCCCCTAATGTTCTTATCTCATTCAGAGCGTCTTCGAAGAGTTTTTTTTATACCACAAAGTTAGATTTGAATAGTTGGCATTTCGGGATCTTTTAGCTGGGCTAAGAGTGTGTGGACTGTCTAACGTTGGGGTCTTAATAGCGTCCAGCGGAAGGTGAGTATTCTCCGTTTTTTAAGACTAGAATTCTAGACTTGGCCAAAGTGATTACGAGGAAGGCTGAGCCTAAGAACAGCCTCAGAGAGCCTCCAGAGCACAAGCGCACCTCTGTGGCCGCCACATTTTGCCACTCCCGCAATAGAACAAGTTATAAATCTCTTATAAACACCGATGGATTAGTCAGGGTCAAAGTAATACTTGATGATTTGAGTCACCCAGTTTCCTTGGGTTGTTTACACCCTTATTCAACGAACTTAAATTATTTCCTATAAATCTATAAGAGCCCTCTTAGTTTTAACAGTTACTAATTATTCTAAAATAATAATATATTTACAGTAATATAAAGGTAAAACTTAGTCCGACAAATTTTCTAGTAGTTTATAGGTTCCAACTAATGCTAAATTAATACTTCTAATGTGAAAGCTCTTTAATGTATTATTCTAATTGACTAGTGTCTAATTTAAGTATCTATCAATAGAGATAATTTGATATAAACTTAGTTTCAATTACCTACAATCTTTACTTTATATGCGTATCCTTAAAAGGTACGTATCCGGAGTATAGAAACGTGTACTAATATTTGCGCGAGGATAATTAATATCAACAAGATTATATCAAACCTATACCAACAAACAAATCGCTACAGTACTTGATTTTTCGTGCTGTTTACTACGAGATAGGGAGCCATAGTCACACAAATGCATCTTCTAATAGAGGACTCCTATGTTTACTTTATAAGCTATCATACTTATGCCGATTAGAGACAGGACGCTGAAAGCGGCGACGACGCGAGTAATTATGTCCATCGGCTTCCTTTGACGAAGTTAGTATCATTACCATTTAACCCTAGTCTCCGATGTGACATAGGGAACTAAAGTCCTCAACATCTTCCTTTTAAGTTACGTAATACCCGGTGGCTGCTAGTACGCTTATGGAAAGCTCCTAGCACATCATTTATATACTTCATATTTCTCACCTACTATCATTTATCGACAATACTATGTTTTGTCTCTAATCGCCCTTTTAATAATATTCTATAGACGTATTATAATGTCTCTCCTTATTTTCACCCTTGCTGTGCTATTCTCCGTCGCCAACGCCGTCTGCGAGTGTGGCTATAAGACCAATACTGGGGATATATAGCAGTATTCAGTCAACACCGATTTCAATGCTATCAGTAATGCCAGCTTCTTCGAGTCTCCTGATTGGAATATCACTTCTCTTGTTCGTGTAGCTAGAAATTATCACCCGATTACAATCAACTACACTCTAGCAAACGTCGCAGTCACAGATCAAACCCTACTTCTGAAGTGTTCAGCATACAATGCTTCATCTAGTAGTGCAATTACTTCCGCACAGATTTAAACCACACGGCACGACATTTTATATGGTTCGTTTAGAGCGACATATAGCGTTACAGGTGGATCTGGTGCAATTAGTGCATTGTTTTTCTATGCATCTAATACAGATGAGATTGATATTGAGACGTTGACCCGCGATAATCCTCAATCAGTACATTTCACCAATCAGCCATCTTTAACCACCCAAATAAACCTGCTAAACAACCTTGTCAGGAACAGTTTTGTTAACTACCGACTTGACTGGAACAAGAGTGCGACGAATTTCTATGTCAACAACGTTCCAAGTACTAAGTTCACTACAAACGTGCCTACCGTTAACGGCTCAATCTACATGAATATGTGGGCCGATGGAGGAAATTTCGCAGGGACGAGTCCACCCAAGATAGACGCAATCATGATGGTGAAATCGATCCAGTTGTATTTCAATACAAGCAGTATAGAATCTGCTGCCACATGGGAAAAGTCATGTCGGAGCACAGCTTCCGTACCCTGCTTGGCAGATTCTGAAGGGTTACAAAGGAACTAAACGAAGGGCGTCATCAATTGTGCGGGTGGAAACGCAAGAGCTTCTACAGGCAGGAAAGCTGCAATGGCCTTTGTAACAGCGATATATTGGAATGCGTAATGGTCTCATGACATGTGGGGGGTGTGGCCCAGCAGAATTTAGCTATGTTCACTTTGAAAAAGAAGACTTCACAGCAAGATGCTAGACAGAAGATTGGTGTAATAGATGCATAAAATTTGACAGCTTAGACTGTTGTTATATTTTTGAGAATATAATTATATATCTGCTTTGGACGGAGCAGATATCTCGTTCTTCGCTTCTCAAGTTAGCAAAGTGAAGTTCTACATCAATCTGTAGCCATGATGATCTCATCAATCCACACATCTCTAAGTATTTAGCCCATTGGGCAGCACTTCTAGCACTGGTTATACTATTCCACATTGTAGATAGTTTATAATAGGCGGCTTAAACCCATATTCTCTTGACCGACGCTGGGTGCGGCCAAAGACGAAGAGAATTCCATTCAGAGAAACATAATATAAGTAGCACAATCCGAGTATCCTCCGAAACGTCATTGCCGAGCTTAGACACAACCTAAAAATCTCTCTAGAACTAGGGACTAGTACGATCGTCGACCTTATTCCGTTTCCGGCCTTTTCGACCTTTTTAGACGTTGCAGACAATTCCGACATGCGCACCATATTTATACTTTCCAAGGGACCTCACAAGCTTTCGGGAAATTCTACATTCCATAGTTCTAGATTTACTTATCACTCCTCGCATGTATACAACATCGATGCAATTTGGGTTTAGGTTAGAACTAAGCATCTTCTACACGTGGTAGATTTCTCCGTCGCTTACTAAAAAAGTGAACGCTAATTGTTCTCGATTACCCATCTTTGCTGCTAATGGTGGACGATTGTACTAAATCCTCATATTTTTGTCACGTCGCTTCCGTAGGAGCAGCTCTATCCACTTCAAAGTTGACATCAATGGCGGAAAAACCAAGACGATACTAGCAAAACGTATACAGGCGGCTGTATCTTCTCTTCTCCAGGATGTCTTGTATTATCTGCCGATATGGGGTGGCTTGGAGGTCAGGCTATTAAGACACTGTGCTTCTAGAAACAGCGATAATACCAAAGACTTAACCCCGATGATGGAGAATCTTATAAAAAAAAAGTAATTCCGGACACTTTACGAAGAGTATATTATAGGACAACTCATTCGGTCCAAGTCATTAATATTCCTCAAGATCTCTAATTTTCTATATCTTATCAACATTTTCACATTGCATCTAATCATCTCTCAAGTTTCTTGATCATCATGTCAGCTAAACCTAGACCAAATCACGCTGCAGTGAGGATAGTCTCTCATTCTAGAGCCAGTAGTTTAGTGAACAACGAGGACAATAGGGTCCAAATCCCGCTATCAGATCTGACAATTGAAAGGTATTCGCAACCTTCCTTCTTATCATACTCAGAACTAACTTACGCATGAAGTGTTTCGAGCATCCTCGATGCCCCGAGTTTCTTGAATGATGACTCTCGTCGCTTATCCTCTACAACGTTAGTCTCAAATTATGGTGACAGTATCGTTTACGTGATTAGAACTGGCTATGTCGGAGAGATGCTTGTTCGGGAGTTTAGACGCACCTACCAGACAATTGGATTTGACATATCGGAAGAAAGAATCTCCAAGCTTAAGCTAGAGTTCCAGTCAATGCCAACAATTTAACTTACAACCGATAAGACTCTTCTATCCCAAGCTACACATTTCCTGATATCAGTCCCCACTCTTCTCCGCAGCGACAATTCTATCGATAGCTCTTACGTTCTCAGTGCCATCGACTCGGTCATCACACATGCACATCCAGGCTCAACCATCGTTATCAAGAGTAGTGTCTCTGTCAGCATGACACGAACTCTACTGTCACCTTACCTCACGAACTTTAAGTGCGGCATGTCTCCAGAGCGTGTTGATCCTGGTCGTGTCTTCCCAGTGCCATCTACTATCCCCAAAATCGTATCAGGCCTGACCGAAGATTCTTTAGAATCAATCTAAACCCTATACTCTGGTGTCTTTAGCAATGTCGTTCCAGTTTCAAGCACAGAAGTTGCGGAGATGACAAAGCTGTATGAGAACTGCTTCTGAATGATCAATATCGCGTATGTTAACGAAATGGCCGATGCTTGTGAGGCTCGAGGAATCAGTGCTCAAGAAGTTGTTTACACTGCTTCAACAAAACCTTTCAGCTTTATGCCATTTCAACCTGGACTTGGCGTTGGAGGACACTGCATCCCGGTGAATCCACATTACATGTTTGCATCTTGTGAGCTACCTCTGCTACGGGAAGCTACGAATCGTAGGGTAGCACGGCCAACGAAACTCGCAAGACAGTTCCACAGATCCATCTCACACAAGACTACTCGCAGCTCTGGACGTAAGCCACGCATTCTTGTCATCGGGGTAGGCTTTAAGCTAGGACAGAACGTACTCTCTCACTCACCTACGTTACAGTTTGCGCAGTCTTTGAAGCATCTTGGATGTGCGGATCTTGCTTTCTACGATCCACATGTAGCTGCGGAACAGGTGGTTTAGATGAGAAAGTTGAGGGACAAAGACTTTTTAGAAGAGACTTTAGACATTAAGTTCGATGCTATTGCTGTTTGTATAAAGCAGACAGGTATAGATTACAGCATCTTAGAGAAGCTAGGAAAGAGTAAGGTTAGATGGTACTAAAAAGGTGTGAATATTTTAGGAGTATAAATCTATATTAGATTCTTCTTCTCCGATAGACAGACACTTTCGATAGCTCCTAGCTTCGTAACGATTAGTCTCTTTTAGGCTTGTTACATCTGCAGTTCGTAAATTTTAGCCCTTCACTTGCAACAGCAAATTTGGTTTTAATCACCTCTTCTATCATTGTCCTCGGGGCAATTATCATTTCTTGTCGTTATGCTAGATGTTCTTACATGTTCTTCTCCAGCGAACTGCTCGCCATCGACTTGCTTGTCGACTCCTCCGTCCTCGGATTCACATCCTTGACCTGGAGCCTGAGTAGGGACGCATCAAAGACCAGTCGAATCCCGTGGCGACATAGGCTTCGAGTGTATTAGATGTTGCAGGGATCTGAAAAAGCCTGAAAAGTTGACTTCGAATTCGTCCAATCCTGAATCCAAGCATCCAAGTGCGCGGCAGATTGTAATATTGCTTGTAGCTAGAAGTTAGCAAATCCTGGTATACATTCAACCAGCCCTTACCTTACATCGGCACCAAGCAAGCCTTTTACGATTTCAACTACACCAGGAAGCTTGTTCGATTTATGGACAGCTCTAGAGTAGCGTTCCATGCCTAGCTCAGATATAACTTCTCCCACAGCCACGGGCAAGGTCGGTTGAAATAGGTCGCGCAAAGCTCTCTCGCTACCCTTCTTGACTTTTCTTTATTAGTAGTCGTTCCAGATTAGCGCCAGCGTGTGCTTACGCAAAATAAGATATAACTGCAGCTCTCGACCTCTCCAGCCTGGTAGATTTGCCATGGTCCAGCACCATACGCAGGCCAAATTACAAGACCTTTTCTGGTAGCTATTATTACCCTTAAAGAAATCCTCCATGTAGCCGCTGACCTGGTCATGTGAGCGCTCTATCTTCAACGATCCGGATAATACGTACTTGAGATGGTGTTAGCTTATCAACAACTTCACACACCCACATCAAAGCGTATCCAACTATTCTCTGAACGGCGACCACTTGTTCACAGATGATCTGTTGTGCCTTGAAGCCCTCTGCCTGAACAAGTAGATGTACTGCTATCTTCAAAATATCTGGCATACCACTATGTGCTGTCGTCGGTAATGTGAGACAGGTCTCTGTGCGGCCGAACGCGATTCGCATGATTTTCCAGAGGTCGACCGGCGTAAGCTTATACTTTTCGGTCTCTGCTTCCCATTGCGTCGCTTGAGGTACTCTCTTGGTGGTGTTATCGATCCGCTTCCGTAAATTCGCCAATTTCTGCCTGTCGAGGCGAGCACTACTTAGCCACCTCTTTTACAAGACGTACGGGCTCCAGCGGTCGATCGTAACATGACTGGCTAGTTCCGGTTGCAAGAGAGGTGAAGATGGAGAGCAATTGTCAGCTGGTTCCGGCTGTAAGATAGGCAAATTTGAGCAGACAAGAAGACCAGCAGCTTGCGCGACCTTATATGACTCTTGAACATCGCCAAGTGATACTTCAGTCTTCCAAAGTACCTGCGGTTGCTTGCCGTTATGGTTGGTCTTATGGCGCTTGGAGGTAGTTTTACCACTTGGCTTTGAAACAGCTGATGATGAATTCAGACTATTTGGAGTTAGAGCCTGGTCGGCTCGAGTGCTGAGTTGATCCTCTACCACTCCATACTGATGCGCTCTTTTTCGTTTTCTGGGATAAGGTTGGATAGACATTTACAACCTGGAAACATTAGCCTTGAACGAGGAAAAGACTTTAGATACTTGCTCTGATTCTAGCAAGGCAAGTTTATACCCAGCATTCTTAAAGAAATATATTTCGTATAATCGTTGAGCTACGTCAATGATCGAACGTTTGCCCACTATCTCTTCGGTGACCCTAACAGGAATCAAACATCGCATCTCATACTCATGGTATACAATGTTGTAACGACGACGAAAGGGGTGAAATATTAATTGCGCCTTGTACTCTTTCTCATAAACAATCGTTGAGAAATCAATTGCTGTATCTTGAAAATGATGCAAATCGTATTAAACAGAAGATGCCCTTGGAAGGCTTTCTATTGAACAACATCCAAACTCGATCCTCGAATTAGGCTGGCTGATGAGAAACATTGTGTTGTTAAGGAGAAGAGGAAGGGATGAATGCGCTGTGTTCTTCTTGAAAAGTGGTGTCGCAGCAGCTACGACACCCCATTTTAGTCTTAGCTGCGATCGGGGATCCATTTGGCGACCTCCTGTACGGCATGGGTCGTCCAGAAACCATGTTCGCTTATACCACTCCCTCTAAGCTCCATTGTCTTCCGCCAACGTGCAGTGCAGTATGAAATATGATCTCAGCGTACAATGTCTTGCAAGGCAAATATTTCAGGGGCAACTGGGCCTGATCCGACCTCGATTCGATGTCTTTTGCACGCTCTGTAAATCGTGGTCCCCATCCTGTTTGATCCACAAGCATTATATCAGGGGTAGAGCTCCTGCTTGCCTTCCTCTTCTCGTGGGCCCCGACTCAATGTATAAAGAATGAGCTGGAGAACGAGGCAACCAATCTCTGCTATCCTCATTGGTATTACCTACTGCTACTGCGCTGTATCTGCCTTCACCGTACATACTTACTTTAAATCACTCCTCTACAGACGAGACGAGGCATCCAAGGCTAGACCAATTTCTACCCTCGCATTCCTTAGTATACCCTGCAGATTTATGTTTACACACACGATGAACCACACTGTTTACAATACCATTACGTCTAGCGACCTAACTTCCTACAACAATACAGCGACACTTCAGGTAATGGTGACTGGCACCGATTCCACTGCAGAATATGTAGCTTACCAATATTGCACAGATTCCGCATCCTACGCTGTCGCTGTCTAGGTTCAGCAATTTATTATCTGACGATGGTACAGGCTTTCAATCTTCGATAGAGGTGGTCTAGTTATGTACTCTTCTCTTGTTGCCCTACTAACTTCTGATTTAATAGGGTAGGAGATGCCTTCACTCGAATGGATCCTACTTTATTGAGGGGAAAGGCCATTTCAATATCGTGTCTGTAAAATCAGGCATGTTTCAACTCTCGGGAGCTGGAAAGTACATTGATGCCTCTTCTAATTCAGTATTTACTTGTGATAGAGGAAGGACAATGATATGGCGATTCTCTAAGAGGCTATTTTGCTCACCCCTCTTCACTCGGCTGTGGCGAGCTTGAAGGCATATGTTAACCACGCCGCTTCACTTACGGGAGAGAGATTCCCGTGCTAGGGTTCGCATGTTTTCTATTATTGGAAGCTGTAGGCATCACATATCGATTTTAGAAACAGAACTTATAGAGACATTGGTTGGTAAACAGCTTCTATGCTAACATGATGCGAAGCGATTGGTTTCTATGTATATCTAGTTCTAATTCAACTTTCTATCATTATCTTATGCCTTGTATCATCTGGATGGTTCCTCTTGACTGTATCCCACGAAAACTTTCTAGAACTTGCAACTACTGGCGGAAGGCATCAGGCCTGACGTTGATGTTTAGTACAACTTCTTCGCTCGCTTAACCGCAGTCCTCCGTTGGAGCAGAACGAGGGACTTCTGTCGAGTTAAAGTATATTCTTGGTAAGCTAGCAAATTGTAAGGTGCGGAGAAAGAATATATATTGGTCTTCATATCCTCAATTTTCTTGCAGCACTATCATAAACCAGAAAATGGATCACCCTTTTTACGCGGCTAAGGTCTGGTCAAGTATAAACAACCAGATGAAGATGGGCTACGCTTCACGCCCCAATCAAGAAGCTCCTCTTTCCTCTATTATGCTACACTTTGCTTGCTTTATCGACCTATGTACGCACAGATCAACCGTCGAGGCCATGAATTATGATACGGAACCGCTATCCAGAGATAATTTTATGATCCAGGACGAAGACTGAACATTCCTCCTTAGGCTTGCATAAGAGAACTGCCAAGTTGGCGAGAGATTTACTTGGCAATTTGGTAGAGGTAAAGATGAGCGACAAATATAAGATAAAAGAAGAGCTTACTTGAACTTTGCTAACAGAAAATCAGTTTTGTAGAAGTACTACCCAGACCCAGATGTTTTTTGCAGGGAAACTATCCAGCGTAACAAGTTTTGTACTCAGTTTGTAGGCCTGCGTGATGTTATGAAGGATTTACCGGAAGAAATCAGAGACAGTCAACTTGTGATGTATTTTTACTGGATGTTTAGGTGCTACTAGTCTGGAATTAACATGGAAAATTTAGAGTACCCTCATGAACGAGCTAGTAATGTGGAGGTCCGTAGATACATGAGCACGGCGCTTGGACTGACAGCTCTCCGAGACCTGGGATGTATCTACAGTAATGAGTAGGAGAAGACGAAACATAGGATTGGAACTTGAAGGTAAACCTTTGATCATATGCTAAGGGAAGATTGTTTACAAGAAGGCCTTTTAGTGGGGGGATTAGGTTTAGAGCTAAAATTTTATGCCAATGTTATTCAGCTTGCTTGCATGTTTGTAAATGTGTTTTTATCAGTGTTAGCTTAGTATTTATTGGTTATTCAACCTGCACTTACGTAGATTAGGTAGAAGAGGTGACTGCTACTAGTGCCTAGGTTTAGCTTTAGTAGTTACAGATAAGTTTACAACATAAAAAATGATAGGCTTGATAAGATTCTTTTTCCCGAGAAGCTCTATGTACCTCCTCACGCATTTCTACACATGCCCTTTAAGCCCCATTTCGCCAATGCACCCTGTCACGCTCCCTATGTAATCTTACTTTTTCTGCGCACCTGTAGCCGCTACCCACTACCCTATGGCAAAAGCAAGGCGCGGTTGCTCCTTATTCCAATCCCAAATAAGCTGCCTTGCTTTCATGCAACCAAATCCTTCATTCACCCTCCATTAACCGTTATGGCACGACGGAAGTGAGAGAAAAGGAACACTTACATCTCCTATCATGCCTCCATTACAGGCCTATACAGAACACAGAACTAAAAATTTAATATATAGCTAGACAGCATTGCCCCTTCTACATAATTCATCACTCATATTTCAAACATTTCACCACTCTAAAAGACTGTACCGCCAAAATCGTATCAACATGAGTGATAGTAAAGGCAGTGGAAGCGATAGCGAATCTACCAAGCCTGGCGGAAATAGCTACTTCAAATACCGATGTAAATATTGGTTGACATTCAATTGCCCCCACTGGGTCTAGGTCAATAATGCCCCATGTGCCCATTGTCTAGTAAGTTGATCTTAGCTTTAGGTTCATGCTATATGCTAAGCAGTAGTAGGCCGAAGGACGTGACTAAATAGATATCGAGTCGGCTAAAATACTTGTAACGCCAGAGAATATCCACGGGGTGCTGCTTATTAGAAAGTTGTGACAGAGATAGTGTTGCAGAGGATTGTACTATTGTGTTATAGAAGATGTTTTCTACGAGGGTACTACCAGAGGTTATTTTACAGAGAGTCGTTTTACAGTACTTTCGCTTAGGTGCTACCGCAAACCCTACTATCACCGATGTTGTTCTAGTAGAATGTTCTCTCTAGATAGCTGAATTCATATCCTATTATCATACTGTACGCTAAATGCCGACGTCTATTAAAATGCGTGTGTATAGCTAAGCGAGATAAAAGGAGAGTAGTTCGCTTAACTTCTCGTTTAACTATAAAGTGCGAACGCTATTTTATAAGAACGTTATATTATAGTAGGACCTGAATGCGGGAAGTGATAGGATGTCTAAAGAAGGTAGTAAGGGAAAACCTCTAAAGGTAAGGAGAATTAAGAAAGTAGATTTATAAATTTCTAATCTAATAATTTTATATAGCGAAAAACTTGTCTAACAGCCCTTTGAAGGCCAATGATAAACAAAGATAGAAAAGTAAATAAATAAAATAGTATTTCTAATTATCCTACTTTTAATCTAGAACTACACGCTACCACTTCTATAAATGCTATTTCTTGAGTTTTATAGAGTACTACACCTAGATTGCCCTAGGACTCCGCTATAGAAGGGTAGTATAAATCTCTTCCTATAAGTAGCCCTCCTCCTTTATCTTAAGTATCGTCTTGTTCTCTTCTAGTTCCTATTAGACGCGTTTTCTCTTAGATTACAAGGCTACTAACGGTACCTTAGATTATACTACAGTGTTATAAGGGGTTATAGCCTCTATAGACGTCTCCTTGTTAGAACGTATACTAGACACTTTAGAGAGGATAGAGAGATAGGGGTGCTCCTAGACGTGTGGTAAATAAAACTTAAGATTATATGTCGTCTCTTTCCTAATCCTTATACGTTTTAAGAAGCCTTAGAAAGGCTATTCCTAATACTCCGTAACTAATGCCGACTTCACTATAATAGAGGGACGTCGAGAAGGTTATAAAGTGTGGTGGCGGTTGTTATCTATAGGTGCTATCTTACGCTGCGAGGTTAAAGGTGGTGTAAGGTTATAAGGCCCTCTAAGACGACGCTTTAGACGGTATTTATAGGGTAGCGATAGAGTATTTTCAGTAGGTACTAAGAGTAGGTTCCGCTGTTTTATAGGTCGTAGGTCCTCGTCGTCCTCGATGTCTACACCATATATTTTATAGCTTTAGTTACTATCTTTAGAGTAGTATATATCGTTACTAGTCTCCTCCTTCCTATTCTAGTGCCGCTACTTCTCTCTCTATAGCTCCTACTTAGGCTCGTTGTTATCTTCCCTATCCTTTATAGCCTATACTATTATCTCCTACTACTCTTATAGCTCCTCCTAGTCTTGACTACGAAGCGGAGAGCTATTTCTAAGCTCCTCTAGTCCGACATTCCTAGCCCCGCTCTAGTTATGTTCCTAATTAATTTAGAGGTATAATAGCTTAGCGAAGCGAGGTTAGAGACGTGTAGTGTAGGGAGTAGGAGCCGACGACTTCTCTTACTCCTTAAAAGCTAGGAGTAAGTCCCTGTCTAGCTCGGAGACGTTTTCCTCCTCACTCGTTCCTCTACTGTTCTCGTCCACTAGTATTAGTAGAGAGTAAGGCGCTAGCTCGTCTAATGCGCCTCCCGTTATTCTGTTATTACTATGTTGGTTAATCTAGTCATGTAAGGACCTAGGGGGATAGTGGTGAGAGTAAGGCTAGTAATAGACGAGCGTAGGCGTCGAAACTAAACCTTCTAGCTCGAGTAGACGAATTAGACAGAGATCCCTGTTAACATAGCACTTATCTTTAACGTTATACCATGGTTCTTTGTTTAGCTCAGAGAGGCAATTAGTACTAGTGTTAACTAAAAGAGAAATAGTAGTAGATTCTAGGTCTAGAGTATCTAACTTACTATCTTCGAGAACCACTAGTTTGTCTACGTATAGTTAGAAGACTACTTACTACAGTGATAGAGTAGCGTCGTATATACCTTGAGTGCCTTAGCTATAGCCTACACTATTATCTAGGGTTAACTAATTTAGACTAAGACAGCTCTAATTAGTGTTAAGAGTAGGCTCTCTAAGATGCTCTAAGGCATTATTAGAATTTTAGTATCCTCCCGTCAAGATTATCCCCTCGCGTGAAATCTAGCCTAGGAGCTCTTCGATCAACGGTAAGACGCTGTCTACTTTACTGTTATAGTTTATAGGGTCCTTGTTATAGCCTGTAATATATATAAAAAATTAAACAGGTTTATTTATAGAATTCTCTACTATTACCTTTAATACTAATTATGTTTTCTTTATACTTAAATATATACCCTTAGTACTAAGTCGTTGTGAGTATAGACTTAACCTTAGTATTAAGCCTAAGTATTTTATCTACTTTGTTATATAGTGACGCTAGCTAGTTATAAGAGCTGGTTAGTAAGCTAGATCTACTATTCTTAAGTATATATAGTGGAACTCGACGTTACTTTAAAGATAATAAGTTTAAAGAAGACTACTAAAACTAGACACAATTTAAATCGACGGTCACTATTGTAGAGGAATTAAAAGTAAAGAATAGGAACAAGTTAAAAATACTAAGTTCTTAAGCTAGGTCTCTAGAGTAGGAAGTATAGAAGGGTTATATAGATACTAGCGAGGACTAACAGGTAATCACACTTAGTCTTCTATTTACCGCTTATAACTACTATCCCACGATTATAAAGCCCAGGGCACAAGAATAGTATAGTAGAGCTTATATAAGACCTTCTCTAGCTCCTTTATAAGCTATAGAATCTCTAAACTCCTAGTGTCTTAGCCTTCCTCGCCTTACTCAAGGATCGAGAGATAGTGTTATAATTAGGCATTCCTATCTCTCACCTATTAACTCTATTCTCTATCTACTACCGCTAGCGACTATCTCTGTAAAGACTAGTCTAAACGATTTTCTTTATTTAAGCTATGTGACGCGACATTCTTGTATTTAGTCTAACATACGTACTGTGTCGACAATCCTTATACAACACTTAAGTATTAGCCTTCATTCTTCTACCTACATTAGGACTGTAAAACTAGCTATATCCGAGGTTAGACGACTCTATGTACCTATAATAGCCCACGTCTCCTCTGCCTAGACTTCCTCGGTTTCACTAGCGATCGAGAGATAATACTATAGTTAGTTATAACTCTGTATACATAGCTAAGCTAAGATTATAATCGACAAGGTAATTCTAACTAACGAGTTCCTTATTGCTATTATATAAACCAAGGGATTTATAAGAAGCCTCGTAGATAGACGCGCTATATACCGCCCTACTAGTAGTATATATAACGCTCTACACCTAGGGATTATTGTGTAGCCCTCTATCACCAGGACTAATCCTTCTAAATTATAATAGCCCTGAATAGAGCTCCTTCTAAGAGTCACACGACTATACCTACTCAATTGTAACCTAGTTTTCTAACAGGCTGTCCTTCTTATTAGGTCCGGAGAATCCCTTAGTATAATCTTTAACAAGTCTATATAAAATCTCTCACGACTACGTAGGTAATATCTGTCCTTCTCGTTATAAATTAACCTAGTTTAAGGTATACACCACGTATTATCTCTACAGTATAACAGAGCTTACTAAGATCCTTCTTTCGACATATACTTGTATAGCGCGACTAGGTAGTAGCTAGCTACACTAGTATAAGGTATTTCTTCGATTAGCTAGGTGGCGAAGCTTAAAAGTAATGTAAATATAAAACCTCTATCGTTATACTCCCTAAGGAGTACTGTCGTCAGGGTTATAATAGCGTGATAACAAGAGGAAGCTAAGCTAAGCTAAGTTCACGCTTATATCTCGGCTAATATAACGTAGCTTAGAAAAGTGATTATTGTTATAGAAGCTAGAGAGGATCGAAGCTCGAGGGGTAGATTAAGAGTCCTAGGCGTTAAACCTACTATCCTATTAAGGTTTTTCACTACGGCGAGGCCGACGAAGGGGATCCTAAGTGGGTCGTAGTGGGAAGGGTCACCGGTGTATAATAAGACGTAAGGACCGAGCGAGGGAGTGCTAGGAAGAGATTTAAGAAGAAGAATAGCATTAAGTAGTTAGAGAGTATAAGCTTTATAGACGTTAAAAGCAGCGGCGGGCCTGTGCCGGCGCCTTGCCCGAAGCGGCGGCCGCTAAACTCAGGGGGGCTAACACTACGCTCCTAATTATAGTATTAAAAATATAACTCTCTATTACTTAAATATAGTTATTTAGCCTATAAGTATAGGGTAGTATAGTAAATAGAGATAACTAACTATATATACCGATATTACATTCTACGCTAAGCTATTATATAAGCTAACGTCACCTTATATACACTATATATTAGGCGCTATAATTACTTTTTTAAAGGTTAATTTCTAACTATTAATTAAACTACCTTTCTCACTTCTTAAGTTCCTACCTTTATTATACTTTCTCACACTACTAATAAATCTAGTATCGTACGTTTAGCTACTCTAAGCTTAGATATCTCTACTACTACTATATATCACTCTCTTTAGTCTACTAACTAGGTACTAGTATAGATATAATATAAAGTATTTACTTATATACTTAAATTATTTAGACTACCTTTATCTTATTATTTTTCACCTATTATAGTAGACTACTATTTAATAAATATAACGTTAGGTATTAATATTAAGTTTATAATCTATCCTTCTATTTAGTTTATATCTTAGTCTTTAACACCTAAGTAATAGTTAACATTAAAAGTCTAGTACTATCTATTCTTACTATAGTTATATATAATAACCTATAAGCTATAGACTACTACTAAATAAACCAGCCTATAGTAGGTACTAACGTTAATATAAATAATGTTAAGACAGGCCTAGGTCTTACTAAAAACAACTATAATAGTATACTTTAATAAAGTATAAAGAGAGAACTCTAAGCTTAAGGTTTAGACCCTTATATTAACTAGGATATTAAGCTTAACAGTTTATAATATAAACAACTTATAGAATAAGCTTATAATATAGTATATATTACACTATATACCTAGTTTAGATAGAATACTATTAATAGAACATAGGCTAATAATATATTATAGGTAGTTATAAAGTATTAGTTTAATTATATGAAATATATTACTCTAAAAACACTAACTTCTTTCACCTAAGGTTAGTAAGGTGTTAAGATTCTATTAACAAGTTCTATAAGTTTATTATTAACTTTATAAAACATAATAGCTCTACTAAACACTATAGTAACGGTTCCTTTAAATAAGGTTACACTCGTTGTTATAGGACAGGATAGAAACGTCTAGGAGGATATCTTATCTACCTACCTTAAAGCTAATTTAGTTAGAAAACCACCCTTAGATCTACTCCTAGATAACTTCGTATAGGAGTGTTTACATAGTGAACTAGCTAAAGATAATAACATTAAATATAACCCTACTGTTAATTATCTTATATTTTCAAGTTTAGATTCTACTAAGATAATAATCTCTAACTAGAGGAAATTTTAAACCACGCTATATAACTTAACATATAACTAACATAGTATAGTTCTCCGCCTATATATAAGAAGTATTAAGACTGTTATAGTATATCCTAATATAGCTCTACTAGACTAGGGCGGATATATACCTTAACTAAACACCTTAAGTAGTCGTCTAGACGGTAGAGTAGGTAAAGAGAAGGAATAAACTCCCCTTAACTTAGATATTTAATATAGTAGTAGAAAAGACAAAGAGGTAGAATAAACTCCCCTTATACTAGATGTTTAATATAGTAGTAGAAAAGATAAAGAGATAGAATAAACTCCTCTTATACTAGATGTTTAATATAGTAGTAGAAAAGATAAAGAGATAGAACTAACCGCTTCCTATAATAATAGACTAGCTGTTATAATAAAAAAGTAATAGAAAGAATAATCTAATCCTAATGTTATAACCTTACCCTTGTCTAATAAGAACTTATCTCTTATTAAAAGATCCCGACGAAGACGTGAGATATAAACTAATAGTAGAAAGAGATAACACATAGAAAGCGTAGACCCACTTAATAAAACCCTTAAAAGCCTATAGACAAAGGTTATCACGTTAGGACTAGAGGATAATCTATTAGATAATCTAGAGTAAGAAGAGATCCCTAATAACTAGACGTATCTATTAATAGACGAGGAGTAATAAGAGAAGTATATACACACTTTACCCTAGTACATTCTAATAGTTAGATAATACTAGGCTAATATATTTATTAGACTTAATTAGCTTCTATAAAACCTACGGCTTAAATAGCTGTCTACTAAAGACTAGAAAGTAACGTATAATCTATTCTTAGTTTCTTAAGACTTAACATAGATAAAGGTGACTAATATAATTACTATAAAGGGTCTAAAGCTAGACAAGGGTCTAATACTATACTAGGTCTATAGAGTCTTATTTATACTAACTTAAAGACTTTTAATTAATAGTAAACTATATAGAGGTTTCTTAGCTAATAATCTAGGTCTTAGTAAGACACTATAGATAGTTATACTTATACTTATTACTAGATAGCTATAGCTAGCCTTAGATAATATAGAGAGATCTTATATAAGCCTAGATCCCTTGATTTATAATCGATATTTATCACCTAGTATAGTAGACACACCTTAAGCACTGGATACTAGATGTCTAAGTTAGTCTAAATTTAATATACTCTATCTATATGTTAAAAGAAGAATATTATACCGCTTAATACTAACGCTAAGTTAAGGACTAGCCTTGATTATTCTACTAGCTAGTACTCTTAGCGTTTAGAATAATAAATTTAGAAAGTTTATAGATCTAGACAACATTAATTTAGACATTAAATAGTTTATCTATTATAGTACTATAGGAAGAAAGCTTCTATTAACCTAAAATAGAGAGGTCTAGTACGACTTAGAGACTTAAAAGACACCGTGATATTTAGAAAGATTTATTTTTATTACGTCTAGTTAATCTCTTAACAACCAACTATTAAAACTATTTAAGTATCGACGAATAGAAGTAGTACCTAGATATAAGAGAAAGACACACGTAGTTAAAAAGAATAGCTTATTATAGGGGTTACTTATATATAACGAGCTATAAACAGATTATAATCTTGATATAAAGATGTTAAACTATTTTATTATAAGATAATATAAGTATAATTAGCTAGTAAGGTAGGCTCTTTCTAGAACACCATTTAAAAAGTCTCTAGAAGACCTTCTAGGTTATCTTATAGTACTTAAACGACTAGCTTAGATAGACCGAGGTTATAAGTTATATAAATATTTCTCCGTAGTAATTAGAGAGATTAGTAGAGAATTTAAGAGGTTAACTAAGTCTCTTAATAACGTAGAGACGAGTGATTTACTAAATATCACTTAGAGACTAAACGATTTACTTCTACCGCTTATAATCTAAAGGAGGGAAACATTATCATTTTTTAGAAACTAAGTCTTAGATCTTCCACCGTATAAAGTCTATCGTGTACTATGTAAGCTAAGGTCTAGGTAGGTAGACTAAGTAGTAACTCTCTCTACGGATCTAAAGGCCTAAGTCGAGGAAGACTATAACCGTCGGCTACTTTAATAGAGACGTGATAGATACGTCGGATCTAAACCGAAGATTTTAGACAATGTGTTATAGAGTGGCTTCTATACTTTATAGATATATACTATATTCCTAGAAATCGACGAGATAGTTAGAAAGGATAAGATAGTTTCCTTTACTACTCCTTATATTAGAAAGACTAGTTAGTAAAAGGACCTAATAACTAGTTCTTTCTAGTATAA
>JALRMK010000106.1:0-34422 GCA_026119845.1 Pezicula carpinea | reverse complement strand
CTAGGCGAAGTAATTAGCTGTGGAAAACATTGTGTACCCTAGGAGGTGTATTTAGCCGGTAGCTATAGGATCCTATTACTTCTATAATAGTAAACTTAGCATGTTTCGTATCGAGCTTCTTCGTGGGGCGGTCTGTACGAATATTCTTTAAGTTGAGCTAAACCTTATCGCCAACTTTAAAGCTTGGGGCCTGCTGCTGCCGTCGGTTCGTAACTTCCTCTATGACCTACTAGGTAGTGGCCATTGCTAACTGCGTCTATTCACGAGCATCCTTTAACTTCTATACGATTACATTAGCTTAGGCAATCGGAGAGGCATGTGTACTAGCCTCGGTCATAGTGTGGGAGATGTCAAGAGGTTAAATATGGTAGCTATGCTGTAGGAAGAATAGGCTAACTCCTATAGAGGTAGTATCTCTATTATTAATAGCTATCTCCGTAGAAGGTAGGTAGTCGTACCAATCGTCTTGAGCATAGTCTATAAACATACGAAGGTAGGTTTCTAACGTCTGGTTCATCCTTTCCGTAGAGCCATCTATTTCTAGATGGAAAGCCGTCGATAGTCTTCGTACAATCCCGAGAAGTTAGTATATTCTCGTCTATAGCTTACCCACGAATTACCGTCCGCGGTTAGACACAACCGCTCGTGGGAGGTAGTGATAGCGGTAGTAGTTCCGTACAAACCACTTTGCCACTGTTAGTACTTTAATGTCTAGAAGTCCGTCGAATATTACTCCTTTACTTAGCCTATCTATTATCACAACTAGGTTCGTACAACCGTTACTTTCTAGCAAGTCGACAATAAAGTCAATTGATATTTCTTGCTATATCTAGTCTGGGACTAGTAGAGGCTTAAGGAATCCTTGTCGTCGATCGCGCTAAGCAGAGTTTCTCCTGTAAGAGTCACAGTTCTATACGAACCGTCTTACATCCTAGGACATCCTTGGCTAGAAGTACTGTCGTCTAAGAATCTAGGACGTATTATCTCGTCCTGGGTGTCTACATGCCTTAGAGTCATGTGTTTCCTAGATTATCTTCGTACGAAGTTCTTCCTTGTCAGGAACCTAGAGTCGTCCTCTAAACATTAGTTGTCCTTGTTCTAAGAGGGAGCATTCTCTAATAGAGACCTTTAGCCTTAAGTCAGAGGGGAAAGTCCGTCGTCCTTGTTATACAGCTTCTATTACTTGTTTATACGAATCATCACTTTGTACAGCTTTATTCTAGAGTTCCTCGAGTGGAGAGGGGTTGTTATTCCGTATATTATCTTAGTCGTCATTATTAGAGGAAGGTTCGTTATCTCTATCATCGTTGCTTTATACGTCATCAGAGTTGTTAGAGTTAGCTTGGTTGTCCCCGGCTAATTGTACCTCGTTGTCTTGGCGTCGCTGGTTGCTTTGTTGTCTTGTACGAACTGGTGTAGCTTAAGTGAGAGCTTCTAGTAGGTTGACTAGCGTTTCCGGCTTAAGGAGTTGTATTGTATAATAGTTAATCTAAGTGTCCCTCCCCTTTAGCATATCTTGTTCTCGCCGAGAGAGGGCGTCTACACGTTCGTTGTCTTTCCCAGGGACGTATGTAATCGTGAAATTATACCGAGAGAGTATTAAGGACCAACGTATTTACCGTTCGGTGAGCTTCTAAACAGTTATAAAATACTATAAGTTCTTATAGTCTGTACGAATCTTAAAATACTTAACACTCTGTAGTTTAGTGTCCTACTCTTCGAGGCATCATATAATCGCGAGTATCTCCTTATCATAGATTTCATAGTTATACTTAGCAGGATTATTCTTTTTCAAGAAGAATACGTAGGGCCGTAGAAGTCCATTGTCGTCGTACTATATAAGTACTCCTCCGATACACTAGCTAGAAGAATCTGTTTCAAGTACTGTTTCCTTGTTATAATTGTATAGAGTAAGCATTAGGGTAGAGGTAAACATTTCCTTCAGCTTCTCGAAGGCAGCTTGGCATTCGTTTGTCTATTAGAACTTAGTATCCTTGTGTGTAAGCTGCGTCAGGGGTTTCGTACGATCTGAGTAGTTCTTAATAAACGTCTGGTAGAAGTTCGCGAATCCTAGGAAGCTTTGTACAGCTATAGCTATCTTCGGGGCTTCCTAGTCTAGAATTGCCTTCACCTTGTCAGGGTCCATTCGTACGCCTTTACCTACATCGATGATAAATCCAAGGTACTTAGTCGATTTCACCTCGAATTTACACTTATCGATGTCTATCTATAGTCTAGCTTTATACATCCGTCGTAGGACCTTTCGTACGTGCTCTTGGTGTTCTGTTAAAGAACCATCTATATAGACTAAGATGTCGTCCACGTATACAGAGTAGAAATCATCAAGGTAGTCTCGTAGAGCCCAATTAATATACCGTTAAAATGTACTTAGTATGTTCGCCAGTCTAAAGGGGGTAACCAGATATTTAAATAGACTATATCTCGTACGAAACATAGTCTTCTATTCATCGCCTTTCGTAATCTGTATCTTGTTAAATGTAGTAATTATATCAAGCTTGGTAAACTATTTCGCTTTACTAATACTCTGTAAGGTCTCGTAAATTAGAGGTAATAGGTAGCGGTCTTTTCTTGTTAACTTATTCAGACCTCGGTAGTCTACATAGAAACGTAATCCTCCTCCTAGCTTTCGTACGAAGAGGACTGGTGTAGTAGCTGGTGAATTACTTACCTGTATAAAACCTTTGTCTAGATACTCCGTGAGAGTCTTCCGTAGTACGAGGAGTTCATCGCGTGACATCTTGTAGAGAGGACCCCAAGGGGGTTATGGTGTCTTGCCGTCTATCTTTTCGAGTTTAATTGAGTGGTTAACACCAGGGCCGCAGAGTGGTGGTAGTAGGTCTGCCTTTATACGATCGAAGTTAACCAGGAATTCATGGTAATACGTAGGTAGCTTCGTATAAGGATTAGTTCTTGTCTTCTACGCAAGGGCTTTGTTAATGTCTACAAGGCTTGTAGTAAAGACTTCAACATTCTTACGTCGTTTCCCTTACGCTAGTACATTGAAAGAGACAGTAGATATAGTAATAACATTGTACGATCGATCGAGTGTCTTTACCTAGTTTTATACAATCGTTCCTATAGACATAATCTAACATTTAGACTACGCTACATTGATCTGTATATCTTACATCTTGATCCATGACATCCTAAGGATTATGTCGTACGAAGATAGTTTTAGTACAATGTATAAAAAGCACTGTTCTTCAGTGTGGCTATTAATATCTATAGACATAACAGCTACATCTATAATCTAATCATTAGAATCGTTAAATCCAGTAAGATCTACTAGAGAGATAGGTATACGCTAAAGGTTATACTTAGTAGTAAAGAAGTTATCGATCAGTCTGTATAGAAGGTATCCTGTATTAACAAGTGTTATGGTAAAACATTCTTTATTTACTAGTGTTAATACAAGGAAAGGCTCCCTATTCATTGACTTTTTGAACTTTATCCAAGCCTCTACTACTTCTCTTAAGACCTTTGTACGCTTCTAGCAGCGTCTTCTACTAGAAGCTATTCTTTTCCCGAGTCCTTAGACTCGGACAACACTTTAGCATTAGTAGTCACTTTAACTACTCTCTTCTTTCTTTTCTACGCAGGGGCAGCGCGGCTTTCCTTCTTCTTCTACTAGTCTTGGATCTGTAGCTTCGTACGACAGTCTCAGACCATGTGTCCGCTCCTGCCACATTATAAACATAGGCCTTCTTGCCTACAACGTTCAATTTCCCTTAGGTCTGTCTATCTTGGTTCCTTCGTACGAGAAGCAGCGACTTACGTTGTTATACGTTCCCAGTCTATCTACTCTGGTGCTATAGGTGTAGGCGTTGTACGAGGGGATAATTCTCGCGCTCGGTTGTTTATACGCCATGCTGTCCTCTCTTAGACTTCTTCCTGTTAGTCTAAGATTCTCCGTAGTTAGGCGTAGAATTCTTCGTACAAGTCCTTCTCCTCGGTGCCGACTAAACCAGTTATAAGCTTAGTAGACAGGGCGGCCTTGAGAAAGCTCTTCTTGATTTCATTGTCCTAACCCCAGCCCTATGCTTCTAGTAACAAGCGATCGAACTTAGTTAAGTACTCAAGAAATAGTGTTAAGCCCTACTTTGTCTTGTTAAGCTTTACGATCGCTTTGGCCTTCGTACAAGGGTCTAGGAATACAGTGTCTATCTGCTTAAATAACCTCTGTACAGTTATCTGATTTGTCTACTAGGCAAATGTTATCCAGGGGTAGATTCGTCTTGCTACTATATCCGTGAGTCGTCTAAACCTATACCAGACCTGTTCTTCTATGCCTCTAATTAACCTTCCGTCGATCCGTAGCTTTGCCTTAAGTAACCCCCTAAATTACGCGTACGACGCTAAATCTATGCCGTTGAATTCCTTAACATTTAGCAGTGAAGACTTCGGTTTCCGTACGTAGTCTTGGGAAGACGGGGTCTGTTCTACCTAGGGGGTATCCACTAGTATAGGTGCTCCTCGTTCTTCTATCCGTATAATCCTCTCAGCTAGAGCTGCCACACTGTGGGTTTATTAGGTAGCTAGGTCTACTAATTGCCTAGCTTACGCTTCGAGGGCTACTCGAAGCTATTCTGTTGCTACTTTCGCTATCTTCGTAATATTATAGTTGAGTCCACCGTATATAGCTTAGTCTTATGCCGTCATAGGTTCGTACGATAGCTAGAGATGCCGTGTGCAGGTCTGAGACGTCTATCGTCGTCGTAGTACAGCTAAGTCTACCGTATATAGCTTAGTCTTATGCCGTCGTAGGTTCGTATAATAGCTAGAGATACCGTGTGTAGGTCTGAGGCGTCTATTGTCGTCGTAGTACAGCTAAGTCTACCGTATATAGCTCAGTCTTACGTCGTCGTAGGTTCGTATAATAGCTAGAGATACTATGTACAGGTCTAAGGCGTCTATTGTCGTCGTAGTATAGCTGAGTCTACCGTATACAGCTTAGTCTTACGTCGTCGTAGGTTTGTACGACAGCTAGAAATACCGTGTGTAAATCTAAGGCGTCTGTCGGGATTCGTACGACTTAATCTAATCGAAGAGAGTCGAGTAAGAAGAGTTAATTCTAATGTCACAGGGCGAATGTAAAGTATATAGTGTAATAGCTCGTTTGTATTACAAGAAGAATTAACTAAAGAAGAAAGGAAGTTCTAAAGAGAAAGGAAGACTTTTATCTTCGTACGATGTGGTCCGTGTCATCTGACCACACGCGAAGTCACGTGCGCAGGCGTGGTAGCGCCAAGCATAGAATATCGGGTGTAACCCGTTATAAAAACTATAATAGACAAAGCTATAGGTAGGAGACCTTGTACTTATATAACATCACTAACTCAACAAAGTACATAGATAAAAGTTAGATTCACGATAGATAGGACCTAGGCTTCTAACAGAGATAGCTTTAGAAGTCTTAGCTTTAGTGATAAATCTATATAGAGATAGTAAGACAAAGAAGTATTATCTCGACGACCTAAAAGTATATGTGCCACGACCTAGTGAGCCACTAGACTTTTAGATATATCTAGTCATAGACAACAAAGTCACCGAATACTAAATTAACTTCGCCAAGCTCGACTTTAATCCTGAAGCTATGAAACTCGTAGCACCACTAGGATCACGATATATTAACCTATATTAACCTTGCCTTACCTAACGTTATAAAACTACAAACCGAAATAGACTCGTATAAATTAGATTCATTATAAATAGGCGGCAATTAAAGTAGGCTTCTTCACTAAAGTATCTCCTACTTTCAGTGGTGATCTACACATTCTATCAAGCATAGATTATAAGCAACGATTCTCACCATCACCTTTATCTTCTATTCACAGGTGCTTATCTTTTAAAAAAAAATAGGGTGGGATACTATACTACATATTACCTTCGTATAGCCCCCTTATAATGGGCACCTACTGTCCTAAGGAAGACGTTAAAAGACTATATACACTCCTTCGGTTTTTATTTCTTTTATTTCTTTTATTTATATAGCATCAGAGAGGTTATTAGAGGCGTCACTAGAATACCTATTTACATTAGCTTTATACCCTTCCTTTCACTTTCATGTATTTTCTTTCTATATTTTATTAGAGTATAACTTTAGAACAGAGGTATCACGACCTCTATCTCTATGTTAGAATCGTACCGCTAGAACACGTGCTAAATTAATTAAATCTATCCCATCACATTAAATCCCTCTCTTCTATAGACAATAAAATTCCTCTCTTCTATAGATAACCACGTCGAAGAAGCACTATAAACCATTATTAGCAGCATCGATTCTACCTATTATCTAAAATCAGCGACCTAGGCAGGAAATAAGAAGTACACTTTCACTCCTTCCTTACAAAGCTAGAATTTTCTATTAGGGGGTGTGCTAACTAGGTGGCCCACCAACCTTCGCGCTAGTAGAGTTATAGTAAATTTCGTAGCCCTTAAGCTTAACCTCACGACTTTCTAAGTAAATAACACTAACTTCTTCACAACTATATTCCTTTCTCTTTATACCCTATTCCCTTAAATCTCTCATCTATTAGACGCGTACATTGTTAAGTGTTAGTAATCACAACCCTCTTTCGTAGTTCCTTTACACTTCATTCCGGTATAGACAGATCGATCTTAGGACTTCTTATACTAACTTCGTCATGGCGGAGCAACCGATCTATGCTCGCTACGTACTTCAGCTAGCACCCGATCATGACCTAGCCTATCCTTATAACTAGCCGGTTAGAGTCTTGTTCAATGCGAAGCCTCGGCCAGCGTAGTTTAATGATAATAGCAACCCTATAGAGCCTACTAAACCCACTAAAGCCCCGAAGGTGATCTCAGCTAGCGCCAAGAAGTTGCCAACCTACCAGCCCTTCGACAAGTAAGACCTCTAGGTTAGTATACTCCCTTCTCAAGGCGCCGATAAGACTCCACCTAAGCTTATCCTTAAATTAACCCTCCTAGCCAGAGATGTTCCCGGACAAGATTATGATCTCACTCTCTAATAGATCATGACCGCTTCTAATTTTCCTG
The DNA here is from genome assembly GCA_026119845.1 of Pezicula carpinea. Classification (NCBI taxonomy): domain Eukaryota; kingdom Fungi; phylum Ascomycota; class Leotiomycetes; order Helotiales; family Dermateaceae; genus Pezicula; species Pezicula carpinea. The sequence goes on along the minus strand of JALRMK010000106.1, from coordinate 27,381 downwards.
ACCTTACCATCGATTCTCTCATGCTATACTAGAATTTAGAACTCAACAAGGAAAACTTTCACGGTGGAGAAATACTAAAGGTTATCTATAAAGACAAGAAATTCAAGGAAATAAAGCATTAGTTATACCGATAGGACCTAAAGTTTAATAACACCCTAGACACCGCTCGACAAGAGAACTTCTGTAACGACCTTATATTAGGTACTGATATGTTAGAGGGTGTAGGCCGATCTACAGGCATACTCTAATACTTAGTAGACAAGGCGAAGGGCACTTTCACACTGTTCCTCCTTCAAGATTCCAGCTTTAATACGAAGGACGCAGTTAAGAACCTTGTCGAAGTGTTCACTCAAGAACGAAAAGTTAGAAACTCGTTCCGTCATTACTACCGTTAGAACCTACAGTTAAGTAATAACATATACAACGTTGATTCAGGATTAGCCTTGAAGGAAGTAGATACTAGACCTCTATTAGACACACAACCACAATCATTATACTCTACTCTCTTTGAAATAATAACTCGACTAGCAGTAGGTACTATTCAAGCTCTTAAACACCAGTATAAGCTGGTAATAGAGCTTAACTCAGGCATTGTCACAATGTGTATACTTGAGATCCCGGAGGGAGGTGATACTACGTACCTAGACATCCTTAACGCCTCCGACGCCGCCATTCGCTTAAACCCTGGTGACAGTCTACGGGTTAATTTCAAGATAAAGGACCGAATTACAGATTAAGAATAGTCGTTTACCGTCACACCTCTATTCCTTTTCAATATCCAGGGTAAAGTTATAGGTGTCCTCCGACGACCAAAGGTACCTGTTACTAAAGCTCGAGATAACGGATATTAGGCCTATTAAAGTACTAAACTCCTGTTTACCCCTTTCACTACTCACAGTATTACAACCGTAAGAAAGTCTATCAATAAGTCTACACCTGTTAAATGCTTCGTTACCTTGAGCTCGTTAGATCGATTAGAGGGTCGCGTTATTAAAGCTCTAAACACAGTGGTAAACGGTTCTCGACTTAGTAAATCTAGCCCTTGAGTAGCATTAGATTTAGTCAAGGCATGGGCTTAACTCATGCTAATATATGATATAAAGCTGGACAGCACTCATGACTTGTTAGGAGATATAGGACAAAAGGTGTTTAAAACATAGACTGATGTAGATTATGTGGAATCTGTGAAGTATACTCGAAAAGTACCGATAAAGAACGGTAAGTTAATCGCGATTTAGAATAGAGCTACTAGTTGTAGAAAAACTAGTTACATAGTAAACCTTGTTGTAGGCATCCTGAAGTCCGACCTGACTACTAATGTTATCATGGTGGCGCTGTTAAATTCAGCAGTTAATGTACTAGCGCAGGCTATATCACAAGCTCTATAGACCCATGAGGTGTAGGTCGATGTTCTTTATGTCCACTCTAATATAACAGAGTTAGCGTACATTCTAAACCAATAAATGTCCTAATATGTAAAGAATATAGACGCTATCTTCTAAGCCCTTAAGGATCGCGAAGCTAAGGAGGAAGACCTCTTCGTAGACATGAATCTTTTATCACGACAGGACTTGAAGCTAGAAGCCTACTATGCGCTAGTAAATATCCTCACCAAGGAAGAGAAATCCCTAACAGAGCTTACCACAGTCTGTGAAGCATATGACTAATTGGTACCTATCCTTTAGTTCATGGAGAATTTCATTGTTACTAAGCCTGATAAAGGTTAGGAGTAGGTGTATTTTAAGAATCTTTAGAACTTGTTCTAAGATTTATTATAGTATTATGTTATAAACCCCGACTTGGAAGATGACTAGAAGGATACCTTGCAGGAGGAGAACTTATAGAAGGAGCGCTCTATTGACGAGGAAGCTAAACCAGATTAACCACCTCTCCTAACCGAAGAAGAAGAAGCTCTAAATGACTAAAACAACACCGCTTAAGAGGAGGATAGAGAGGAAATCATCATTAAACCTAAGTTATCTAAACCTTTAAAAGCTTAGAAGAAAGTAGCTTTACTAGAAGAGGCTAGGAACAATGCCTATTACTAGAAGAATGACAAGGAATCAGCCTAGGAGTTGTTAGCCGAAGACCTTGCTAGACTTAACAATAAGCTACAAAGTAGAACATATTACATTAATAGTAGTATCGAGATTAAACAAGACCTTAATCACTTTGCTACTAACTTTGTTCGAAGCGTTAACACTATCACGGTCCCTCGGTTTAATAGAGTCCGCGACAAGAGATTCAAGCTCCCTTATCTTGGTATAGGTTCTACTACCCTTAAGGGTATGGCAGCCCACCTAGAGCTCCTAGCTATTTACAACCGATTAGCTATAGAAGGCGGACACATTAACAAAGAATCGATGTCGGATCTAAAGCAAGGTGTTACAAAGCGTTTCATGGATACCAAGGCTATAGTAAGAGCCAAGAGCTTTACCGTTAATGGAGTTAGAGATACATTAAATCATAGCTAATGCGGAGGTACAACGTATATAGTTGTTAATGAAGCTAGACAAGTTAATCTCGCGGAGTTCTATATACTTATCGCGAATGTAGACTTCGACCATCTTATCTTGGTTAGGGATGTGAAGCAACTGTCTCCTTTTATACCTCACCTAGAACCCGTCGGATGTACTCAGGAACTTGGTTAATCTATACTTTTATACTTCCTGAACAACTATTAGCCTCATTGTGAGCTGTACCTCTAACGACGTGGAGCCCCTAGGATTACATCGATCTATTCTAATTACTTTTATAAAGGCAAAGTTTAAGATACTCCTTGTACGCAAGTTCCTGGCAGCCATCCTTTAACTCAGCGCATACACGAATACATGGTAAAGACGTTCCCGGCTTGTACATTAACTCTTCTAATTTGTTTCTTCGAAGTCGACGCTCGTCATAAAACCAGAGATAATGTAACAGGATCTTTCGCTAATCTAGAAACCGTATCTGTTGTAGTTAGCCTAATGGAAGACCTCTTTAAGGAAGGCATCTATACAGTGGATAATATTATTCTCACCTCCCCTTACACTTTGTAAAACAAGGTGTACACTCACGCCGTCGTAAAATTACTCTACGAGTTATCTAATGTAGTTAATAACACTTTTAATCTCTAAACCGCTGATAGAGTCTAGGGAGATTAAAACTTGATTAGCATTGCTAATTTAGTTTGTGTCTTACAAGAAGGCTTCACTGGAAACCTAGGCTGAAATCTGGTAATGATATCGAGAGCGAAGGATTTTAATATCGTTATAGCTTGTACATTAAAGATGGATACAGGGCGTCGAAACCCTCTTATCCGCCAACTATTTAATAAAGCCTAGAAGCTAGGAGTCTGTGTGACCATTCTCAAGGATAGACACATGAGTAAGTGGCTACATCATCGATACGTAGATCATCAGTTTTTTAAGAGCGACGAAAATCAGGAAGCTATAAAGGAATTAGAGCAAGCTAAGTATAGGGTACTAGCTGAGGAAGAAGGAGCATGGGGAAATAACACTAGCATTGAGAAACCTACCCAAGAAACGTTAAGCACAGAGTGGCATGAAGATACTAGTAGCGTAGCTAAACCGGTTCAGGAATAGCCGGAAGAAGATATCAATCAGGAACCCCTCTAGGACCTATTAGGACCCACCAAGAATACAACATTAGAGGACCTCGGGGATACTTCCTTGATCAATGCTGATTATACTGTTGAGGAAATTACAGATGCGGTTCAATGCCAAGGAACTCTGCATACCCAGCAGTCACCCGTGGTAATGGCTCATGATGAGATTACAGTCTTGGATGAGGAAAACAGACCCGGAAATAAGGGACAAGAGAACACAAGTAATGAGGGCATTAGAGGACTAGTTACAGGGGACTTTAGAGATAGCGGGTCGTGGCTTGCGGAGTTAGATTCAAATCAACAATGGTAAAGGAAATGGCCTTAAGCCTTTCATATAAATATTAACATAGAAGCTCACTTTAAAGTGGCTTTTCTCTTATTCGCGGGTGCTTATCTCTTCTATTCGGGGGTGACTGTTGGGCTGGGAAAGTCACATGATACCGGAGTGGAAGAATTAGTATCCGGTGATGATTCATATGCAGATCTCACGGTCGCACATCAGATAGAGAATACAACCCGTTTTGCTATTGTAGAAAACAGACCGTTCAGTACATACGAGTAGCCAACTCATACTGGTAAGTTAAGCGAGATATGAATTTGGCTGGGAAGTTAAGTAGATAGTGGGATGAGCAAATGTAGGAAGGACAAATGAACGCAGAACTAACTGTTTCCAAAGAGCCCCTCTGGGGTTACTTTTTTTATAAATGGCGATCTAGAGTAGATGTAGGTAAAATGTGAAGTTCCCGGTCGGAAATCACGTGCTAGACTGATGTGCGTTGACGCTCTTAAATTCTTATCTTCCCCGCTTCTCCAAAGAACTATGCGTGGCATTTTATCTTCATTGACGGACGCAAGGAAACACTGCACAGCTTAGCTGTCTACACAATCAGCTCCTACTTACTATTGTACAGCCTAGCTAAAGTGTTTTGCGAACAATGCTATCCCACACCCCCGATCTATGTCCTACAAACTGCGACGACGAGCCCACTCACACCTCCACTTCGATCCCTATCATGGAGCTCCCCATCGACATCCGTATCCTCATATATCGCTGTATAGTACCAAACATATTCCGCGACGATTGGCGAGTCAATCCAAAAGCCCTTCGAGATGACGGTCGATTCTGCTGCCCTGCTTTGCTCCGCACAAACAAACAATTACACGACGAAGTCGTTGAAGAATTCTACGGCCTGGAATACTATGGCTTGTGGATTAATCCAAGCGGGTGGCATTTCACTGGAAACAACGGCATGCCAATAAAGAATCCTCTTCCACCTGCGATCCGCCATGTCAGAAAGCTAGACTTGACGATTTATCTGGGGAAATACTCCGACAATTTCAATTACAAAGCGCTACTCGACAATTACTTCAGAACGGGCTCGAGACCGAAACTACAAAAGTTACGCTTGCGACTCCTCATGAGCATAGAGTTCTTTGAGCTTTATAGGGATAGACCGGAGAGTTTGCTCCAGGGGATGGAGGAGGAGTTGTGGCCGTTGCGAAAAGGTCGTGGGTTACAAGAGGTCATTGTGCATAGCATCAACCACGAACATGCTATCACGGTCTATGGACGCGAGAAGAGCTTTGAGAAGTCTATTGAGAACATGTTGGCCGTTATGCGGACTTTTCTGGATGAGGTGGCCGTTGAGATGAAATCACCGGACGGAACACAGGTTATAGGCTGTTTTTAAATCGAGTTGTATTTTCTATAATTGCCAGCTGTTACAGGAAAGGGTATGAGTTGAGAATTTGAATTTAAAAGGCCCCATTAAGATGGGTAACTTTGAGACATGTCTCTAGTGGGTTATCAATATTCTAGCACCACGACAGTACAGTATCCCATCAGCAGTATAGAACTAAACACCGGGACTAGAAGGATGTGCTGATGAAGACCGTATAATTACAGTGTAAGTTAAATTCTAAACTCTATTTATTTTGGTTAGTGTAGGGCTGATAGGTTCACTTCGAATCTAGAACAAGATATTCGTGATATGTAGCCTGTGCATATACATATCAGTAGTAGGCACCATTGAATCCAGTACAATGCCGGCTAGTAAGGTATATAATGCCGAGCGCAGGCAGTTCTATACTGCGGATGGGATAGTGAAAGGAAATATTATTTCATAACATAATCATTCATGCTCGCTTCTAAGCGATACCTAGAAACCAGGCTTGTTAAAACATCCACGGTGCTGCTTGATTCATGAAACACTTCATGGTTATAGCTATATATGGGGGTAAGATGAACAAGAAGACTCAGTACTTGAGGCAGAACGATTTACAATTCTGCTGATGAGAGTGATTTGCGTCCGTGGATGCACATAGAACCCCTTAGAACCATGTTCACAAGAAGTACTTATATTATCTCAGTAGAATACATCAAAATTAAGACATGAATCTGAAATCATGCATCCATGAACGACTGGAGAAATAGTAGCGTTCTGACTTCTACACTACGCGGAAACTCGAGTTGCATGAAGTTAGATACTTTTGAAAGCACACAACCCGAAACACAGAGAAAAGAAAATGCCATGGTTGATACAGATACACAATTCTGCAACTTGCTCATTACTTAGTAGTATCATTCAAACTTCCTAAATTTAGAGACGAGAAGAAAGAAAGGCTCGCGGAAAGATGCAACGGTGCTTAGAGGAGGAGAATGACTACTTTCAAACTATGATTTTCATCTGAGACTATTGTACACCTTCGATAATGACCTTGATAACACTCTCTTTTCCTTGCTTCACAAGCTCAAAAGCCTTCTCTGCATCCTCGAACTTGAACCGATTGGTAATGAGTCTCTTGACGTCAATCTTGCCCGAAGCAATAAGGTCCACTGCTTGTGGATAGCAGCCAGCTGTGTATCGAATGGAACCCTTGATGTTCAGAGCACGGATACATGCAGTGGTGATTGGAAATACGACGTTCTGCCCCTGTCAGTTCATTGCAATTAGGAATCGTGAGAAAAGAATTACCTCTTTTCCCATACCCGTCTGTACATAGGTTCCTCCTTTCTTGGCGACGAAGATACCAGCTTGAATACAAGGTTCAGCTCCGGTACATTCCAACACAACGTCAGCTCCCTCGCCGAGTCCGAATTGCTTCTTGATGGTTTCGGCCATTTGCTCGCTCGCCTCTACAGGATCAACACCTGCGTCGGGCTTTCCAGGCTTGAAAACACCATCAGCTCCATAGGATTTTGCGAACTCCAAACGGGACTCGGAAATATCAACACCAATGACCTTGCTGGCTCCATAGGCCTTGGAAACAGCTTGGCAAAGAACACCAATAGGGCCTGCTCCAAAAACGACAACCGTTTGACCAGCTCGAACATCTGCTACTTTCGTGACTTGTACAGCTACGGCTGTTGGCTCGACCATCGCACCATCCTCAAATGTCATGTGGTCTGGTAGCTTATAGCAGTAATCAGCAGCAACGTTGTAGTACTTCGACAGTGTCCCATCCCAAGGAGGCGTTGCCGCAAAGATGGTGTCGGCACATAAGTTGTATTCGCCACTGCGACAGTAGTTGCAGTATCGACATGGCGTTCCCGGTTCAATGGCTACTCTGTCTCCAACCTTCAAGCTTGTAACAGCAGCACCCACTTCGACAACTGTACCGGCACTTTCGTGACCAAGAACAATTGGACTCTTCAGTACAAAGTCTCCGATCCGACCACGTTGCCAGTAGTGTACATCGCTTCCACAGATACCTGTTTGAGCAATATGGACTCTAACTTCATGCTCATTCCGGAGTGCATTAACGGGACGGTCTTCAAATGAGACCTTTTGCACAGAATGAAGTACGAAAGAGCGGTTCTATATTCTCGAAGTTACTAACAGGGCGTTACGAAGAGGCTGTTCTTGACTTACATTTTCCGTGGCTAGAGACATGTTGATGATTTATAATGATTTGTCGTCTAAGAGTCGAGGATATCTGGTAGAAGACAATTAAATATTAATTTGAAACCGTGACAGCCCTCCGATATATTGTCTTTCGGAACTTGTCCCCACACTTTGGAGCATTTGTGACCACAATTGGCAGCGGTTGGGGTGTCCGATGACAAGGGTGGGGTGAAGATGCGGAGTCAGTCAACCTCGCCGTTCTCCAAACCCCAAAGATCGGCGGAAGATCACAGCTTCCGACAAAATGCAGCATAGAGCTTGCGGGCGCAGATAGAATCTTGAGCTTTTGGGATTCGGCCACTGGAATCTCTGCCCATAACCTTGACTAAACCATTAAAGATTCTGTTAGATTAGACTGTCAATCATGCTTCACATATGGCTTTCTATATTGGAAGCAAGCTATATTGTTCTGCACGCCGAGTTTGAGGTTCGTAAAGTAAATAATGAAAATCAATTCATACATATGGACGCTGAAGAGGCGATTCAATGAGTTGTATAGCAGACATGTGGTATTTGGTGGCGGAGATCAAAGATAATCCGCTGAAAACAGTTTATGCTAACAATTAGTGAATGAGAGAATCCACCACGTAAAATTTATTCGTGTCTATCTATGCTATTGACAGTAATTTTCTCAATTTGAAGCTATCTCAATTAAAAGCTCTCAAACGAATGGTTGAAACCGAGAGTGTCACGAAAGCCAAATCCTTGCCTTTGACTTGATCCAAGTAACGTAAAGATTCAAGGCCATGCCAGTAAGTAGAGATTAACCTTAGTTTCAACATTAGCTTAGTTCAACTTCCAGACAAAGCCCCCAAGTACATTAAGAACGTAGATACAAGTGGACACTTTGCTACTATACTCTTCTTTCACTACATCCGTCGCTTAAACATGGGAATATTGGCACTAGTAGACTGTGGGTGAGTACCGTATTACACCACCGGACTTGCGCACTGTAGAAGCGTTCCAGTGTTCCACAGTCAACCTGATCATACTCGAGGACTCAGCGCGGGATTGTCAAACTATTCCAATGTTCCACAGCCAACCTGCCCGCAATTCAGGGACTCGGCGCGGGATTTGCGAGCGGCTCGGGACTTGTCAACCTATGCCCCACCAAGGAACTAATATTGAAGAGTTGCTTCCCGTCAGTGCTTATATTAATCATTTAGGGTATTTGAGTTTTGGCAACTACTCACTTGGCAAGATTTACTACACCAGCTACATACTCAGAAAAGATAGGAAGATAACAAAAGCCATAACACATTACCCCTATTTCCGAATTTCAAACCATATTATTTTCATCCGAGCAGAATGGCACCTTCGATCCGCAACCCAGACCCTCCAATCAAGGACAGCGTCTTTGATATGTTTCGCCTGGATGGCAAAACAATCATCATTACTGGAGGGGTAGGTGGAATTGGTTACGAGGTTGCTCGTGGTCTCGCAGAAGCAGGGGCAAATGTAAGAAATTTCACAACCTTGATTAGTACCACCGAGACCGAGACTGACTTATGGTTCTTTCTTGTAGCTTGCACTCTGGTACATGACATCGAAAGAAGCAGAAAAACTCGCAGGCATCATTGCCAAAGACTTCGGAGTGAAGGTGAAAACATACAAGGTCGCCGTGGAGAACTACTCCGAGGTGGAAGCGGGAGTAGCACAAGTTGTGGCTGATTTTGGACGATTGGACGTGATGATTGCTAACGCGGGCATCCCATCTAAGTCTGGAGGTTTGGACTCGCAGTTGGAAGACTGGAATCGAGTACGTGCTGTCGATTTCGACGGCGCCTATCACTGTGCGCGGGCTGCTGGCTTTGTGTTTAGAAAGCAAGGCTTTGGCAACTGTGTATTTACAGCGAGCATGTCAGGACATGCCGTCAATGTCCCACAGGAGCAGAGTTGTTACAACGCCTGCAAAGCTGGAGTAGTAAGTGACTTTTTATTCCTTATTGATTATCCTCCTTGCTGACGCCGAGACAGATCCATCTTTCAAAATCACTGGCTGTCGAATGGGCCAAGTTCGGTGCTCGTTGCAACAGTGTCTCTCCTGGGTATATAAACACAGCAATTTCAGGTGACTGCCCAGCTGAGATGAAAGAGGCTTGGTTTAACTTGACTCCAATGAAGAGAGATGCGGATCCACGAGAGTTGAAAGGAATTTACCTCTACCTATGCTCCGACGCGAGTTCATACACCACGGGGTCGGACTTCGTCGTCGACGGCGGATATACCTGCAGATAGTGTTCGATAGTGTTAGAGATTTTAATAAAAGTTTCAATGTCATTTTCAATTCTCTTTCGGGATCCGTTCCAAAGTCCGTGAACTTAGATAGATCAAACACCGTCGCAGTCTCGAAAAAGCTACAAGTACTAAAGTCACACATTTCTTTACTCGAATTGACAAATGCCAACTGCTTCACTTGTTCATCTTCAACTAGCCAGTTGGAGTTTCTCCACCTTTAATAGCTATTAAGGATGCCAAATTGACCTCGCAGGAAAGGGAGTCAAATATTATGGCCGCAAGCGAACCGCTCCAAAATGAAAGGCACAGATTCCATTGCCAGACCTGTAAGACGGCAAGAGACGATCAGCAGTTGCATCTGACATATGATGACAAAGTCAGGCCATGCGCTTATTGGAGCCTGAGTCGTAAGTTGTGCCGCACTAAACCTCGGAAAGTGACAACCGTTACTCAGGTATCTGAAGGGTGACAGTCGCCCTCCCCCACTGTTCTGCATTCTTCTCCAGCTTTCCCCAGGCCTGTTCCTGGCTGCATGTTACTGCACCCCGCGAACCATGTATGGAGTTGGTTTACATTGGTTTACCAGTCATGCCGTACGCAAGTGCAGTATTTGGGCGCTTTTACCCCAGTCTGCAACTAGATCTCCAGATGATGTATCTCCAGCGCCATGTTTTCTAATGTCTCCATAAAAGGAGATGGAATTCCTCCCTACTGCAGGATTGCAGAATTTGGAATCGAAATATTCATCAATTGAATCTGCGCAGCGGAAAGTCCTTTCGTCAATTTGCAATTCCATTTCGAAATTCAACCACCTCTCCTCTCATAAGCACCATCCACTCCGAAGCCCGCCCATCGCCAGAATGGTCAATAAACGCAAAGGAAGCAACTACATCGCTGGAGAAGCAATCGAGCAGGTCCTTCCAGTCACCGATAAATATTGGTTCCAGATTCCGCATCTCCTTCAGCTAAATCTCATTCTTCTCGTACCACTTCTATCATCATCCGTCGCAGGATATGATGGCAAGTACCCCTATTAACAAACTGAGTAAACTTCAATCTGCTAACAGCGCGGCAGGGTCTCTTATGAATGGCTTGCAAACTCTCTCACAATGGAAATCATATTTCAACGAGCCACAAGGAGCGTTTCTCGGCCTCGTCAACGCAGCACAATCAATCGGCTCTGTTGTAGCACTCCCTCTTGTCGGCATATTAAGCGATAAATTCGGTCGCAAGAAGGTCCTGTTAAGCGGAATTATCACGATTCTCATAGCTACCGCCATTGGAACAGCGAGTGTGAATATGGGAATGCTCGTGTTCTCCCGTCTTTTAGTTGGTGTGGGTGGCATGCTCGGTGTTCAGCCAGCCCCGATGTTGATCGCCGAATTGTCATATCCAACTCATCGGGGAAAATACACTAGTGCGTTCTGGACAATGTACTACCTTGGTTTGTAGCTGTTCTTCAACCCATAATTACTCTGAGCTGATTCCTAACAGGGGCAATTCTCGCGTCCTGGGTGACATTTGGAACACAAGATTACAATAATGATTGGAGTTGGCGGATCCCATACCTTTTGCAAGCAGCTTGGCCACTTGTCCAACTAGCGGGTATTTTTTGGCTTCCCGAGTCTCCTCGATGGCTCATTGCGAACGACAGAGTAACAGAAGCGAGAACGATCCTTGGAAAGTACCATTCTGGAGGCGACGAAGACAGCCCTCTCGTGAACCTTGAGTTGAACGAGATCACCGAATCAATAAAAATGGAAAGCTCGGCGGCATCGACCGGCTGGGGTGCTTTGGTCGCTACTCCAGGAAATCGCAAGAGACTTTTCATTGCAGTGTTTCTTGGATCTGCCGCACAATGGAATGGAATTGGTGTTGTGTCATACTACTTGACGTTGGTCCTGGACAGTGTCGGTATTACTGACACTTTTATGCAGACTTTGATCAATGGACTTCTGCAAGTTAGTAGTGACATCCACTCGGAGATGTGCTTAAGAGTGTAGCTAACCAGTGACCTTATAGATTTTCAACTTCTGGGCTGCTCTATCCGCTGCATTCTTGGTGGATAAACTCGGTCGCCGTGTGCTATTCCTGTGGTCAGGAGTTGGAATGCTGGTATCATATGTTGTCTGGACGGCTTGCTCGGCAGTGAACAGCAATACTGGTTCTAAGCCCGCAGGAATCGTCGTTGTGGTTTGCCTCTTTACTTTCTACTTCCACTACGATATCGCATACACTCCCCTACTCATGTCATACCCGACTGAGATTTTCCCATATACAATCCGCAGCAAAGGATTGACCTGCGAACTGCTGTCAATTTATGGCTCGCTCGTCATTGCCGCTTTCGTGAACCCAATCGGCTTAGAGAATATTGGCTGGAAGTACTACATCGTTTTTTGCTGCTTCCTAGTCGTTATTCTTAGCGTTACGTATTTTATCTTTCCGGAGACGAAGGGCCACTCGTTGGAGGAAATTGCCATGATCTTTGATGGCCCAGGTGCTACTCCTGAGTCGGCATATATTGACGAGCCAGAGAAGGGGGAGGAGACGCAAGTAGAGCATAAGGTGTGAATGGGAGGATGAACATATATCATCTAGTGGAGACTTGAGAGTAGCTGTGTATAGAATAATGCAAACTCGCAGTTTTGCTTCCACCTCTTATTCGTGGTTTTATCACTCGTCGCTAATTTTGAGACTCGCAACACCATTACGGCTTTCAGAGATTCCAAAGATTGAGTATTTCTTCGATCCTGTACATTGCTTGAACCCACCAAGACTACCCTAGGACCCGACCTTTTGGCAATGGACATTTGAGTCTGAGAAACCCGCCGCTCATTTAAGCGAGACTCGACTGGGACTTCGAAAGTGGGATCATGAGAGCCCAAAGTGCGGGGAAGGGCCAACACATCCGCATTCCATTGTAGATAGACCCATCCAGTCAATGTGGGCCATACGCTGCTGAGAGAAGCCAAACTGGCGTGGTTGAGAGTCCCCCGATGAGTTGGAAGAAAAAAGGCCCGGAGGGAATCACCCTCAAATCGCTAGGGAAGCGGATCGTTTCCGTTGCCCACAGCGTTAGACATCCAGGTCAAGTATCAACAATAAAAGTGCTGCAGAATAGAACTTGAATGAGTATCCACGATTTCCAGTTGACTTCCAGTTAGTATCAATAATCATGCCTCTCTCCAAGCCCACCAACTCCCACGTCCTCTCTCAATTTTCACTTAAAGGCAAGACAGCTTGCGTGACAGGCGGCAGTCGTGGCATAGGACTTGAGGTTGTCACTGGTCTTGCAGAAGCTGGAGCCAATGTCGCATTTACATACAGCACAACAAAAGATGCAGAGGCGCTTGCTTCCAAAATAGCTGCAGAAACTGGCGTCTCCGTCAGAGCATACCATAGCGACGTCCGGGATGCGAAGGGCATCAACTTGACGCTTTTGGAAGTCGAGAAGGATTTTGGCAGCCTGGACATAGTTGTTGCCAACGCGTACGTTTCCATATTTTGACCGAGGGTTGCTGCCCCAGATTTGGACTGACTCAAAAAAGTGGTATTGCGACGCACATCCCAGCTCTGGAGTATACCCCAGACCAATTCGCGGAAATAATGAGAGTAAATCTCGACGGCGCCTTCTACACAGCTCAAGCCGCCGGCAAAATCTTCGAGAAGCAAGGCCACGGAAACTTAATATTTACAGCATCGGTTTCAGCAATCCTGGTCAACGTTCCACAGAAACAGATGGCATACAATGCCTCCAAGGCTGCGGTGGTTCAAATGGCAAGATGCCTAGCTGTTGAATGGGTTGATTTTGCTCGGGTGAACTGCATATCACCAGGCTTCATCGCCACAGACAGTATGTATACTGTTCCTAAATGGTTGCCCTACCAGCTGATACTGATTGTCACAGTGCTTAGCGTACACCCTGAAGAGTGGCGGAAGCAGTGGTTTTCAATGATTCCAGCACAGCGCCTTTGTGATCCCTGTGAACTAAAAGGGGCCTACGTTTTCCTGGCCAGTAATGCTAGTAGCTATATGACAGGTATGAAACCCAGTACCGACAAAGAATCTACAATACTGACCAGGTGGAAGGTGCGAACATGGTCATTGATGGAGCTTATACACTCCCTTGAGTGGAGCTAACGACGACGGATGTCGAAGTGGTGGGAAAATCGTGTCAGTAAATGGAAAAATAAACGTAGCAAAAATAACTACTCCATAAGGATTCATGCCATTTCTGGTAGCACACTTTGTATGAGTAGCTCAAACCAACACAATGATTGGCAGAGACATGATAAAAGGGCTGAGAGAATCGAATACTTGGTATGAGCTTGATTGCTGCTTGAAGGAGATATTAAACCTCTTTCGGTCGTTGAGTTAGCTTGAGTAGATCAAACCTGAATGTTCCTCGAAGATTTAAGTTGACCTTAAACCGTAGATCAACAGTTGTTTTGGTTGGCGTCAAGATTTTCTGCTCTTCGGCCTTGACTGAATCAGTCATATTGGCCAATCATGTTCAGTGTTCTCGGTCTCCATGTATGTGCTTCCAAATTGCCCATCGTGTGGAGGGTCGTCCAAAAACCTCAGCCAATTATCCTCCTGCATGACAACGTCTGCTTCAAGCCCTTGCAAACTTGGCCACATCATAGAGTAGACATTGTTGATTTGGGTCTGAGGAGACTCGCCAGTTGGATCAAGCTGGGAAGTAGCTGCTGTAGGAGTATCGACCAAGTACTGCTCGCAGAGGTTGTTGATGGTTTCCAAACACTTGACGCTACTGGGATTGATCCCTGACATGGAGTTAATAACACCAAGAGCGACACGAATGTTCTGACGCCACTCATTCGCGTTCGGAGCAAGGGGATTGTTCCGCAGGCAAAATACAGGCACCAATGAGGCCTGAAAAAGAAAGTACCTATTGTTCTGATTAGCGTCATGGACTTCGATTTCGAGTCGAGACTACATACAGTGCGTACCAAGCCGCTAATTTACTGTGAGGTTGAGTTGACCAGAAGCTGCTGATCGAAATTATACTCACGGATGCTTCATGAAGGCATCGCTTGTACGCCTCGTGCTCCTCATCCGAAATGATGGATGCAATGTTTGCACGATTTTTGAGACTTTGACGAATAACAAAGGGGCGGTACATAATCAACCTTAGATTCCGATACCGCCACATCATGATTGCGTGCCCGAGAGCATATTGCGGTGCAACAGTGGCCGATTCATTATACCAGGTTGGGAGTGATTGAAGCCAAGGCACGATCTTCTCTGCATCGAGGGCAAGTACCTCTTTGGGCGATGGGAAAGGCACTGATATGACGCGTGTGTATATGGAATTGGTGGCTAAATGAAAAGAGACCTGCGTGCGCACAGCGGAGTACATTGTAATGTAGGCGGACTCAGCGGGATATGTCGTTGTTACAGCCGTAAGTTCCTGCTAGTCGTCAGCTCTGGACTTCAGGGCCAATGGACAACTTACTCGATCGTCGATGTTCAAAGGCAACTTCACATCGATCCCTTCGCTGGGCCAACCTAAGGGGCGACTGAAAGTGATCGTAGCACCAATATCAAATACAAACAAAGTCCACCAAACCCTCCGCCGGATTTCCATTTGGAGGGGTTTTATATCCCACCCAGGAAATTCTTTATGCAAACCAAGACCCATTGCCATCCGTAATGCCAGCCCGAGATAATTGTAACCAGAATTTGGTTTGTTGCGTTTCTGAAGATAGTTTGACATGAGGGTCAACGCCTGAACCAGAGTAATATTACCTGACTGAAGGTCGTCGATTGATAAATGTGACCTTGCAGCATGGAATAAACTGAGATCAGCTGCACTGGCATCTGTTGCGGTTGAAAAGGCTCCTAGGGCAGCAACAATATAAACCAATGCTTGCCAGCCAGTGCCCTGGGGGCTCTGAATGACTCCCGAGTATTGAGCTCGAAATCTGGGCTCGTGAATAATGGGGTAGCTTAAATGATAAGATCTGAAATAACTGTCGATCATAGCATCTACAACATGAACGAGAGGATCTGGTTGAGGGTAAATAACAGAACATGCCCTGGGTCTTTTACTAGCAACGCCTTCTGAGAAGGAGCCTTGACCACCCCCATGTGGTCGAAGCATACGTAGCAATGCTGCGCCCGAGGCAACTCCCAGATATCCTACGTCTTTCTCGTTGACAGACAAAGACGCCATCCCGTCAATAAATTCAGGTTCCTCTTCGCCATTTGTTGAAACTTCCAGCTCTGGTGCCATAGCCATTGACTGCTCATCCCAATCAAAATCGTCACAGGCCGCAGGTGGTTCCTCAAGAGGCACAGTAGGCCTGTCTGTGAGCCCAAACATATCGCCTGAGTTGCAGCTACCATCTGTCCTCATGTCGGGTTCTCCGGTGGGTGCTGGAATCGAGTCCGCCGCAGCGATATTCGAGATCTGCATGTCGACCAGATTGGTCCTGGTAGGACTTTGTGGTATGGTAGGACTTCGTGTATCGGGGCTAAAAGGTGCAGTGTCTTGAGTTGCGGTGGGCTGGAGTGGCTCCATTGCTGGGCTGGGGATGCGGTTTCCTTGAAGGCCTGATAGTCCTCCTCCGGTCTGTCGCTGGGCTCGGCGTAGAGCTCGAATCTCTGCAGTAGCTGCGGCTAGACGATGCTCGACATAGGTCAAATGCCTAAAAGATAGGACAATAGTCAGTGTCGTCAAAAGACTGAGGAGCGGACAGTGTTCATACTTGCGTGTCAACGGAGTCTTGCCGTGCTGCTCATACAAGCAATGCCGGCGGAATCTCCTACATGGCCCACACTCGGGAGCAACACGATCGCACTTGCCTTTCCTTCTTTTACACTCGTTGCATGCTTGGTTTGCGCGCAGCACTGGCTGCTCGTCGTCAGGCACATTAAGGTCGCCAGATCCAAAGCCATTCTGATCATCAGCTTGGTTCATCGCAACAGAGCACAGCAGAAACGAGAAAGCATGCTAGGCCTTGCTAAAGGCGCATAGATATAGATGTGTTGGTTGTCTGACAATGTAGTCGCCAGGGTCATCAGGAAGTCGTGTCGAGCAAAGAAAGCGTTGGTGGTGGTGGTGGTGGTTATGGTGGTGGGTGAGTAGTCGTGGAGCCATGATCGGATCATAGCTACGAGGTAAAAGCGGCATGCTTGGTAGTCGACGTTAACTAACTTGGTACGAGATTGTTCAATATGCTACCTCAAAAGCTCACCTGCAATAAGTCGATGCTATTAGTGTAAGTAAGTAAATCAAGGCCAAGTGTCTGATCAATGGCAAGGACACAAGATTGAGCTTCTGCACCCTGCAACCCTGCCGCTTTTATTGCATGGCGACCTCCCAAGTGCTCGGATGATTTTGCACTATAGCGGCGACACCGCACTACAACAATGTAAAGTCCAGAACTCCCACTTCTTCATGTCAACTCTCACCGAGACAAATCGCGGGAAACTGAGCCCACTCTCTGGTACTAAACCACTACTTGAGAGCATTGGTTGACAGCCAAAGGATTTCGAACTCAAGTAGAAGAAGCACCATAGTTCTCAACACAGCTTAATGACTACAATTCTATAAGTACAGTACAAGGAGCAATGAAAAAGGGTATCTTTGCCTCTATTACTGATCCACTCCAGCTTCTGTACTCCCCGCAAACGTCAGTCTAGTAGCCGACAAGACTGCCATACATTTAGTCAAGTTATTGATGTTTTCACTCCCACTGGTGCCAGCGGAGACAACCTCACATAAACTCTCGTATAGTCCTTGTTCCAATGTGCTTGATCACCCCGATGAAAGCATTCCATTCCGAGCTACATCTGGAGTCGGCTGCAACTACGGAGTCGCTTGCAAAGCGGAAGACGTTATTTATCGGCGATGGTTGAATTGCTTCGATGTAAAAGGAGACATTCCAGATGCCTAGGGTACTGTCTTGAGCTTGTCCAATCTTAGAGACTTGGACGAAGAACTGCCGCGAGATGCTGTAAGCACGCAAAAGTGCAGTCATGTCGTGAGCAGATAATTTGTATCTGTAAACAGATTTATTAGCCGGGTAGCATCGCTGGAGACGCTTGGAAGTAATCCATTAGGTGCTGCGCGTGTTGCGTCCTAGAACCGAATCAGCATATAAATACAGGTTCAATTTAGCGATGGGTCAAATCGTTGGAAAAGTAAATACGTTTCACCAGTTTCTGCCGGCAAAAGTGCGAATCCTTGGACCCAGAGGGCAGGGTACCACACCGTGGTTTGCTGCAAACTAAATAAGATCTGCCATTCCAACAGCACTTCCATATTTATGCTGCTCGGCTGTGAAAAGAGCGACAATAACTTCCAAACCTTTGTTCTCGCTTCTTGTTGTCTCATTCATTAGTACGAGACTCCCGTCTGCACCTCCAAAGTCTTGGCCAGCAGGTGCTAGTCTTTAACTCCAAGTTCCCGCACCATGAAATCCTAGTCGAACTGCAGGCCATGCTACAGCTTCACACCTTCCAGTAGGTCCTTGGGTTCTTAGCTTGAGATGAGACCAGCATCTCGGTTCTCGACGTCTGGGCGGGACGGTAAGGTGTAGTAGTTGTGGTGCCTTTTCTTTGGCGGTGGTAGACAGTGGAGTGCCTGAACTGTCATTATTAACTGTTTCAAGATCAATAAACGAATCGTAGATATCAAGATGAGCATCATTATGAGGCATATATGTTTCTTCAAGTGATTGGCATGACTGATATAACCGCAAGGCTGTACATACAGACTGGGAGTAAGGGAAATCATACTGAAAATCTATGCAAAAATGATGATAGTATTAAAACTTTAAGCGACCAGCAAAACCAGTTGCAGAATCCTTAAAAGCAATATGCCCATAGTAATCGTACCCTTTATTGCCTCGCTGCAAAATACCTCTTCGGTTTTTAAAATGCTTCGTATGATGGTACGCATCATGCACCGCCACACTTTCCCAGCCAACGAGTGCGATGAAAGCAGTGTTATGTCCATCTACAGCTTCGAGGATGGGACCACCTGCAATACCCATGAAACCTGGTATGTGCTGAATGATAGAGACCCATTCCGACCAAGCGGCATCCCAATCTGCGTTGGTTGAAAGATAGATTGCAGTGCCAGTCACTGGTGCCCCCTTGCCTAAACTGGCACACGCAGGTGAGAATTCCGATATCTTCGCATGTCGTATAGTGAGTGGTCCGGATAGGAGGGGGCTGATAGTAGTTTGCATCCAAATGGAATAAGTAGGGGATGATAGGAAGTCGTGGTGGTGTTGAAGAGTCTCACGGACTGATTCTTGAGATTAGCAACTACATCTACATCGCCTATGGCTTATGGACTGTTGAGACGTAGTTTATCAGCAGCGAAGAGAAAATTAACTTAACCAATGTGCAACTGGACATTTCCACGAGTTTCGACCTGACGGCCCCAGTACAGTCGTTGAAATCCCGGGTACCGTTGTAGCATCTGAAGAGAGGATTGCCAGGCCTTGCCTGCTGTTGATCCAGAGTTTTCTAACATTGCGCTGCTAGGTATAGGTAGTACAATCATCTCCGTGATGGAACGGTTGCATTCGGCCATGGCTTGTCAAATTCTTGGTTTGTCGAATTTCTTGCTTGTCTGCCTGTACAGCTTTTGGATATTTGATGGCAAATTATTTATTGATACTACATATTCGCATAGATACTTCACATAGCATAGTCCAGGAATTAGAATCTGGGAAGACAAAACTCACAGTACTTGAGAAATTGGATGCGGGGTAATCGTCATATCGGCTGTTTTTTCTATGCTCGTCGTAACAGTATCTAAATTCGGGATATGTCAGACGGAATGACATCTTCTGATCAGCAGTGTTGGTAATCACATAGTGATATCTTATAATGATTACAATTAATACGACAAGATGTTAAAGATCGAGACCATTAAATTATTAAACTCGTCGGGTCAGGCTCTGGCCAGAACAAAAGCTCCGTCCGTGCTGACAATCACACTTAAGGCAAACGTCACCTAACTATTGATATATAAGCTTAGGTGGAATCCATTGCGATAAATCATCATTATTCAACTAGTGCATTGTTTTGGTTTCAAGATTATAATCGAACTGGTGGAACATCGCCCAGCAATATGCCCGTTACTAAGTTCAGCGTTGCCGAGAAATATACGTACCTGGAAGGGTTTGGTGGCTATCACCAGTACATATTGCCTTACAAGATACCCTTTGGAGCCCAATACCAGAAATACTAATACGTTGGTGCCAGATCCGAAGCCGTATCAGGAGCGAAGCCCGTTGGAATTAACAGTCCTCAAGTCCCACCTTATGGACTTAGTACTGAGAGAATCTCGGGAACTTCCTTCACAGCACCGCGAGCCAAAAACTTAAACACATGGCTATACCGTGTTACTTCCTCACTGGACCACGAGGAATTCTCCCCTTATCCAGAATCTGACTCCGAAAACAACCAAGAAAGATCAACACTTCATCTTACGCCCAACGCCCTTCACTGGCCCAGCTTCCCTGTTTCTCAAAACAATGACTGGATCTCTTCACAAAAGGTTCTCTGCTCTTCCGGCTCTCCCTCAACCAACACGGGCCTCAGCTACATTATCTATGCTGCAGACAAGGACATGGCGCCACAGACCGTCTTTGCTTCTTCCGACGGTGACTTCCTAATCGTACCACAAGCTGGGACACTCGATATCCAAACCGAGCTTGGACATCTTCTGGTGAGGCAGAACGAATTCGCAGTTATCCCACGAGGAATCCGTTATCGTGTGACGCTTCCAAATGGCCCAGCACGCGGCTACATTTGCGAGCTATATCAAGGTCATTTTACACTTCCTGAGCTAGGACCAATTGGATCCTGCTCGCTGGCAAACGAGCGTGATTTCCAAGTCCCCGTTGCTAAGTTTGATGGCAGTATTGATGATGAAGGCATCGCTCAGTGCCCGCCTTCCACAACTGGTTGGACAATTGTGACGAAATATGCTGGGAAGTTGCTTGCGTGCACGCAGAATCATACACCATTCGATGTTGCCGCATGGCACGGCACGTACTATCCGTATAAATACGACCTTGGACGCTTCAGCGTGATAGGCAGTTTACTATACGACCACCCGGACCCAAGTATCTTCACTGTTCTCACAGTACCGTCTCACCGGGAGCCAGGAACATCTGTTATAGATTTTGCAATCCTCCCTCCCCGATGGTTGATGATGGAGGATACCTACTGGCCACCATATTATCATCGGAACTGTATGAGTGAATTTGTTGGGGCTGTGATCAACAGCCAGGACAGTCAAGACTCCTGGAATAAGCGAGAGGGAGCAGAGAGATTCAAGCCTTTTGGTGCTGCCTTGAACGGTGCCATGGTGCCCCATGGTGCTGACAAGAAGACACATGAACATGCGAGAAATAGTGAATTGAAGCCAGAAAAAGTGGGACTCGAGGGGTTTATGGTGTTTTTATTTGAGAGCGAGGCGATGATGGGAGTGACTGAATGGGGCATGAAAGCGACTGGGAAGCCAACAAGTTTCCAAGCTATCAGGGACCAATTGGGAGAGAAGGGTGCAAAATCGTAGGAAATGATTGCTAGCTATTAAAGTGAATTTGGCTTGTATGTACGTACTGAAAATAGGTCGTGGTATCTGATCAATCACAATCCCCACTTCATCCCAAGCCAACTCTTTCAGTAGTATTCAAAACTAGCTACTTTTACTAAAGCCCAGTTAGAAATTCAGTGACTCTACTTCAAGCTATAAATTTCACAGACTACGATCTTGTACTAACCCAGACAAAAGCTATCTGCATAAGAGTAGCATATTTAATATTAAGACTAATAAGAGTTACTATCTTTCATTCTGCTGATACTTACTTATAATGCTGTAAACTGTCACTAACGACCTCTTTTCGAGGGTAAGGTGCTGTATTTCCTGTACAGCGGTGCAATAGCTAATGTTTACTGAAGTTCTTGCAGCAGAATGTATACACCCGATTCTAATTCTCTAGTGCTTGCTCAATATCTGTGTAAACCGCTCAAGCAGTCACGCATAAAAGCTGCCTCGTTGTTCAACTGTCATACACGAGGGCCTGAGGTTGTACCCAGCTACTGGATTACCTATGCCAAGGTAGTTTCCAAAGAAGGTTCCAAAGTTGCGGGGACATTTTCCTCTCAAGGCGTGAGTGTTTCGCTTTAAGTATCCTATACTTTTAAAAAGGGTCACGAAACCCAAACCCAGGGTACCCGTAAGCACGTTCTAGTGATACGTATCGGCATGTTCTAATACTAAATGCAATTTGGGGCTGTTGTAGGCCTTAATGATGCCTACGAAAGTTGGGAATGGAGGCATTATTGCTGTACTTGGAAGTGATAAAGGGATTACTTCACAAAGGGGAGTATCAAGAATTGCTTAGTAATCTGGGTTTGAAAACCCTTCACCCGAGCGTCCCGGAGGCTAAACTCCTGTAGGCTACTCGTATTCTTTCTTAGGCTACTTCACCGTGTGCCTGACGTGTTAAGTGGAGCGCCACACATACTAGCAGAATAACCTACGATCAAGCCCACATTGAGAACTAGCGAAAGGTAACTAATAAACACGCTAGTTTAGTACTTGATGTGTTGTGCTTACGCCACTAGTGAAGTAACAGAAAATGGGATACAACTATAAAATTTGCAGAATATCCTGCAATACGTCAATCTACCTTCCGCTGTGCACAAAACTTGACACTCACGATGTCTAACACTCCCAAAGAAATAGTCGAGCAAACCTACGACTATATCGCAGACTGGTACCTCCGCTGGGTCCAAGGCCAGCACTCTCCTCGCGAGAGGTATACTAATAAGGTCTTAGAGAATGCGCCGCCATCTCCACGCATTCTTGAACTCGGCTGCGGTCCTGGTGTTCCTATTACGCGCATGCTCTTAGACCGAGGCGTTCATGTAGTGGCGAACGATATTTCAACGAAACAACTCAGTATAGCGAAGGTCCGGTGCCCGCAGGCGACACTTATCCCAGGCGACATGGCAACCCTTTCTTTCGAACCTGCGAGCTTCGACGGCGTGATCTGCTTCTTCACTATCTTCCACTTACCGCGCGTGGAACAGAAAAGCATGCTTTCCAAAATTCACTCCTGGCTCAAGCCCGGCGGTATGTTCGTTTTCAATCTCGCAACAATAGATGAAGAGGAGATCCATGGGGAGTTTCTCGGCCATGGGATGTTTTGGAGTAGTTATAGTGTAGAGGATAGTAAGGCGATGGTGAGGGATGTTGGATTAGAGGTGGTTGAGGAGGAGTTACTAGAGGCGGGAGATGGGCAGCTAGAGGAGAGTGATCCGGATTATGGCGTTAAATTCATGTGGCTTGCGGTTAGGAGGGCGCCGGACAGTCCCGTCGAGGTCAGAGACACCCCCTTCACAACGGTCCCATGGCTGTCCGCTAACCTCTTTAGTCGGCTCCCAAGGAATTCATGAATTGATAGCGCTACAGCGGATAGGGACCGAGGGAGTAAGGGTTTAGTTTTAAACCCCCAAAGTGATAAGGTTACTGGTAGCTTTAGTGTAGCTTAGAATTAACTAACGGAAACGATTATCTAAGGGGCGCTAGGTTAGGTAGGAATAATAGCTTGATAAGCTAGGTTTTATCTAGACTACCTTAGTGTTTTAAGCATTATAAGCTAGGCTTTTACTATCTTTCCTAGACTATAGATTAGTCTATTTTAAAGGAAACTAGGAAGACTAGCTTAAGGTTTAACTTACTTAATATACTCTCTACCTCTATAATTTAGTATACCTCTCTCTTTCTCTCTTAGACAAAGCTAGGTATATAATATATTTATAGTTGTCTATATTATCACTAGGAAACCACTATTAAAGACTAATATATTATACTACCTACTTAGTCTATCTATAATAGAAAGAACTATTAAAATGTGTTATATTTCTACTAGATAGATCTTAGAGATAGGTTATATAAATAGAAGTGTAAACTAAGTAACCTATAACCTCTAGTTACTTAGCTTCCTATATAAACCACTTATATAGTTTATACACTAGTAGTTAGAAAGGAATAAGAAGAGAATAAAGTGTAGACTCTTTCTCTTCTCTCTTTAATCTAAATAAATATAACACTTTTAACCTATCTAGTACCTATATTACTATATAATACTATATATAGGTTATACCTATTTTAATAGGTTATAAGCCTAGGTTAGCCTATGGCTAGAAGTAAAATAATTTACTTAGAGAAGTTAAATTAGTCTCTAAATTAGATAGAACATTTAAGGAAGGATACTTAAGATCTAAAGAAATAGATTAGAAATCTATAAAGGACTATAGAAACTATAAAAACTATTATAGGGTAGTGTATAGAAAAGAACTTCTACTAAAATCTTTATAAAGAACTATAGAGTATTAAACTATAGTAAAGAACTACTATATATATTAGCTACTATAGATAGTAAAACTAAATCTTTATAAAGAATAGTAAAGAATATTAGACGGAAAACTAAGTTACTATAAAAGGACATAGTACACTAAACTAAGTAAAACTCTAAATCTATAGGTCTCTCTCTAAAGATCTATACTATAATCTATAAAACCTATAGTTATAATATAATAACTATAATAAAATATAACCTTCTCCTTCTATAGAGAAAACTAACATAGAAGAGTATAAGTAAATTAACTAGAACTAGCCGGCTCTAGTTATTACTTATTTAAACTGGAAAATATAGTTTAAGCTTATAACTATCTATCTTAAAGATAAAGAACAGTACTATATTATTAAATAAATAAAGAAAGTATATACTACTATAAAGAAAATAGTAGATAGAAAATAGACTATAGTTAGTAATATATCTATAGTATTAGTAAATAGTCTTCTTTCTAGTATAACTATTAAAATAGGTATAGCCTATACTTAGTATTATATAATAACATAGGTAGGGTATAGATTATAATAGTGTTATATTTATTTTAGATTAGAGAAGAAGAAGAAGAGTCTACACTCTATCTTCTAGGCTTCTTACCTCTTTTATCCTTTAGTATACAGACTAGGTAGCTTAAGTGAACACGTGACCTATCTAACCTCTATCTAACGCTAAGGTCTATCTACTAAGAGACAAGGTGTTTTAACACTCCTACTTAGAACTTAGAGATCTAAATCTAAACCTAGGTTTCCTCTACTTTTCTTGTCTAACTAAATCTAGGTATTTTAACCTAGATACGTCTAGTTTCCTTCTATATAACCTTAAAGTTAACTAGTCTAAGCTACTTTTTAAATTCCTTAAACTTAGGTCGATTTAAGGGTTTTATTATTCTATTAACAATTATATCCTCTATATAGATATACTCTATAGTAATTCTTTTCTACTTAACTAGGTTATAAGTAAAGTAGTAATAGATATTAATATACTTTAATCTCTTATATATGTGAGGATTATAAATTAAGGTAAGTACTTCTTAATGTCACGGGGTGAATATAAAGTATATAGTATAATAGCTCGTTTATATTATAAGAAGAATTAACTAAAGAGAAAGGAAAACTTTTATCTTTATATAATGTAGTCTATATTATCTAACTATACGTGAAGTTACATACGTAGGCGTAGTAGCACTAAGTATAGAATATTAGGTGTAACCTACTATATTACCCCCCTCCTCTTCTCCTCCTTATATAAGGTCCTCGATTAACTAGTGCTCGTTTTATAGCTCTCTCTTCCTAGCGGTCTAGAGTAATTATCTCTCCTAAGGCGTCCTCTAGCTCCTATGTTACTTATACGTACCCTACCTATTTAACTAGGAACTATTTCTTATGTTATATAAGCTTTTCGTCTTGAATCTCCTTGATTTTATACTCTTTATCTTGTTCTTTACTAACTAGCTAAGGCTATAGTTAAGAGTTATCTTAAACTTAGCTTAGAAGTAGGTCGTATAAAGCTAGGCGAAGTAATTAGCTATAGAAAATATTATATACCCTAGGAGGTATATTAAGCTAGTAGTTATAAGATCCTATTACTTCTATAATAGTAAACTTAGTATGTTTTATATTAAGCTTCTTCGTGGAACAGTCTATATAAATGTTCTTTAAGTTAAGCTAAACCTTATTACTAACTTTAAAGCTTAGAGCCTGTTATCACCGTCGGTTTATAACTTCCTCTATAACCTACTAGGTAGTAGTTATTACTAACTACGTCTATTCACGAGTATCCTTTAACTTCTATACAATTATATTAGCTTAGGTAATTAGAGAGGCATGTATACTAGCCTTGGTTATAGTGTAGGAGATGTTAAGAGGTTAAATATAGTAGTTATACTATAAAAAGAATAGGCTAACTCCTATAGAGGTAGTATCTCTATTATTAATAGCTATCTCTATAGAAGGTAGACAGTTATACTAATCGTCTTAAGTATAGTCTATAAACGTATAAAGGTAGGTTTCTAACGTTTAGTTTATCCTTTCTATAGAGCTATCTGTTTCTAGATAGAAAGCTATTAATAGTCTTTATATAATCCTGAAAAGTTAGTATATTCTCGTCTATAGCTTACCTACGAATTACTGTCTATAGTTAGATATAACTACTCGTAGGAGGTAGTGATAGTAGTAGTAGTTTTATACGAACTACTTTACCACTGTTAGTACTTTAATGTCTAGAAGTCCGTCGAATATTACTTCTTTACTTAGTCTATTAGTTATTATAACTAGGTTTATATAACTGTTACTTTCTAGTAAGTCGACAATAAAGTTAATTAATATTTCTTACTATATCTAGTCTAGGACTAGAAGAGGCTTAAGGAATCCTTGTCGTCGGTTACACTAAGTAGAGTTTCTCCTACAAGAGTTATAGTTCTATACAAACTGTCTTATATCCTAGGATATCCTTAGCTAGAAGTACTATTGTCTAAGAATCTAGGACGTATTATCTCGTCCTAGGTGTCTATATACCTTAGAGTTATACGTTTCCTAGATTATATTCGTATAAAGTTCTTCCTTGTTAGAAACCTAGAGTTATCCTCTAAACATTAGTTATTCTTATTCTAAGAGAGAGTATTCTTTAATAGAGACCTTTAACTTTAAGTTAGAGGGAAAAGTCTATTATCCTTGTTATATAGCTTCTATTACTTGTTTATATAAATTATCACTTTATATAGCTTTATTCTAGAGTTCTTTAAGTAGAGAGAGGTTATTATCCTATATATTATCTTGGTTATTATTATTAGAGGAAAGTTTATTATCTCTATTATTGTTACTTTATACGTTATTAGAGTTGTTAGAGTTATCTTAGTTGCTCTTAGCTAATTATACTTCGTTGTCTTAGCGTTACTAGTTACTTTATTACCTTGTATAAACTAGTGTAACTTAAGTAAGAGTCTCTAGTAGGTTAACTAGCGTTTCTAACTTAAGGAGTTATATTGTACAATAGTTAATCTAAGTGTTCCTCCTCTTTAGTATATCTTATTCTCGCCGAGAGAGGACGTCTACATGTTTATTATCTTTTCTAGGGATATATATAATCGTGAAGTTATACTAAGAGAGTATTAAGAACCAATATATTTACCGTTTAGTAAGCTTCTAAATAGTTATAAAATACTATAAGTTCTTATAGTCTATATAAATCTTAAAATACTTAACACTCTATAGTT
>JALRMK010000105.1:0-34499 GCA_026119845.1 Pezicula carpinea | reverse complement strand
CTTTAGACAGAGAATATATAGCTATAGAGAGAGTGTTAAAAATATATATCTATATGTACTCTATTATATATAGTGTTATATACTAGAAAAGTTATTATTCTAACCTAGAATTTCTTCTATATATAACACGTAGCTAGAATATACTATAATAGATAACACTTCTAACCCTATGTAAAGATATCTCTAAGTAGAGTTATACTCTAAAGAGGACAATTTACTAATAATAATTATATTTAACAGGATTATTCTTCTTTAAGAAGAATATATAGAGGTATAAGAGGTCTTTAACGTCGTACTACATTAGAGTTCCTCTAATATACTATCTTAAAGAGTTAGTTTCTACGATAGTTTCCTTATTATAGTTAAAAGAGACTAAGACTAGAACAATAGTAAATATCTTCTTTAGCTTGTTAAAAGTAGCTTAGTATTTATCTATCTATTAAAACTTAGTATCCTTATACGTGAGCTATATAAGAGATATTATATAATCTAAGTAGTCCTTAATAAATATTCTATAGAAGTTAGTAAACCTAAGAAAGCTTTATATAACTATTATAGTCCTAGAGGCTTTCTAATCTAAGATTATCTTAACCTTCTCTAGATTTATTCTTATGTCTTTACCCACCTACTTTAATAATAAACCTAAGATACTTTATTAACTTAACCTTGAATTTATACTTGTTTCTTATATTCTAGCTTTATATATTCGTTATAAAACCTTCTAGATATATTCTTAGTGTTTCTATAGAGAACTATCTATGAAAATTAAGATATTGTCTATATATATAGAGTAGAAGTTATTAAGGTAGTTAGTTGTATAGTATCTAATTAATATATAGTTAAAAAGTACTTAAAGTTAAAGGACTTTATATTTAAAGACTCTAAGAGCTATAATAAAGCTATTAATAGTCTTTACACTAAATATTAGACTAAAGTTATATATAATAAAATTAATTCCCTAAACATATAAGATATATAGGAAGAAGTTAAAAAAACTAGTAATTATAAACCTTTAAAGACTAGATAGGTTTATAAAGTTAAAGAATTATCTAATAACTTTATTAAGTTTAAGACTAGATTCGTAGGTAAAGGATTCAAACAATTATATAGTCTAGACTATATAGACACCTTTACTAGTGTTATTAAGTAAGTAGCGTGGAAAATAGTCTTTATACTTACTATATTATATAATTAGTACATATATAAAATAGATATAGTATCTACCTTTACTTAAGAGTAAGTAGACCTATCTATCTACTTAAGTTAACTATAGAGGTTTATAAAAAATCTCTTAATAGTGTTTTTATTAAATAAGACACTATATAGTTTAAAATAAAGTACTAGAATCTAGTACCTAACTTTAAAAAAGATACTAGTTAATAAATTAAACTTTAAATCATTAATAGCTAAAAACTATATATTTATTAAAGACAACTTAATTCTATGTGTATATATAGATAATATTTCTATTTCTAGCCCTAGTATCGACTCTATTAGTAAGTTCTATAATACTATAGAGAAGTACTTTAAGATAAAGCGACTAGGAGCTATTATTAAATATCTTAGGATTAAGATTAAAAGAACTAGTACTATATTAAAGTTGAATTAACTAAAGTATATAAAAAAGCTTACAGCTAAGTCTAATATAACTAGATTATACTTTTATTAGTACTCCCTTAGATTTAAAGGTTATTCTAGAACCTAATAAAGAGTAAGCTTCTAAAATAGAGATTAAATACTATTAAAGTGTAATAGGATCTCTGTTATATCTATGTCTAGTAACAAGAATAGATATAGTAGCTAGTGTTAGTAAATTATCTAGGTTCTTGTCTAATCCTAGTAAAGTATATATTAAATATACTAATAGAGTCTTAAGATACCTTAATAGTAGTATAGACTTAGAAATTACTTATTCTAAGGATAAGAAAAAAGCTTACTACTTAGTAGACTATTTTAATTCTAATTATATAGGAGATATAGCTACTAAGAAATCTACTAGTAGCTATATATTCTTATTAGCTAATAGGTCTATTTCATAGAAATCTAAGCTATAGTTAATTATAGTATAGAGTACCACTAAAAGTAAATATATAGCTATTTCTAGTGCTACTAGAGAGGCCGTTTATAAATGACTAGTTCTATGGGAACTAGGCTATTATAAATAAACTAAGTTACTATTATATATAGATAACAATAGTGCCTTGTTATTAGCTAACAATCGTGTCTTCTACGAGAGAACTAAGTATATAGGTGTTAAATATCACTATATACGAGAGTTAGTAGAAAAGGAAATTATAGACCTACTCTATATTCCTTCTAAAGAATAAAAAGTAGATAGTCTAACTAAGCTATTAGATAAGAATAAGCTTTTACACTTCTTATCACTTATAGACTTTAAGTAGTACCCTATAGTACTTATTAAGGGGGTGTGTTATATTATATAACTACGTACTATAATGCCCTATAACTATAGTAGTCCTTAGTGATCTACTGTTATGTTCTAAGAAAAAAGTCATCTTTCCGCCTATAGATTAGGCCGTGCTGGTCACGTGACACTCGCTTGGGTAATATATAGTTCCTTATTAGGAATAAGATACATTACAGGTAGAACTAGCCGAATCGGGCTAATAGCTGGTCTGTTAGCAGGGGATACTAAGTTTAGTTACTTAGTTAGGTTAGACTTACGAGATAGTAAAGGTTACTATTTTTAGTATTCTATGTGAGGGAATTAAGTAGGAAAGAATATATAAGTTTACTATAAAGGTAACTTGTATAAGTAGTTTAATTAGAAAGTATAGACATCATATTACTTGTTTTACTTTACTATAGTTTTACTTAGCTATATAAGGTTGTTTTACTTTATAAACATAATATTCGTAGCCTAATTTAGTATAAATTATAACTAGTCTACTTTCTATATAGGCAGTCGATTTTCCTTTATAGATAGTTAACTTTAATTTAAGTCTTTAAGCTTCCTACACTACTATTATCTCTGAAATCTCTATTTTCTACTCGACGGACTCTATAACCACTGTGGTATACTATAGCTATAGTATACCTTCGGCTTACCTCTGTCTTCACAATTTCAGCCAGCTTGTAGCCTGTTCACAGTATACTATAGCTATAGTATATCTTCGACTTACCTCTGTCTTTATAATTCCAGCCAGCTTATATTCTGTTTATAAATTTTTCTTAGAATATAGTAGTAGATCACTAAGGACCACTATAGTTGTAGGGTATTGTAGTACATAGTTATATAATATAACATCGTAGCCTGTTTATAATATCACTCTGTTACCTATCACTATCCTATGAATGTATCGTTGTCTATCATAGACTTTACGCCGCGCGCCTTTCGGGCGGACCAAGCAGGTCCTTTATATTTTATAAGCCATTGCTCAGTAGAGTAAAGAGTTCCGCTTGTCTGTAGGAACTTTGTAATCCTTTGGTTCAGATCTAAAATACGATTAACAACAGGAAACACGACAACCGAGGAATATATCTTTACCGTTAAGACCAATCTCGATGGCTGGTTACATAGAATAATGATCGGTGTGCTCATGGACTAAGATCAATTCTTCGGGGAGGGGGGTGTCTGCAATGTTAGGGGGATTCAATAGCTAAAGATTCCTCGTATAAAATCATGTTGTTGGTTTTAACGACTAACCTTTAGGTATAGAATAGACAATCCAATCCTTTCCATTTACACGTCGGACCAAGCCCTGCTGATATCTCCCATTCGGGCGCATCGAGGCCCCATTCGGCACTAAAATTGATGTTAAATAAAGTAAGGCACGGAGGTATCGCGAAAAGGTTACGTTGATATGTAGTCCTATCTAGAGCCTTGGGTAAAACCTTCCCCTCATAAGTAAAAAGGTCGAAGATGGTAGATCGCTGCGATGGAAATGTGGCCCATTCTCTGAGGAGTATACGAGGGCCCTTATTCACGCGGAATAATTCAAGTGGTACGGTTTTAAAGGAAGCAATAAAACCAGTTGGGCGGGGCGGCCGCATTTTATGATAGGTCTTCGAGTGGTCGTGTATGAGCCTTCGCACTCTTGTCTTGCTTACCAGCGAGAAGGTGTAGGTGTCCTACTATTTATCTTATAATCGTCGGCCTCGCTTGGAACTACGGTCCTCCTACTAATGTATAAAGTCAGTGGAGATAAACCTCTAGCTACGATCAACTTAAACGGGTTAAAGTTTTTTAAGAGAGACCCGTTTACAAGTCTCTAGGAATAGACAGGACCACTATTCCACCATCTCAAAGGTTTTTATCAGTACCACTAATTTCTCACCTAGTATTAAACAGTCACGCTCATGCTACTGCCGTAGCATGCGCCAATTAAATGGTTTCTCTGGTGCTAGAACCTTAACGCTAACAACAATTAGAATCGAAGTTAGACCTACTCAATCTAGGCTTTCTTATGAAACGGAGGATATTTTTCTGTTTATCATAGTTCTATGCTTAGGGCAAGCACATCTCTTGTTGTTATCTTAACGGTATAAAACGTTACGCCATACATTAGTTTTCTACTCTTAATTTAGTAAACGTCCTAATTCCTCATAGTTAAAAGACGTATCTGTTGTTCTACTAAACTATGTCTCCTCCTAATTGCTATTCCTACAACTACAATCGGCTGTGAATTAAGAGTCTTATATTGAGAGAGTTATCATTTAGATAGCTCCGCAGGCATATAATTCACAATGATTAGTAAATTGAAAGGAATACGAGAGCTTCGGTCTAGAGCTTATAGGAACTTTATCAAGCTTTCTTAATGACAGCCAAGAAATTGACTTTGCTACTAGGTGAGTCTTCTACATTTAGGCCTGTGAAAATCACGTGCTGATTTCCTAAACTCGTAAAGATCTTACAATGAAGGGAATTGTAAGGCATTTAATAGAAGCCGATAACAATAAAGGAAGCTAACTACTTTAAAAGTACCTCTATGTTCGGTTCCCTTAGGAGAAGCTGTGCATGTGGTAAGTGGAGACACTTCCTATAGCTTGCTGCTAGTTAGGTGCCATCGCCAACATTGGCTTCATAAACCGGATTTTTTTTATCGTGCGCACGCAATTCGGAAATAACAACGTAGTAAACCCACACAATTTTAAAATTTTAAAAGGAGAGCTATCATCGTAAGCTTAAGGCATTAAAACAGTGGGTTATTTTATTATTTAATCTATTGCATAGAAATACATGTGCTTCAATTTGTAGCACTACAAACCAGAGTACTCCGGATTTTTATACCTTTCGTACTAAAAACTACGAGATTTAGCCAGGGCCGCCGCAACACGATAGAATGGATCACGTACTATTGTTAATTTTATCATCTGGTTTCTATAACGCTGTCGATATATATATGAGAATTGCATCAGAAGCCCCTTTCAACGTCAGCGCCCCTCAAGCGTCAGCGAAACTGATACGCTAGCGTACGAGAGCCAATTGATGTTATCTTCTCGAGCGTCCACCAGGTCAGAACCAGCGAGGGAGCCGAAACTTGCCCCCTTTCTTGGACCATTCTCCCTGCATCTGGGCGTCGAAAAAACAAACGAAAGAACAGAGGGCATAAACAGGAGAAAGGACACCTTGATTATTCGATGGTATTGACGTTGCTCTAATTATTTGCAAGTATAGTCGACATACTTACTATATATAGATCCAGGGACCATAAAATCTAGCCGTCATCTATATCAGAGATTGTAAGTGAGGTCATTGCTCCCTTGATATAGACTAGTGCTGATACTAATCTAGCAAAGAGCCTATCCCCCGAAGAATATGTTACTACAAGACATCGAAAAGCGTAGTTCTAAAACTAACAGGGAAATAGAATTGCGTCCGAAGGATGAGAGGATGGAAGAGTTATAATCGAGAGGCAGACTACCTGCAAATGGATAGATAGCCAGTCGTCTTACAAGACGGAATATAAGACTACAATCATAGACTTTGGTCAAATGAAGACTTAAAGTCTCTGTTTTATTTTCACGCGTGGTTTCCTTTGCAGCAGAAGATGACGCATTACAGATAGTGGAAGAGATATACAAGTCCTGACGATGTGATAGCTTGGACATAGTGATAGAAGTGACGAGATAACAGCCCGTGGCATTGCAATAGTACTAGCAAGGTGATATAAGCAGGGAGGTCGACTCTGCAACCCCAACCCAAGCCCTTTGCAGTAGAGATGATGCGGGATCCATATGGAGACAGCAGACTTTGAGAATATACGCCACGAGCGACGGATGCGGAAGCTTACGCTGTACTTGTAACTTTTTATACAACAATCGCGCTTTCCTTCCGATACGCTTCTCGAATATAAAATAAATTTATCGTTCGCAGATAAAGATACGGATTTTAGTTCACACTCTGCAGGGCAGGCCTGTAAAGATGGCGTTAGCAATTGTTTAGAACTTAGATGCTATATATACTGTTGAACAGAAATACGGGAATAGTCATGTGACTCTATTTGGTCTGTTTGGCTCGTTTAGGCTCGCTTTGCCACTACAAATAGCCCCCTCGAGCACACTCTATAATAGACAACAGTTCCTCAATACAACACATTTGCCCTAGATGTTGCTGCTCCAAATCTGACCATTAAACATATACTCTTAAAGTTAAGCTATACTTATGATTCTAACCTTGAATCTTGATCGTGAGGCTAGGTCTGCGGTATGTTAACAAATATGAGATAGGAAAAGTGAATAGGTGTAGAGTAGTACTTATACCCACCGTTTCTCTGGGCCGAACCATGTACCTACAGGGCTGGTGTCCACGAGGAGTTAAGGGAAGAAGGGTAAGGAGCGAGGAAATGAGTGAGGGGAGTGAAAGAAGAGGGGCGAGATAAGGAGATAAGGGAGAGGCAGAGAGGAAGAGCCGAATCCAAGACTAGGATAATATGGCTTTAGAAGACCGTAGAAAGTGATGGAAGAAAGGGTAGGTCGGATGACTCGTACCTGTCTTCCTAAAAATGATGCAAGAGATGTTGACCCCAGATTAGGAGAAGAGAAGAGATATTTTAAGCGTGAAGCCAATTAAACGTAGAAGTATCAGGAAACAAGGTAGGATCATACGCAGGCTTAAATTAGAACTTCTGAACTTAAACTCATACTTGTATTTGAAAAAACACTTGGACAAAAAGGTCAAGCTTGAGGCTTGAAGCCTAAAGCTTCCTCTGTCCTAAATTGGTTGTTGTTAAGTGTACGAAGTACTCGAGTATGCACGAGAAGTATCCAAAATAGGTGTTTCTAAATAGTACCGAAGGTGACAGTACCCACACCCAAGAGGTTTCCAAGATAAACTCCGATGCAAACGCCCCTGCGGATTCTTGCAGGAAAGGCGCACTAATTGGAGTTGATTTGGAGTTTGGTGCTGGTCCTATTCGTAAAGGAGAGGAGGTGATGTTTCGAGAGAATAGAAGGTTCGAGGCCACGCTCTGCCGGGTAATTTTTGTCTCGTCGCGACATAGAGTACGATAGTCGTGTTGACAATCGCCTATCATCAGACCTTCCCTTATGGCTGTTTGCCTCTATTTTGGTTTCGAATTCCACCCCGAGGGACGAAGCTGCCTTCTATGATCCCGCCATCGTCAACCACCCCACTTATGCGATCTTGGAGCCGGCGTGAAGGGCTGCATTCTCGATTTGGAGCTTTTCGATTGGGTTTGCCTCGTTGTTCGGGTCTATGTCATCTTTGTTCGTCCGTACCCTACAAACCAGCCCTCCGTATGTAGTTGAAGGGTGTAGGCCCTAGTTCCCAACGTGCGCACCTATGTATTCGAGTTCTCTTTCAGTACGGAGGTATCTCTCGTGGTCATTGCATACATAGCTATGTCTCTGATCTTGAGTTGCTTCGCAGCTACTATCAGTGGTGCCTTGTTGGAATTGATTGTGACTAGTTGGAGTGTGTCGTTATTCTTGCGTTGCAGCTCCTCGGGAGTCTTCTGACGAAGTATTGCGGCAGATTCTGCGTTGTCGAGCTTCACGATGATCTCTCGTTCCTTGATGCTGGCGGATGGCGCGATGGGTGCTGCGATGGGTGCCTTCGTCTGCGGCCCTCAGGATTTGACCTTCTCTGCCCAGAGCACGCTGCAGAGAGGCGGTGATGGTGCGGCGGCGAGGCAGATTGTGAGAAGGTCTGAACGCTACTAAGCTCGTAAATCGACCAATGCGAGGCGCACCTATAGAGGGGATCGGTATCACAGCTGCTCGGTAGCATCGAAGCTGTAGCGGACAATGGCCGATTCTGGTCGAAGCTGCCCCCCGCACCTCGCTGGCGCGGCCTTCTCAGCTGCGGCGTGGCTGAT
This sequence comes from Pezicula carpinea, assembly GCA_026119845.1. Lineage (NCBI taxonomy): Eukaryota > Fungi > Ascomycota > Leotiomycetes > Helotiales > Dermateaceae > Pezicula > Pezicula carpinea. Next base: position 26,199 of record JALRMK010000105.1, on the reverse strand, counting down.
AAAAGGAGCCTGGTGGGAAGCGCGGGAATCTAGGCAGAAGGGCCGAATGCGTATGAAGGGTCGCGAAGGTGGAGGAGTGTCGTTGGGGCCGTTAGAGAGGAGAAAGAAGGAGGGAGAGGAGTGAGTGATGGACGACGCGACGCGACGTTCTTATACCCCGCGAAAGCGGCGGCGGTCGCGGTTTCCGCATGCGGGCTTGCTGTCTAGTCGTTTACTATAAGTACCTACCTATCTACCTATCTACTTCAATAGTAGAACTATTCTTACAGTAGAATAGTCTTATTGGTATTATTTTTCTAGTACTATTATATAGCCTCTAACACCATTCTACCTCGCTTACTAACTCCTATAAGGTACCTAAAACGAACGTAGGTAGATTAGAACTAGTAGGCCCTTAAGCGAGGCCGACGATTAGTGAGCTAAGGTAACAGTTTCCCATCTTCCTACATATACTTCCATACTTTTACATAACATCCTTAACCAATTCAACACTTATCTCCAACGCGAACAACCATAACCATGGACTTCAACGGCTCCTCACCCTTCCCCGAGGGGGTCATCTCCTTCCTTGAGTAAGTACCTGCTACCTCTTGTCGCTACCTTGCACGCACAAGCGCCGTGTTACAACTGCGCCTATCGTATGCTACAAAGAAATAATGCCGACTCTGTCTTTCTAGTACCGATCTTTACAAGCTGACTATGCAATGCGCCGTCTTAAAATACTTTCCCGATGTTCAGGTTACATACGCTTTTAAGAATAGAACCCCCGAAAAGAAACTTTCAAGAGCTGCTTTTCAATGGCTTCAGGCTCAGATCAATAGTTCGAAGGCCGATACCGCTCCAGTATACTTGGCCTTGCTAACTGCTACAAATAGAACTCGGAAACATCGCGTTATCGAACGACGAGCTCCGCTTCCTTCAGCACACCTGCACATACCTAAATCAACCGTATTTGAATTTTCTGAAAGACTTCCGCCTTAATCCACGCGAACAGATTACCGCGACCTTCATACCCGAAAATGATACTGGTAGCCCCGACGATTTGGGAGAAACGGACTTCTTAGTGAAAGGATTATGGGTCGACACAATACTTTACGAGATTCCCCTTCTTGCGCTTACGAGCGAGGCTTACTTCCGCTTCATGGACACCGATTGGACTTACGATGGTCAGGAGGATAAGGCATACGACAAGGGGTTGCGGCTTCTTGAGGCTGGCTGTACTGTTTCGGAATTCGGAACGAGGAGAAGAAGAGATTATCATACCCAGGCACTTGTCTTTCGCGGCTTAGTGCGCTCGAAGAAGGAGGGAGAGAAAAGAGGCTTGCCTGGAAAGATTACGGGAACAAGCAACGTCCACCTTGCGATGAGGTTCGGCATCCCACCGGTTGGCACTGTCGCACATGAGTGGTTTATGGGAGTTGCTGCTATCACAGGGAACTACGACACTGCAACGGAGACTGCGCTTCGATACTGGGTTGGCTGCTTCGGTGAGGGAGTCTTGGGAATTGCTCTTACAGATACATTTGGCACGCCGATCTTTTTGAGGGCATTCAGCGAGCCCATACCACAGCTGACATCTGCGGTAGATGGAGCTGCGGCTGTGTCGTCAACTTTCACTTCCACTACTGCATCCGCAACGGATGGCCTTAGCACAACCACACCACCTCTCAGCGCGCCGGTTAAGAAGCAGGAGACAAGGGCGAAGACGTACGCAGAGGTATTTGCCGGCGTTAGACAGGATTCCGGAGATCCAGCCAGCTTTGTCAAGCTGATGAGAGAATTCTACGACAAGCAAGGTATTACCGACAAGAAGACGATTGTATTTTCGGATTCCTTGAACATCGAACTCTGTCTTCAATACAAGAAGATCGCGGAAGAGCAAGGATTCCAGCCCACCTTTGGTGTTGGTACATTCTTGACCAACGATTTTGTGCATACGACCACTGGCAAGAAGTCGACACCGCTCAATATTGTCATCAAGCTCAGCTCTGCGGCGGGCAACTCGGCCATCAAGATCAGCGACAACATTGGGAAGAACACGGGCGACCAGGAGACCGTTGCGAAGGTGAAGCAGCAGCTTGGCTACGTGGAGAAGGACTGGAAAGCAGGAGACGAGAGCAGACGGTGGGGGACCGACGAGGATGCTGAGAAGAGGTAGATGGGATGGGGCAGCTTACGGCAGCGAGCGAGCGAGGCTGAAGAGGAGGGGAGGGGGAGGGGTTACAGTCAGGGAAGGCTGTGCGAGTAATGGGACCGTACATGGCAAGGCTGTGCGAGTAATGCTGGACTGGCAAAATGCGCAAATCTGTCACTCAATGAGACCATTGTCCTGTCACGATCCTTGAAAATCCTTTCCAGCGGCTCCCCTATTGACAAATCAGGCCTTTTGGCTCAGTCGTCTTGGCCCCATTCGGCCTCGAAAGCGCTGCGACAGAAGTTGAAAGGAGTCAAAGACATGCCCGCCGTGCTCGCCGGCGCGCCTTTCTGATTGGCTGTCGATCGCATCATCGGCGCGGCGATTTGCGGCAGTAAAGTTCAAGCGACTACTTCTACTTCCACCCCACCAGCTCCCAGTCCATCTTCTCCCTCTTCGTGAAACAACAACAACACCAACACCAACACCAACATCTTCTCGTCGCCATCGTCTTCTTCAATCCTTTCCATTCTACCATCGAACCCACCATCACCACCACCTTCAACTTCCAGCAGAAGCCATCGTCACCATGTCCGCCGAACAGAGATCCGCGCCGTACGTGTTGAACCCCGCCATGGCTACCCCTCCATGCAGAAAAGCTAGAAACCGACGGTGGCTTTCTCGCGACTTTTGCTAACATCGTCCTTTTTGTCCAGCCTTCGCTTGGGATCCATCGCACCCAACTTCCAGGCCGAGACCACCACCGGTCCCATTGACTTCCACGAGTTTATCGGCGACAAGTGGGTGGTTCTGTTCTCCCACCCAGAGGATTACACCCCAGTCTGCACCACCGAGCTCGGTGCCTTCGCCAAGCTCGAGCCTGAGTTTACCAAGCGCGGTGTCAAGCTGATTGGTCTCTCTGCCAACACCATCGAGTCGCACGGAGGATGGATCAAGGACATTGATGAGATTGCTGGCAGCAAGCTCAGCTTCCCAATTATTGGTGACAAGAACCGACAAGTCGCTTACGCTTATGACATGTAAGCATCCTGACACGGCCCTGTTCGAGGACATCAAGTTAACGTGGTGTGTGACTGTAGGCTTGACCACCAAGATACCACCAACGTTGACTCCAAGGGAATTGCCTTCACCATTCGCTCTGTCTTCATCATTGACCCAAAGAAGACTATCCGACTCATTCTCTCATACCCAGCCTCAACCGGTCGCAACACCGCCGAGGTTCTCCGTGTCGTTGGTACGTTGTAGTGTCTTTTCGCACCTAACCAGAAGCGCCAGGGCTAACCACGCTCTCTTAACAGACTCTCTCCAGACCGGAGACAAGCACCGCATCACTACCCCAATCAACTGGATCCCAGGAGATGATGTCATTGTCCACCCATCTGTCAAGGACGAGGAGGCCAAGACCTTGTTCCCCGAGTTCCGCATTGTCAAGCCATACCTGAGATTCACCCCTCTGCCAAAGGAGAAGACTTCTGCTGCTGTATAAATGGATTTTCTGTTCAGGATATTAGGAAGCAGTTAAGAAAATAGTTCCCGTTTGGGCGTGGGGAAGGTTTCATGTTGAGAAATTAAACAAAAGGCACCAGATACCTCATCCGAACGACGGGTTACTTGTTTATCACCCTAAAGGAAAAGAAATAAAAATTTGAATAAAGTGAACCTCGTGTTAAGACCCCCGACTCCAAGTTATTGTCATTTAAACGACAAATGGCTCTGAAGCCCCCTAAAGGTCTTTTCAATACTGTGGTGTCCCCTATCTTAGGGGCATCGCGTAGGTATAGCTCGCGTTCCCTAACTAGGTTGCCTACCTAACCAGAGCCTAGTCCTAAAAGTGCTAGTTCTAATGTGTCGACACTATGTAAAAATTAACAGTGTATACCTACCTACCTACGGTAGCGGCCGTGTCTAAATTAGACGAGGCTGTAGTAAACCTAAACTACGCAGTAGGTACTTACCTACCTAGTGATAATTAATATCTAGGTATTTAAATATAAATAAATAGGTATTTAAACAGGGTAAACATATACGTAGGTAGTAGGTAGTAATATAACAAGGCTGTCTACCTTCACTGATTACTTTCTACTAACGTTCTTCTTATCTAAAGCTTTCTCTTCCGCACCCCTATGAAACAGCACTATAAGTACAGCCTTCCTCCCCCCTTTTTTACCTTCACATACTTCTGGCATGCCTTCTACACAGCTAACCTTGCTTATACCCGACAGTGTTAGTTTTAACACGCTATAGGTTAGAGGTAGGTAAGATTCGCCACTATATGGTGGCCATAATTTATTTCCTCCAAGCTCCACTAAGGTAGGTATCTAGACTCCTTAGTCCTTGCCCTTGGCCTTAGTCTTTCTCTCTCTCTTAATTACCCACTTAATAATAGCTAGTTGTATATAAGTCTTTGAAATTTTAGGCTTAGCACTAAGTTCTCTACCTAGCTGTTTATAAGAGAGATTCTAATGCCTAGGAGGGGAGCATACTCAAGGGAATCCTGTCCTTAAATTAACTCACTAAGAAGGCGAAGAACATGCTTAATATTCGAAAGGAGACTTGCTTCCTCCTTAGTAGAAAATTTAAGAGTATCTCCCTTAGGTGAGTTACGCTTCACTGTTCAATAGAAATATACAATGCTGAAGAGCAACACACATTGCATGGCACCTTATCAACGTTGGAAGGCCTTGACGAGGTTGAAGACTTGAAAACCCGCAGGAGGAAGAAAGTTTCTGACTGGCGGGAAGTGTGGGAACATTGGACATGATATGGAACATGAGATGGGTGGAATAGAAGGACAATTGGGCCATTGACCATGAGACTTCTTTACTGCACAGTGCACTGGGCAGAAGAACCAGCGAGATGGCTGTGAAGATGGAGATGGAGCAAAAGCCCGACCAATATCTAGACCAGAAAGCAGCTAGCGCATTTGGCCAGTTGAAGAACCAACGCAGAAGCACACACACATATACTGTATTTGAACTCCTACAGTTATGCGCGCCGCCTAACATCATGTAACATAAAGTATACACACCGAGATCTATCAAAAGACCTAGGTATTCCAAGAGTGATGTAAATCTGTGGCTCATCTCAACTCGTCTTCTCTGCGCCGCCCCATCCCTCGAGATTGACAACGACTGGTGAACTTCCACTCCGTGTAATAATCCAGGTCACCTCGTCATCGCCGTCATTAATTTCCTGGTGCTCAGTCCACGCTGGTATCAAGGCGAAATCCCCCGCTTCCAGCACCTGACGATTCTTCCCATTATCGGACAGGATTGCACCTGTACCGCTGGCCGCGTAGACAATGGTGTCCTGTTCTCCGTGATGATGGACTGCTGACGAAGTGTGGGCATGCGCAACCATGACTGCATGGGTAAGTATGGCCGCCGCACACCACGTTTGCCTGCTTACCTGATGCACAGATCTTCTCGGACTGGTTCACCACGGCGCCCTTCCTGGCCATGCCCTCGGTCTGACCCGTACGCGCATCCAGCTCAGTGGACTTGGTAACTTGAACACCGGCGTTTGGCATGATGATTGGAAGGATATCCTTCACGATGGGGATGAAGGACATGGTCGGTCGAGCGGTGGAATTGGAGTCCGAATCCGAATCCTAGGACCTGGGTTACGGAACGCACGAGAAGCTGCAAGGATATCTTTTGGACTGTGATGAGTATCTCGGTAGGGAGGTCGCTAATAAAGAACAAGTAATAAGTCATAGGCCGGTCAGCGTTGCACATGAATTGCAGCACAAGAGGCAAAGCGAGGCACAGAAGAACAAGAACAACAACGACAGCCAAATAATTACAACAACTGCATCTGGTCACGGTTGTTGTGTTGTGACGTGGACGTGATAGCGCAGCACTGGACCCGATCCTGGTTCCCATGTGGTGGTTTTCCACGATGGCACGCCGGGGATTATCGAGCCATGGATGATTGCTTGTTGGATCCATCAGCGTGGTTGGCCATGCTTGCTTGCAGCAAGGCACCATCATCATCATCATCATCACCACCACCAGCAGCAGCATCCGCACCTTCAGATTTGTAGCCGTTGCGATGGTTGGCGCGTCGAGGGCGTATGGCAACATTCAACATCCAACTTTCAACCGGACGTAGGAATTAAAGTGGCTGCTGTCCATGAATGATCGTGTTGGTTTTCGGTTGCTGTTGCTGTTGCTGTTGCGCTGCGCTGTCCGTACGTGCTCGACGTCTTTCTTGTCCCGCCCCGCTCCCCGCTGCCCGCTGCCCGCTGTTGCGTGCAGCAAGCTTGCGCTTTGCCTACAGTACAGATTCGCGAGCGCCGAAACCACCATCGACATCCACATCCACATCCACATCGACATCGACATCGACCTGCCATCCGTGCACCCACCTCAGAAGCTCCTCGACTCTGCTTGCCTCGCGCCTCGCTGCTCGCTGCTCGCATGCCAGGAGCTTCGTCTTCCGCTGCACGAGGATTAGCACAACCCCTCATCATCACTTCTGAACAAGCATCGACGTCTTCCGAGCGAGCTTGGGAGTCAGAGGACGTGGCCCCGCCGGGCGAGTTGAGGACCCCGAGCGAGGAGGCACTGGACCTGACCATGTCTTCTCCGTACGCGTCTGCCGTGGCCGGAGATGGCACCGTGGAAATGGAGAACAGTAGGAAATATCTCCATGGAAGAGTCGACCCGGGCAGAGAAGAGAGCATCGCCCTGGTCGAGTCTGTACCTTCGGGCGAGCTGGAGCGGGGAGAATCTCAATATGGTGTCAAGACGTTGCCAGCAGCCCCTGTCGGAGAGCAATCTCCTTCAACTACCCACAAGGCGCCCAACACTCCCTTGGACGGCAATGTTGCAAAGAAAGATGGAGAGAGACGTCTGACAGATTTACCCTCCGAGCTCCTCGATCACATTTTCTCGTATCTTTCGACCATCGACCTTGTTGGCATGTACGTACTCAAGTTCTCGGAGCGAAAATACCCTCGCGAGTTGTTTACCCACTGCTCATTGCGCATGATCCATGTTTGGGCTATTCCCAATATCTCTAGAACGAGGAAACTGACACCGTGATGCTGAACCAGGTCCTCAACATGCCGTCTTCTGTCAAGCCTGGCCCGTTCTGATTTATGCTGGCACCGGCATATCCAGGAAAACGTACCGGGCGTCAAGATAACGTCGCCATTTCCCTGTGCTAGCTACCGGGAGCTCTACCAAGCTCATGATCCGCATTGGTTTTTAACAAAGTATAAGATATGGTTTTCGGACTTCTTCTTGACTGGCAAAGTCATCATAGCGAGGTATGACCCGCGGCGGGGATGTATTGAAGCATACAGACTTGTTGCTGAGAGGGCACCACCAACCTTCATGCCCTGGGAATTCGACGACGAAGTGATTGTTCACTCCTTTGAGCCAAATGCACACCTGCATCTTGATCAACCGACTCTTCAACTGGATGCTCTATCTCTTGAATCTCTGATGGCCTCCTCCGTTAAAACAAGACGCGAGCATCGCTTCAACTCTGAGACACCAATGCGGATACACCCTTCTTCAACTACGTCCAGCACCCGTGGGATTTTCACAAACTTCCTCCTCACACGCCCGGTGGAAGTACGGCCAAATATGCAACTTTGGCCACCTCCTACCATCCCTGCGTGTCAGCGGGTACGAAATGCTACCCAGGAGGCTTTCGTTGGATCTGGGCATAAGCCGCAGAAGCGATCGGAGGTTTCAGACCAGGCTTTCAGGATACGGAAATGGATTGAGATGCAAGGCCAAGTTGCTCCTGGTTTACACCTGGGGGAAGAGGTCATCACATACGCGACACTCGATCCCAAATTGTATACGCCAACGGAAGATAAACCGTATCGGGGTATTTGGATGGGTGACTATAGCGGGCATGGTGTTGAGTTCCTGCTTATGCATCAACCTGATGATGAGGAAAAGTTTGATGAAAGCACTTTAGTGCAGGGGCCGGATGAGACTCCTCATGAATGGAATCAGAGGAAGAAGGAAGAACGCATCTACAGGGGAAGACTGGAAGCCATCAAACTGACGGGTGACCCAAATGTTCCTCGTGGGGAGCTCACCTTTACCTGCGCTGACTTAGGCAAAGAGGGATATATTCGCACGGTCACGGAAGCGGAGTTCAGGGGTGCGAGGATTGTGAAGAGTAAAGGTCATATTGCTGCGAGGATGTTCACGAATGGTGAGAAGTCTCCGCTTCCGATCCAATGGAAAGTGATGCTGATCTGATCAAGCAGATAAATATATTGAGAGCCAGCTGATCTTGATATCTGGTAATAGGCTAGCTCAATACTGGGTTGGCTTTGGCCATATTAGCTTTTTTGAAAGGGTTGATATCGATTCATTTCTCTCTCCCTTTGAACAGAAGCAGTCAAATAATGCCTGCGCAGGTGCTAACCAGCCAGGAGGAAGTGGGAGTTGAATCGATGTGTTTACACCTGTTTAATGATGAGTCGATATAATAATTTAATAATATAAACTTAACTACTGTGCCTTTCCGCAAACATCTTGTCTGCCCCCGTGCTCGCTCGTTCTGGGCCCATGACGACGGTGACGACACGGCGCGAAGGCTCGCCTTCGTCTGATAAGAATCAACAAAAACAATCCCATCATTTTCAGCAGCCCCAATCCCCATTACCCCTCTCTTCAATTCTGCTTGGCTCGAGAGGCCTTCCGATTCACCTGGCCTTCCTCCGCGGTTGAAGAAATAATTCTACAACTTCCTCCAGGCCCTCGAGAAAAACAAAAAACATTGCCCTGATCACCGCAGGACCAAGAAGAAAAGGGCACGTCGTGGAAATGGCGCACAATTACATTCTCCAGTGCACGGCGGGGTCAGACTACGACATTAAGAAGCACCAGATAGTGCCTGTCAACTCCGCAGAAACGATACGTATAGACTCAGATCTCATAACCGTAGATCTCAACGTCCGAATTGAAGTACCCCCTCCCCATCCCCCCTCCAAAAAACCCGCATGCTAACAAAACCACCACAGGCCTACCGTGGTTTGCCTCACTCTTCCCCCCGAACCTCGCCCTACTTCGAACGCCCGCCACACTCCAAAAACGGCGACCAATACTCGATTGCATTCCGCTTCACAACCAAGAGCACAATCTCAGGCGATGATCTGGTATTTGGCAACGATTTTGACCATCCCATCCGCGACCGACTACCACCCGGCTTTAATACTGCGTTTAGAATTGTCAAATGGGTTGTTGATCCGGGTTTAGACGGTGATGTTTATGCAGAGAAGCCGTATTTGTATGGGCCGGCCGCGAGCAGTGTGAATATATTGCACGTTGGCCAGAAGGTTGGCAAGGGTAGTGAGGTGAAGGATGGAGAAGTGAAGGATACGGGGTTGGTGTTTGAGGAGGGCGGGAATGAGGAGGGCTTGCAAGTGAGGAGTGAGAAGGGCGTTCCCGAGAGCGAGGCTGCGAGAAAGAAGCATTTTTTGAATGAGGAGCATAGGAAGCAATGGGAGTGGGAAGAGGGGAGAGTGTATGGGTGTGATTTTTACAATCCTTATCTGGATTTCAATGGTATTTTGCCTTCTCTCATGTCTCTGCTAGAGGCTCGAGCTTTGACATCAGTAGTTGCATTTGCTGATATATTGGAACAGACTTCGCATTGAGATTACCTGGCTTTACGCTGCCCATCATGAGATACTGGGATGGGCAAGGACTCAGGTACGTTACGTTTTCTTACCTCGGTGTTGCTTCGTTGGGCTTCCTTCAATCTGTCTTCTCCCCATATAAAGAAGGGTTTGATCTAGTATACCAACAAACATATGTTATGGTAATAGGCAAGAGCAGAAGCGCTCACACACGCTCAGATACGTGCTCAAGAATCGGAAGACCGACCAGGTTCTCTTCGTGGTACTGTTCACGCTATATTTGAAGGAGGATGTTGACGAGCAGGGGCACGTTAAGGAGGGTGTGGAGGGTGGTGTGCCATTTAATGGGACGGCGAAAGGGGTTGGTGGCGAGGATCAGCATATAGAGAAGAAGGAGCAGGAGGTGAAGGAGAGTTTAACGCAGACGAACGACGATGATGTTGATTGAGCGAGGGAAGTTCACAGCCCTTAGCGACTCGTAGCTTGGAGTTTGGACTAGAGGATCGCGGAGATCAGGCTGGGCGTGGATAGAATACATGGGAAAGGGCATTGGCACTGTATAGAAGTAAGGTGGGCGCGTAGGCATGGAAACAAAAGGACACAGGGCAAAAGGAGCCATGATGATAACTGAAGAAAAGTAGATCAACCTTCCTATGGCTAGACAGGTAGATAGCAAGCAAGAGGTCCCGACCTACCTAGGCATGCTATGGTATTGTAGGTAGGTAGCAGGTACTTTCGTACCTATGGCATACAAAGCTTTGATGCGGTACAGAGTACGTACTCGTACCTATGCCAGCTGGTGCATGGAGCACGTGTCGGTCCAATCCCGGGCGGACACCACCGTCTTCTCTGCTATCCTTATCCCCTGCCTCCCCCGCCTCCTTCCGGATCCATCTTTCTTTGGTGTTTCTTTATCTTGAATTACTGATATCCACCAAATATCCATGTCATGCGTCTGACAATGCTGTAGTAATACACCTCTGTTCGCTTGCAGGCAGGTTGGGTAGGTCGGAGGTACGTACTACCTAGGTACCTACCTACCTACCTACCTAGGTATTTAAAGCTGTTCTATTGCCCCTCCGCCAGACATCCCACTACTGCACCTCCCATTACACCAACACCAACACCAACACCAACACCAACACAAACACAAACACAAACACAATCTACCACCATTCTCTTCCAAGCACCACCAACACAACCAGAAACAATGGCAGTCAAAGCTCTCGAAGTGCGCCCATTGAAGCCCGAGGGCCCCTCGCCATCTTCTATCGATTTCGGCGTTGAGATTCTTAATGCCGACCCAACAAGCGATGAGCATTTTGAGATCATCAAAGAGGCTTTGTACAAGAGTCATGTCGTTATCTTGAGGGACCAAGAGGGTATGACACCCAAGGCACAATTTGAGTTGACCAAAAGGTTTGATCCTGCGAGTGACAACTACGGGCATGGAAAGACATTGGATGCTAAGAGGAGTGTGTGAGTGGTGCCCTTTATCTTGGCTCGTGTGCTAGTAGTGAAGGGGCATTAAGACCATCTATTGCAGCTTGCACCCCGACCTCAAGACCATCCCACACCAGCCGCAGGTTCAGGTTGTTGGCAATGGCTTCTTCGAAGAGTACGAGGGCTTGAACAATATCACCCTGCGACACCCGCACCACGCCAAATTCCACAAGACACATGTCCCGGAGGAGGAGGATTTGGAATTCACAAGGTTCTTTAGGTGGCATATGGATGCAGCTTTGTACGCACTGAACCCACCAAAGGTTACATCTCTCATGGCTGTCATGGTTCCTGGAGGTCGGCGCCAGACACTCCGATACGATGATGGCACAGGCGATGAACTAAATGTTTCCCTGGGCACCACAGCCTTTGTATCAGGACAGAAGATGTACGATCTGTTGTCCGAGGAAGATAAGGCATTTGTGCGGGGCGCTAAAGTTGAATATGCTCCTCATCCATACATTTGGATGTCTCCAGCTAGGTCCAACTCAACCGGGCTTGGAATGGTTTCGGAAGGCCTCGAGCTCCCACTTTGCGACCTCCCTCCTGTCAACGAAGCAGACATCAAGATCTTGCCTATGTGCTTCAAGAATCCTCTGACGGGCAATCTCGCGCTCCAAATCCACCCCAGCGCCATCAAGGCCATTCATCTTCCAAATGGAGATGTGATGACTGATTTGAAAGAAGTCCGGGAATTAGTTTACCGATTGCAACGCCCAGGTATTGCACCGGAGTTGGTTTACGCTCATGACTGGAGGCAGGGCGATTGTGCATTGTTCAACAATCAGGGTGTCCTGCACAGTGTCGTCGGAGCTTTCAGCCCCGAGGAGAAGCGTCTATTCAGACAGTGCAACAGTTCGTACTCCCAGTTCACTTGATTCTATTCCAGATTGTTTCGGCAGTTGCGACAAGTGTCTACCCTTACGACATGCCTTAGTCCTAAATCATTCTAGAAGAAGCAACACTAACCCTAATTTCCTGGACAGTGGCTAGCAGCGAGGGAGTCATGGGCCCCGATGGGAAGCTCTACTGAGGGTCTAGGATAGCGTGGCGTTGCTTTTGTATATTCCGATTTTGCTTTGGTTGTGGGAGCATTTACGAACTCGGCGTAATGACGCATCTAAGCCTCGATTGTAGAGAGAGGAACTCGGCGTTTGAGCGTAACAAAGCGTATACCCCTTTTGGCTTTGTATATAAGTTGGAAGCAGAAAATACTCTTTTCTGCATTACTTTGAGCGGCTTCTTGGTTGACCCAGCTTGCGCGGACAGAATGAAACCCAGAATTCAAGGTGCTGTCAGTGCCCCGAATTAGGTTTACCACTTGGTGGAAGGCCGACACGGATTGTTCTAGAAGTGCTAGAGGAAGCGTCTTGTCGTCGGCAACTAGTCAAAGTCTGCCATATATATACTCGTTCGGCCGGGGAGGACCAGCTTGGCGCTCTAGGCCATTTGGCTTGTCGTCCCCGATCTCACTGTGTTTTGGTGAGGAAGCAAAACATGCAAGGTAGTTGGTACCGCTCACCGGCTGGTGGCATTCACATGGTATCTTATGTAACGAGTTCAGCCATTCTCACATGCTTCCAAGATTGTCAGCCAAGCAAGATGCGAGAGCCCTTCCTGTCCGTCGTGCGTTACACGATGATGAGATGGAGAGTACGGTACTGTACGCCCTCACACTGCATCTACGGTCTTACAGGGCACAAACACCTTTTCATGAAATATGCGCTACAGTAGAAGCTTGACTCTGGGGGCGTTCAGCCGCGTGATGTTTGGAGGCAAGGCTGACACACTGTCTGACCAGCCATCATACTGGTGAAGCTTGTGAAAATGCCACCAGAGGGAGGCGATCATGAGTCGGCAGTGCTGCGACGACAGGACTTGTCGGGCCTTGGAAGAGTCAGGCCACCAGCTCCCTCAGGAACTCTCTCGTACAGGCGCCTCCAGCGGAAAAAGACAGATCCAAGACAAGCGTCGCAAAGGGGTGTGGCCGACGATACGATACGATACGACGAACTGTCGCTCGCTCGAGTCAGCTGAGAACTGTAGAGGAGATAGTCGTAGTGTAAAGCATTGCTTGATTCCCCATCCTCTGGAGAAGCTGGGGGAGTGAGTGGTGGGGTAACCCCAGTGTTGTCGTCGATGCGCTGAGCCGACAGCGAGTAGGACGAGCGATGGACACGACGCCCATGCTGACATCCCTGGGTCGCTGGGCGTGCAAGTGCAGATGCAAGAGCATTTCGGCATCACCTGGACCGGCCCCAACTGGCGTCTGGCGCAGGCTGAGGAACGCAGGGTTTCCAATACCACCATCCCCCTTGTACGCCGCAGTGTGATTAGCATTTATTCACACGCTGACTCTTGGTCGAACCTGGTGACACCTGGGGGCCCCAATCTCCGGCAAAACAGGGTCGAGCGCTGCGCGTCCCTGGTAGTCTGGTAGTCTGGTATTCCCGAAAACAGCCAAGCACAAAAGAAGAACGACCTCACCGTCCGCACTATCCAGCAGCAATCTCCATTGCCTTCTGAGACTGTGCCTGCGCCTACGACTACGAGTACTGCGCCGTCGCCATTGCCTTGGGAAGAAACACACGTCAATCCGCGCGAAAGAAAGACATGCTTTATGGCGTGCGACCCAACAACAGAAGATGGGAGCGCTAGAATACCTCCAGCAGAGACCTTTGCACTGCGTACACGACGATGCTCGCCTCAAGAATCCCTCGCTATCGCAGCAGAGTGACGACCGAGCTCGAGCACGACACAGTTCACTATCGCGACAACCCGCCACCTGGGCATTGTTGGCCCCCGCAGCTCGAATATTAAGGGGCGGCGCCGACGTGGTCAACAGGGTGGTGTGGCAGCTGCGCGATGGATTCACCGAGGAGGAAAGGGAGGCTACGAGGAAGAGGGATGAGAGGAGGCAGATTCTGACATTGAGGATGAAAAATGCGAGAAAGGTGCATCAATGGCGGGATGCTGCGCAAGAGCTGGACGTCCTCGAGGACAACGAGTCTTGGAAGCACAATCCCTTCTCTCCAGACTTCGATGCTCCCCTCATTGAAGCTCGGTTGACACAGCTGGACAAGGCCAGAACCGATTGCGATGTCAAGGCGATGCTTAACCTGGTGCGGACTTCACTTTCGAGGGATCTTGGAGGCATGGGAAATATACGGTTATACAAGCACTCGCATATCGGAACCAAGGACCTGATTGAGCGGTACATCGATTCGACCATGGACACGATCAATGCGTTGGTTGAGACCAGCAAGCATAGCCTTCCAGATGGCATGGACTCGAAAGACATCCTGGAACAAGTCATCTACGCAAGACAAGCATTTGGAAGGAGTGCATTGCTGTTGAGTGGTGGAGCGACTTTTGGGATGAATCACGTTGGCGTATTGAAAGCACTTTTTGAGGCCAAATTACTACCACGGATCATTTCAGGTGCTTCAGCAGGAAGCATTGTCTGCTCCGTCTTGTGCACACGAACGGATGAGGAAATCCCCGACCTCCTGAAGTCATTTCCCTACGGCGACTTGGCTGTTTTCGAGGACGCGACAAGAGAGGATGGAGTTCTGGACCGGATACATCGACTCTTAACGCAGGGTGCGTGGATCGACAATAAACATCTGACTCGCGTCATGCAAGAACTCCTTGGCGACATGACTTTCCAAGAAGCGTACAATCGAACCCGGAGGATCCTGAATATTTGCGTCTCCTCAGCGTCTGTCTACGAGCTGCCTCGACTTCTAAACTACGTCACCTCGCCCAACGTCATGATCTGGTCTGCTGTTGCAGCATCTTGTTCCGTTCCGTTGCTCTTCTCGGCCGCTTCACTTCTGGTGAAGAATCCTGTCACGGGCGAGAACACACCTTGGAATCCCACACCTCAGCGGTGGATTGATGGGAGTGTAGACAATGATCTGCCAATGACACGTTTAGCGGAAATGTTCAACGTCAACCATTTTATCGTGTCGCAAGTCAACCCCCACGTTGTCCCCTTTTTAGCCAAGGATGATGAAGCTATTACGCACGATGCACAAACAGATGGCTCTGCGGGTCCTGGCTGGATCTACACCCTGACTCATCTTGCAAAAGACGAGGCTTTGTATAGGATGCAGGTTCTTGCAGAACTCGGGATTTTTCCAAATCTTGTAACGAAAGCCCGGTCCGTCCTCAGCCAGAAGTATTCAGGAGACATCACAATATTGCCACAGATTGAGTATAAAGACTTCCCCCGGATGCTAAAGAACCCTACAGCCGAATTTATGGTCCAGACATGTCTTTCCGGCGAACGAGCTACGTGGCCAAAGCTGAGCAGGATAAGGAATCACTGTGCAGTGGAATTGGAATTGGATGCGGCTGTTCAGAAGTTAAGAGCCCGAGTTGTGTTTAGCCCTAGCCAGGTGGACCTGCGACGTATGACAACGGGAAGTGTGGCCAGCTCGCCTAGACGGACGGGGAGAAGACGCAGAAGCAACAGTAACGCTCTGGGCCTTCAATTTGCCCGGGCAAATTCAGTCGAGGTCGGCTTGGCACCCGAGGATAAGGGAACAGCAAAGCCACCAAAGAGAACAGCTAGCACCCACTTTGTCACAAGACGGTACATTCCACCTTTGGCCACGATATCCAAATCCAAGGCTTGCTCAGGAAAACCCGTGCATATACCTCTTCCGGACGAATCGTACAACGCACCCTTGAATTTCCCCTCTCCTCCGGCTCGTCACGCATTGCAACTCAACCTCCAAATTCCTGATGGTTCCTCGGCAGAGGAAACCACCCAGTCCCCACCAAGCTCCGACGCAGACCTCGATTCACATACCGACGAGAGTAGTCCGGAGCCGGAATTTTGGGAAGATGACGTTTCTGGATCAGACATTTATTCTCCACAAGTCGACGGAGCTGTTGACTTTTTCTCTGTCAATCAACCAGTCACGCCACGTACCGATCACGTTCTAGCTACAGCTCCAACTGCATCCCTTTCGCCTGTTCTTTCCAGGTCAAATCTTGCCTTGACACCGTCAGAGAAGAAGAAGCATGGGATGGCGGCAACAGCTCCTAGTAGTCCCGAGGTGCGGTATAAGAGGCTGTTTCATGGTGCTTAATAACACCTTTCTTTTGCTCATCGTATTCAACATTTTATTTAGCGAAGCATCCTTGCATCGAGTAGAGCTGTCGTTTACTTGAGGATTGGGTTTGGGGGAAGAGGATTGGTGCACAGAACTGGCGTTTTTGGATTCGTGTTTGGGCAGTCTCTTGGTCTGTAGGTTGAATGCCGGAAGTTCTCTATAGCCTGCGCGCGTGCATGACTGCTTTAAGATGGATGATCGATCATGAAAGAAGACTTGCACGTTATTAGCGATTATATATAGATAATAAGAATACCGTAAGAGCTTCTTTTATGGGGCCGATTTCGAGTTTGTTTTAAAGTCATGATCAAGTTCCAAAGGTTGTCTCACTTCTTAGTAAAGGATGATTGTGCACAGGTGCATGGCTGCATACAAATTCTTTATTATTCTCTGCAATAAAAGGTACTTACTAGCAATGGCCTGCCGTGCTATCTGCTCCCTTGCCCTTTTTAGGGCACGGGAGGGATTTCTCTTCGGTTCTCTAGAGGTGTGCAATCTCTCCTGCTTACATAATTAGACAACTCGGAGCATTAGAACGACGCCGTCTATTGCGGCGACATCTTGGGCACTCCTTACTCGTTCTGCGTTGGGAAACCCTATAGCGTTCGCAGGACTCTATACCGTAGCCATATTGCACCATGTTGTTCTGGCAGAGGTGTTCGTTCTCAGTCTCACACCCGCATGCCCAATCCATTGTGATGATTTTACACATGGCTTTAGGAGACCCTGCGGGGTTTTACAAGGAGGGTTTGATGGCGTGTTTTAAGTCTGAGGTGTGCTTAAGTGCTTAGATGTTATAAGGTTTTATGTCTTATAAGTTTTTGTGATGTTGAGTGTGGTAAGGAGCTTTAGTATTTAGAAGGCAAACATTGTTTTTTATCGTTTCTCTTGTTCTATGTACCTAACAATACAGCCTCTTTGACAATGAATTCTTTGTTGCTAGGATACAATGATTCTATTTAACAAGATACTTATTTAGGTCTTTCAAAGGTAAGTTTAGCATAACACTCTTATAACACTCGATACTTTATAAGTCTTCGACTGCAAGGTTACTTCGCTAATAAGCGATAAAAATATAATAATTTTCTTCCTCCTAAATTCAACGACAAATAACTCTAAAGCCTCCTAGCAATATTTTTACTACTATAGTGCCCCTATCTCAGAGGCATTGTGTAGGTACAGCTGGCGTCTCCTAATTAGGTAGCCTCTATTACTTGTCCTATACAAGAGACTTCTCTATATAAATATAAAATATCAACAATAAGGATATATCTTATAAACAGCTAGGTAAAGAATTCAGTGTTAAGCCTAAAACTTAGGAGGATTCTATATATCTACCTATTATTAAGCAGGTAATTAAGAGAGAGAAGAAGGCTACGGCCAAGGGTAGGGGTAAGGACAAGGGCAGGGAGTAAGGCTATTTACAACTTCGTCTATTTAAAATAGAATGTAAAGTGCTATATATACTGCTCTATAAAAGGCCTAGAGGCTATCTATACTATGTATAGATGCATATAGAGTATAAATAGCTAAGCTGCCTAATTAGAGAACGCTGGCTGTACCTACGCTACGTCCCCGAGATAGGGGCACTATAGTATTGAAAAGACCTTTAAGGGAGTTCGGAGTCCTTTGTCGCAGATTCGACTTTGTTTTTCAAAATGTAGCATTTGTCTTCAGAGGCCACTAGAACAATTCTTTTGAACAGTATATATTAGGAATCCTTCGTCTCTCTTTACTACAACCTACCTATTCTTTCTCGCCAAGCAACTGCTTAAGACCACACGCTCACCTAACCGACGCACTTAAAACATGTCTGAGTTGCACCGATACTCGCTTTCCGAAGGCCAGAACGAAGTCATGCCAAAAAACGATTCTGGCCAGATCGAGCAAGCTCAATATCGAGATGTAAATCAGGATCCACCAAACAACAAAACCTCTGGTGAAAACCGGCCACAGGAGTACGGAGTCCTCCTGCCCAGTCGACTGCCACTATCTATCGATCGATCCCAGGAACACATATTACTCCCACCCAACACGTACCCTTTCGGAGACCCTTCTCCTGGGCTCTTTCAATCACCATCACCACTTCCACTTCTGCCTCGACCAAACCCTCGACCGCGACCAAACCACCCGCAGAGTGTGGGCATAGAACGAGTGTACGCATGCAACTTCTGTGACAGGGCATATGGAGATCTTAGTCATCTAAATAAACACATTGTGGTTATGGGCCATGGTCCCAAGCGAAAGCTCCGTGAGTTTGACTACGTGCCAAAAGCCGTAAAAGAACGGAAGATCAGGAAGAATGAAGCACGCTGGGCGAGAAAATCAGGGCAACCTAAAGCTGGCATAGAAAGGAGACCTAACAGCGAACAGGCGGACCGCCCTACAGTTATTGGAATGTCGGCGGATGCTACCTTGCTGCAAGAGTTGCTGATGGCAGGATACGCTCCCAACCAAGCGAGCTACAACAACGGATCTCCCAGTCAAGCTTCGTATGAGAGCAACATGTCAGCAGATGAGCTCCGGAGCATGCCTATCGGTGAAGCGACCTCAAATCCAACTCCACAGCCCAAGACGACTTCCTCTGAATCTCTACATACGCTGGGGGAAGATCCGAATTTGACACCAGGATTTCGTCTTCCCTCGGGAGATCTTTTCTATCGAGATAACCATTTGTTTGGTTCCTCCAATCAGCAGCTTCTGACAACACTTCCGACAACGATTTCAAGCAAGGAGCTGTTTCCAGAAATCGCTGCTCAGTGGCATCCTGAACTCGATCGAGCCATTGGCATAGAACCAGAGTCCGAAGCAAGTGAAAGGTAGGCGCAAACCCAGACGGCAGTCGACCTGATTGATTTCTACGACCTTAAAAGCTACAAGCAGCCGAACCTCGACGGAAAAGAAACAGGGGATAAAGGATGCGTGACACATGGGAGACGGCAACAGCCAAGTAACGCAGAGGCAAAAAAATCAGATGGGAAAGGTAAGTTAACATTGTGAGTTTAAGGATAGCTATTTAAATATATAATAACAAATACCTAAAATAACCTCCTTATATAATTCAAATAATGCCTAGTACTAACCCTATAAAGTCTAACTAGCGCTTTATCTAGGGCTTATACACGTGCTATATAGGGGTTATATATAAAGTACTAGGGTAGTATTAGCCTTATATATTAGCTCCCTATATAATACTACTATACTAACTTTATACTTTTCTTACTATTTACTACTCTTACTATTAGAACGTAAATAGCCTTTAATATTACGTGTAGAACATTGTATATAGACTAGCTAATAGAAGTCTAACCTATATAAGGTACTAGAAGGCTCTATGAGAGTCTAGGGTAATCTAGGCCTAAATAGACTTGGTTCCTATGGTTATAAAGACTATATATAGACCTCTACTCTCTCTTAGAACTAGATAACTATAAACTACTTTTATAGAACTAGAGGAATTATAAGGAAGAGATTAATATTAATAAGAGTAAACTAACACTTAGATAAAATTAATAATAACTATACTTAGGTTATCTTCTCTATAGTATATAACTTAAAGTAATATAGATTAAGTACTCTATTAATAAGTAGTAATAGAAGTTCTACTACTATCTATAATATATCTATAAATAGGTACCTATAATATATATGTGTCTAGACTAAGTTTAGATTAATAAATTAAAAAAAAAAGTAGTAATAACATTAATTAAGATAGTAGATCTATAACTAGTAAAAGTATGTTTATATAGTCTAAGTTCTAAGTTATATACTATATAGAAGATAGTAAGAAGAGAAGAAGAGTAGAGAGTCTAAACTCTTTATAGGAATATGTCTCTATAACTAAAGTAATTAAACACTTATTATCACTCTTAGGTTCTCTACTAGTTATAGGTTGTTACTACTTAGCTTATAAACTGTTAAAAGTAAGTATAAATATATATTCTAGGACTATCTATAGGGTCCTACATAGTATAGAGAGATACCTTTTTAACTGTCTAACATATATATAAATAAAAACATAAATTCACTAACCTTTAAGATCGGTATTATTACTGTATACTTGTAGTGGTGGTAGGTAAATAGTCCTTTAAACCCCTAACAACAGCCTGACAAGTAGGTACTACAATGTGCTATTATTATATAGCGCTTTTAATTTTCCCGGTCTAGTGAGTCGCTAGTCCTAGTCCGAAAGAGCATACATCCCTATTCCTATCCACTCATATGAAGGCTTGAAAATCACTCGTGCTAAATCTACCTCTAAAAATCCTTGTCTCAGCCTCCGCAGGACAACACCAGCAAATCAAGTACGAAAATCCAATTCTATCTTCAAGAATCAGCACAATTTACGCACAATGCCTATTCTATATTCTTCACCCTCTGCCAGCGGCCTAGACTTGTAAGTTGTCTGATATTTCTAAGTTGACACGATGCTTTAAAGGGAGAAGATTCTGACCCTGGTTCTACAGTGCGCTAGAGTCTGGTATATCTTCTGATCTGACTATCAAATGCCACGCAGAGATGTTCTGGTTGTGGCTTACGGAGATAATTTGGGCCACATGGAGACGGATAAGTTGTGGGAATACTGGCGCTGACAATAAAAATAGGAAGCCCTGGCAGGCGAGATTGAAATAGAAGATAGCGACCCCCGAAGTCGTCTACTGTATGCTCAAGTTCCTCTACAGCTCCGATTACGACGATGGACGAATTTCTCCAAAGGTACTTAAACTTGGCAGCATCGTCGCACCTCAAGCTCCCCCCGATGCCTTGGAAAATGGCCTTCCACTCTTGCTTAACATAAAACTGTATATCATCAGTGATATCTACGACATCCTAGCCCTCAAAGATTTGACTACAATAAAGTTCGCGGAGGTAGCAGACTATTATTGGAACTGTCCTGCAATGACAGATAGCCTAGAGCTTTTGTACACCGAGCTACCGGAGCAAGATTATCATCTCAAGGATGTAGTCCTAAAAGCAGCCGGGGAACATGCTAAAGTCCTCATGATTAGAATCGATTTCAGTGATATGTGCAAGGAGGATAGCGACATTTTATTTGATGTCTTCCAGGCATCACTGGCTGCACCTGCACCTCCTTATGCCGCACCTTGCCGGGAATGTAAGAGTACAGGTGTCTTTCGTTGGTGTTCCAGATGTAAAGTACATTACTGTTAGCTAGATCTTGAGAGACTACTCTTCGGAGTCCCTGTACTATAACCAGGGTATCATAACAATAAGAGCGATATGATGGCTAAAGACTTTATGTGGTATAATCGTTCTCTGGTAATATATACTTATTAGAACAGCTCCTATTATTCAATGTACCACTTCTCTAAAAGAGGGCAACATTTCCTGTAGACTAGAATGTTTTCGCCAACGTCTAGCAACACATAAGAATCCTCAATCACCTGATAGGAACTTTGGAAGCGATACTAATCTGAGGAATATTGAGTTTTGAGATTCATATCATTGCATCGTTCTAGCTAGTGCTACTTGCTACTCCATACCGGTTATACTTTTGGAAATCGTGACGCCACCTTCGTTTTTTATTCTCTAATATGTGACCACCGTTAAGTTGAGACTCCGGATAAAACACGCAAAGAACCATTATAAGAGATATAATTCTCCGAAAGCGGCATGGAAACTCTCCTTTCGGTTTGGATGACTTCATCCTCAAATGGGCGAGACGGCAGCCCATAAAAGCTTTCCTTCTGACCACTTTCGGATCATGATCGTCCGTACTTGATATTTACATCAAGACATTTTACGGAAATCAGCAGTTTGACGGCATTCCAGCTTCGTCCACGGCATACTATTCTTGCAAAATTCATACAGCTCAGAAAACAACCCCGACAAACGAGGGCCTCATCGGTGCGCCACCGGCTGGCTACCTTCTTCAACACTTCAGGGCTGTAGACCTCCATTATTAAGCATCAGTCAAGCACATGATGCGAGCTTATCTTCGGGGTGTATCAATCACCCTCAAATCAGAGTCCCGTCATCGAGAGCACTTAGCAAGCAAGCACTTACTTGGCGCGATCAACGCCCTTCCCCTTTCTGTCTGTACTTGTAGACGACTGCAATAATTCTCTCAAACTCCCTTCCGCATGCGAAGTACTTCTCTCCCTCGTCGGCAAACTACCACGCAAAGCTCCAGGTGGTCTCCCCCATGGTATCCAGGAGCTCAAACTATCTAGAATTGACGGTCTTCTCTCTGGTTCTGATCTTAAAGTGGATGCACTTGACTCATTCCGTATCACATTGGGCTTCGGAGACATCAAAGCTTGTAATGTTGGGGATGCCATTGATGCCGATTGATCAAATGCTGAAACGTTCTCGAGGTCGGCTGCAGTAGAAGTTTGTGGCCGTGCTGGTTGGCTGATCAAAGATGTTGGTGATGCAATAGATCCTGCATCATGTTTGAACCCATGGGCGTTGTCTATGATCATTGATGCAAACGTAGCAGACTTCGAACGGATATGCTTGGACGGCTGATGTGGTGCAGGTTCGGTAGCGTCGATGGCTTCCTCGGGCGTAGTAGTTTTGCTTTTGCTCGGCGATGACGTTTGTGAACCTTGCTTTGCTGCTCTTCCACGAACTTCCTCTGCCAATTCCGCGGCGGGCTTCTTTTTCGATTTGTCTTCATCCGAGGACCTTGACGATGACATGATGGTCTCGAGTGTCCCGTATGCTGCAGATCTTGGTCGCCGTCCACCTCGTGATCCCCTGCCTGTGCTCCTCGTTTGCTCCTCGTCAGAACCAATGGCTTGTAACGTCGGCCCAGCCCCGTTTGCTGAAGTCCCAGAGCCAGAGGCAAGACCTGCTGCCTGCAAGAACTGTTCACCCCGTCCATGAGGCGGCATATGTACTTCGTATTGATTGCTCAGACTATATCGGCTCCTCGCACAGATCTCTGCTATCCGCTCCAAATCCTCAGTAACTCCATTTCTTATCTCATCCATGATTCCCTTGAAGCTAAAGGCCTCAAGTGGTGGGAGTTTTGCATCCATCTTGCTTGCTGACAAGCCTGATATCCCATTCTGCTTCTTCACTGCAACAGGGTCTTGTTGTTCAGGGCGAGGTCGAGTCGCGCCTGAGTATGTTCGTACAATCACTGGCTGATTGAATGTACTGTTTCGTGCGCCTGTCGACTTCGCATACCGATGGCGTGACCGGTTTCCGTTGAGTTGACGAAGAGCAGAGATCCGATGTGCTACCTTGGCCTCATCGATGATATGCTCACCGCGGGCAGCTTCTTCAGACTCGACCAGACTTGCACTGGATGTATTTGCACTCCACAGACTCGGTGGCAAGAAATGGAGGGGAAGAGAGTGTCGCCTGTTGGAATCAGGAGCAGATTGGGGTGCTTTTGGCGGGCTCAAAATTGCATCGCTGGCGATGTTGAAGGTGGGCTGCGCCTGGCGCAGGTGCAGTGATCCATTGGCTGTAGCGGCAGTGTCCATGATACGGTGCTGCGTTTCTTCCTCAAGACATTGTCGATTCGAGAAGTAATTGCATAGTAAGTGGGCTGGCTCGTCGACATATTCAGCGACAGCAGCTTGCGAAGTTTCTTATGCGACGCACTTCGCTATGCACTGTGAAGTGTTCAATGGTCGCCGGCCAGGGGTGTCATTGGCACGATTGCCTTCATCTCCCCGTCAATTGTAGCGCCAATCCGACCCCGCATACGGTGCAGAGGGCGTGAGAGGTAGACGAGGCGAGGACGAGGACGAGGACGAGGACGAGGACGAGGGCGAGGCGAGAGCGAGGTACGTACACAATACAATACGTAGACGAGCGGCGAGTTCCCATCCAGCCGATGCACTTCCAGCTTCATCCTTCGAAACCACGACCCCACGAACCCTTTGCACGACGACCACCTGGTGCACCAGCCCCCATCATTGTTCCGATGTCATCCAGGTTCTCGGAGCGCAGCATTGAATATGGCTTCCTCGTCTGATCGCGATCACGATTCGCAGGCTTCTCAGGATTCCCAGGGTTCGCAGCGCCCCTCCGAGAATCCGTTCATCAGGTTCAAACAATTCGCCGATGCTCAGATAGGCTCCATTCTCCAAGGCATCATCGGCTTACCCTCCGCCTTCGACAAACCCTCGGGAAACACCCGGTGGGCTGAATTCGACAACGAGCGCAAGGGACGAGACGAACTGCAAGGAAAGCAAGAGGCCTTGAGGGGTTCAGAGTCTGCGAGACTAAGTGACACGGCGGCTGAGGAAGAAGTGCAGATACCGGTCAAGAAATCAACCGACCGCATCCCATCCTCTACATCATCACATAAAGGAACATCCACAACAACGAGACAGATGGACGATGAAGGCGAACGAGATTGGGACGATGATACTGCATCAGCAGGAGATTGGCCGCTATATCGCCCGATCACTAAGTCACTCTTCTCTCATCTAAGCTATACTTCAGAAGACAATAAATTCTTCTGGGACCACAAACACGCGATGGATGTCTTTGCGGGGGTGTTCAATCCATTTGAGCCCGTCAAGGCAGCAGATTTGCCTGCTGGCTGGGAAAGGCGCAACACGCCTGAGGGGAAGCTATACTACGTCGACCACAACACGAGGACTACGACTTGGAACCCGGCCTCAGCCTATCGTTTCCTGCTGCGCCCAGATCAAAAGTCATCAGACGCGCTACAGATGTTACAGTACATGGTCTACAACAACTTGAACAAAATGGCTGGAATTCAAGGCGAGCCTGGCAAAAACAGTACTCGGGGTGGAGAAGACTACCAGATACATATGATAGTGGGCGAGCAACAGAACCAAAACATCATGCAGTCTCGCCAAAAGCAAGACAGTCCACACCGAGCCGCGTCCCTTATACCATATTTGCTATTTTCGCCATATTCTCCCCTCAAGCTAGCGGAAAGCGGACACATAAATTCTGCAAACCCGGACAGTTTCCCTTATCAGGATGCATTCGAGGACCTACTGTTGCTGCACCATGGGCTCCCCATGGCTTCAGAACCTGAAGGTTACAGCACTGCTCAGCTATCCATTCCTCGAGACAGAGTTAGTTGGGCAAAGAATAGTATGAGCTGGATATACGCGCTTGGGTCTCGAGGAATCCTCGTGCATCCTCTTGGGTTGCATTCCACAGCACGATATACCCCTGCATCGATTCTGGATGAAACACCTAGTACTATTACCAGGGAGTCGAGACCCGAAGCTCCAGCGAAAGATGCACACACAGAGCAAGAGATGTATGACCGCTTCCTTCGGTCTGCTTCATCATCAACTTCAGTGGGTGTTTTCGATGCCCTCTTCACTGATGCAGAGAGGTTTGTGAAGGAACAACTTGCATCTCTGGAAAGACAGAGTGAGAAGGACATTTCAAACGAGGAAAAGGATACAGATGGTAGGACAGAGTGCTCCGAACCCTTGTCTCAGTTTTCCTCGGACACTGAACGGGTGGTCTCAACATATACCACTTCGAATCACGTCAAGCATAAGGATGGGGCCGTTGAGACAACTCTTTCAATCCGAAAGGTTTTCGCGGATGGGAGAATAACGGTCACAGAGACAAGCCATACAGAGTTCCCACGGGATGAAGATCAATGGGAACAGACGGCAACGGACACGAAACAGCCTGAATCATCTGTAAAGAAAACTGAAAGTAGCAAGAAAGGCTGGTTCTGGAATTAAGTTATGACAACATGAGGCGTACTATAGGCTGCTAGCCTTTACTGCCTTTACTGATAACCTTAGTGGATTGTTAGTCGTAAGGATTATAACTATAGAATATATATATATATATGTATATGTGTATATATG
>JALRMK010000104.1:0-38146 GCA_026119845.1 Pezicula carpinea | reverse complement strand
CGTCTATCTATAATATAAGTAGTATATAAACTATTCTAACTCTAAAGTTAAGAAATTAAAGATAAATAAGAGAGATATTTCTAAGGTAGATTAGTATAAACTCTCTTTAAACTTTGTCTAAGTGTTAGTAGACTAAGTCTTTATACTTTAACTTTACTTTAAATACTATTATAGTCTCTTTTATAATAAAATTATATCTATATAATTCTAGAGTTAATCTAAATAGAATACTATTATAGTAGGAATAGAAGTTAAGGGATATCTAAATAACCTTATTGCTAGGTCTTAGCTAGGGTTTTCAGCTAGGTATATATATATGTAGTAGCTAGATACACATAGAAAAAGAAATCTATCCCTCTTACACAATATTTACACCCTACTATAGATATCCTCCCGACGACTAAATATCCCTATATATAGCTTAACTCTATCTCTATTTATATTTGTTATCTCGTAGCTGTGTATAGTAGACCTATAGGATAGAGTATTTCTCTATTCGTCACACCCTATACACATTTACACTATAGGTACTTTACTTTCTAAGTACTTATTACTTAGTAATATCTTTATACTAGTAGAAATAGTTTATAGCTAATAAAGAGAGAGAAATATACTTAAATATAATTTATATAATTTTACTAATCACGAAAACATCTAGACTAGTAATAAAATCTATTAAATAATAGAGAGTCTTTTCTAAGGTGTGTCTATTAGAATCGTCTCGTCGTGTAAACTCGCTACGGAAATGCTCTAATATGAACAATTTAACAAGCTAGACCGGTGATACTTTCTAAACTGCTACTGCAACGGGACCACTAAGCTCAAGGTTGTAAGGCTTCTCGTACGAAAGAACTTCCTCTGGGAGATCCCTAACTCGTGATAAGCATGGACTCACCTGTCCCTCTAGGATCATCAGTCCTCGGCATCTTCGCTCTTGTAGAACTGGCCATAGCTTCCTAAGCAGTTATTGCTGGAGAACAGGCTCCTTTCTTGCTTAACTTTCTTGATAAAATCATCCCTGAAGGTTATCTTTTGATTGAGCAAGCTGAGAGACGTCATGAGATATCATGAGATGTCATGAATGTCTAGGTGCTTCTCCAATAATGTGATAGTACTCATGAGTTGTAAGGAGACTTGTCCCTGATAATGTACACCTCACCAATGAGGACGGCACAGCCAACAGCCATGGAAATAGCGATTATGGGAAGATTCACGCTCGCAAAGTCGAGACGCCGAACGTGAATATGTTTTCTAGCGAGGATGTCGCGCCACAGGAGGCCAGCCAACGACGCGCTGAACGCCGTGCTGAATGCACCGTAGTTGACGCCAAGCGCCATGCCGTACACTGTTCCCCAGAATGTTCGATTGGTGATGGGGATACCGTTGATACGATGAATCTCTTGCCATGATTGTATTACACGAGACAGAAGTATGGTGGTACCAATATTGGTGCCTGCAAACTAGTCATGGGGTATAATAGGTCAGCTGATCACGCTCAATCATGTCCAGGCCATATATCCAAATACAGAAACTCACATTGCAAAGGATCACCGAGAGAAAGCCCATGCCACCAATGCTCCCAACGGTTCCAGTCTTGTTTACCCAGTGATCCCATCCCTGGGCGAACACCGGGACCCAGCCCTTGGTGACCAATGCCTGTACGAGGACGAACATGGAGAAGGCAAAAGGCACAAGCGCAAATGGCAGGTGCGCCAACACGGTCGTAACTGTAGGGAACGTCTCCTGCAACCACCTGTAAGCCTCTGCAACGAGCAGGACAAGCGTCGTCGGCGTTGCACGCTTTTGTTGAGACGTGGCCTCGTGCGAGACTGGCTGGGAGAAGGTTGGCTCCTTCTCATCCATCTCTCCGCCTGATGTCGTGCCGGACAGCTCTTTACTATCACCCGCAATTGTGATCTCGTCTTCTGCATTTCTGTTACTGTTGCTTGTCCCAGCGCCGCTTCGGCGTAGTTGAGCATCTGGCGAATGCATCTGTGTTAGAGCAGGTTCGGACGCTGCCGTAGCATCTCGTTCATCTTGCTCTAGAGCTGCTCGCTTCGCTTTCTCCTCCTCTCCGATCGCTTCCTCACGGGCATCTTCAATCAGCTTTCTACCATTGCGAGCGATATCGCGCGTCTCGTGCCGGTGGTACCATCCAAAAGCAACGTCCCAGCAGAACATGACGAACGCGCCTGGCAAAGTCACCCAGAAGACGGGATGTTCGCTTCCGCTCTGGCTAGCAGCATTGAGGGCCAGCATGGTAATGAGCGTCGCAGCCATGATGACGGCTCCAAATGCCGCGCCGCCTTTGTCTAGGAAAGGATTCATGATCTCTTCGAGAGAGAGAAGCTTTTCTTGTCTCTCGTCTGCAAGATTGTTCCCTTGATCTTCGACGTTTCCTCTAGCGTGAGGTATGTTGGGGTTCACGGGCTTCTTGGCTTTCTCCTCGTCAGAGAGCTCGTGCATCTGGATTGAGTGCGGAATAAGGGAAGGGTCCGCAAAGATGATGTACAGCAAGCAAGGGAACAGGACGATGGCCGTGACAACGACCGGGACTATCATGTTTGCGGTGTATTCGATGAATTTGATCTCGAAAGCACCGGCAAGCACAAGGTTGGTAGGATTCGAGGAGACGAGGATCGCTGAGGCGATGTTCGCCACGGCAAACTGGGTGTGGATCCACGCTCTTGGGTGGATAATGTTGCTCGATACCCGGGTCATGTAGGCGAGGAATGCCGTGCCGGACAGGATGATGGGATCGTTCCCAATGAAGCTGCCCAGGCCGAAGAAGAAGACGTAGAGGTAAAAGAACAGTCTGTGCCCAACCTTGCCTCCCTTTTGAAGCACCTTAAAAGCCAAGTACCTGATCAGACCGGAAGCGTCGATTGAGATGGCGATGTATGCTAGCGTGAGAAAGAAAGCCATAATGTCAATCGGGGAGATGTTGTCCGCTCCGATGGTCCCATCGTGGACTTCCTTTCGACCAATAGCCAGGATGGCAAGCAGGAAGAGATCTGCTATCAAGGGTGCCGTTACAAAGTTCACGGGGAAGTTTAGTCGAACAAAGGGCTTGACTTTGCCATGATCATCATTCTTGCAATCATGCTGCGAGCGGCCCTGCCTTGGCGATATTATTCGCAGGGCACTCAGGGTATCGAGGACAGCGTTTGCAAGTGGTCGAGGGACGTAGATTGGGACATGAAAGGGAAAAAGGACCGTGATATCTGTGCGATAGCGTTAACTGTATGGGATATAATCTCCCCGGGAGTAGCCAGCACTTACTGGTGAGGATGAAGACGATCAGCGTGACAATTGATCGCCAGGCTTTGATTTGACCGGCACCTAGATCTTCTGGCATCTCGACGACTCTTTTCGTGACAGATGGGAGAGATGTCGCTGCCAGCAGAGACCGAGGTGGTCAATGGGATGTCTTCGTTGCCTTGGCCACGTGCACCTTCAGAAGATGACAAGAATGATGACTGTACCTTGGAGTGAGGGAGGTGGGTGAATGTCAACCTGCGCAGGGATGCTGACCGAGGCGAAGACGCCGAAGAGGACGCTCTGGCTGATCAGAGAAGACTGGCGCTGGACAGGAGAACAGAAGACGGCATCGGCGTGTGGTGAACAGGTTTGTCTGGACCGATGTTGCGGTGTGGTGGGCGAGAGAATCCAAGGTTGAGGTCAGAATAAGGTCAGAATCAAGTGGAAGAAACAAGGGGGGGGGGACTAGCTTCGCTTCTCGGGTACTGTGAGAATAGGGACATTGTTCGCTCATAATACTGGACATGGACACTATTCATACCTCATCGGTTGGTATTTGTGAATACGACCTGCGCAGAAGTGGCTTCCAATGTTAGGTACGCATTCACTGCAGACTTACCTAATAGGTCGGTGTTTGTGAATACGACCTGTCATAAATCAGCAGCTCTAAAGAATGCTCTCTCCCTACCTCCTTCTAGGTACCTACCTTCTACTATGACCTCCTTATACTTAACAGGTCGGTATTTATCTACTCGTTCAAGAATCTTCTCTGCCTACCTACCTTACCTAGCTAATAAGAAATAGGCCAGCCCTAAGTATCTACGTCAAAGTACCTCGTCATAGGTCGGTATTCGTGAATACTACCTGTCACCAAGCAGCTGCTCTGCGAACCTGGGCATCATCTCAGCCAACCTCCAGCGACCCAACCAGTTTTACGTCCTCTGCCGTAGGTTTCCTGTACAATACGGTACGACAATCTACGTGGCCCCAGGTCATGTTGCTGCCTGATTTGATGTGGCGCCCGTGTACAGCGCGTGTCACTCTGCCAGCCTCACTGCCTTACCTCAGCACCTCAGCTCAGCTCGTGGAGCCGCCCCAGATATCTCTCCGCCTTCTTCTCTCCCCCTCCCTCTCCCTCTCCCTCTCCCTCTCTCCCCCACCTCCACCTCTCCCTCTTCCCCAGACAATGTCGCCTCCAATCGACGACCGAATATAAGGTCGAAGCATAGGTACCTTGGAAACACAACACCAGACTTCACACTTCAGACATCAGACATCAGACATCAGGCCCCTTTCCCCTTGCACCTTCGATACTGCTCTATCGACGTGATCCTACCGCCATCTCCTTCTCCTTCTTCTTCTTCTTCTTCGTCTTCGATGCCTCCGCTCTCGTCGCCTTCGCTGCTACAGACGCTTATGAATCGAGACGCGACAGCTACGGACACGACTAGTAACGCCTTGCAAGTTATATGCGCCTGGCCAGTGTCAGGCCAGTACGGACCAGGCTCAAGGGTCTTGTAGGTTCCATTCTCTACACGTCTACAGTACTCTGGGCTCCCGACAATGGAACACTTCAACTGACAACTCGTCTTTTCCCGATAGATACTACGTCCTCATAGCAGCCTGTATCTTTGCTCAGAAGGCACAATGGCTCAGGAATGCCTGCTTAGCAGCTGCCCTGCTTTTCCCAGCCGTTGCTGCGTGTCACGGCGTCGTCCTCGCTGCAGTGCATGTTGATGGTCAGTCCTTCATGCCGGAGTCCATGAGATGTGCGCTCACAGCTGACAGCGACCATACTCTAGGTGCCATCGATATGGACATCTATGGAGCTTTTCAGCTGTGCTCGATTGGTATCCTAGCCGCTCCGGTCACGGTCAAGCTATCGCCGACGTACTTCAACGATCCTGGTCGGAACACGATCTTCTTGTGGACCGGCCTCGTCCTTGCTGGTAAGTACCAGTCTTGGTCATCTTTGTAGACCCTGCTTATGATCGAATCTGTCCTTGAAGGACTTCTGAGCTTAACGGTCGAATTCTTCCGACTCAACACATACAGCTGCACACAGGATGACGACTCCGGCAAACCCGTCTCCCCCAACGCGGCCAAATTCCCCTACGGTAACACCACGTGTGGCTTCAATTGCTCCCTTGCATCCTCTCCCTTGCGAGGCGGCTCGGCGAGCAACATCTACACCATCCCCGCACCGGACAAGCTCACCTTCGGCACGGCCACGCTCCTCGCAGCGGCCTGCTGTATCCCCGCCATTCTCTCGCTAATATCCATGTGGAACAAGATCCTCAAGATCAACTGGAAGAGGCGCTTCGGCTATACAGAAGATAAAGAAAGGCTGATTGAGGGTACGAATGGGGCTACCATGGAGAGGATGAAGGGGGTCAACCGCTTGATCAGGAAGTACATGAGCGGAGGCGTGGAGATTCCTGTGTTCGGAGCTGCTGTCCTGGCTATCCTCATCCTCGGCGAGAGGAACTTCTTTAGTTCTCAAGTCAATTATCAGACTGAGCCCATAGCCAGTATCGGTAGGTGATCGCTTTTGTTCATGGTCATCACAGATTGCTGACAGATTTCGTGCTGGTCGCAGGCCAATGGGCACCCATTGTTGGTACTGCACTCGCCGCGCTCGGGTCGCTGTATCTTCTCCTGGCTACAGATCTGGAGCCTGTGAAGGGAGAAGAGAAGCAAAACAATTCCATGACTCTTGGCAATGGCTCGGTGCAAGGGCTCGGCGTAGGTGTATCCCCAGCGTCCTCCCACTCTGACGCCACTCCAAATGCCACCGGCATGTGTCGTACCTTCTCAAATTTTGGCAGAGGAACCTCGAGCGAAATAGTGCCTACAATCAGTCAACCTACCCTAGTACAAGACCACCAATCCAAGACCGACGCGGGCAACAGACGCAAAGTGGCTAATGCGTTAACCGCGATTAACAATTACTTTGGCACTGCAGCGTACCACCGGTTCGACGACTCCGATTTCAGGCGCGGAAAAGCAGTTGACTTTCCCGAGATTCCAGGGGAAGAACATCGAAATCGTGAGCTGTCTCGGATCAGGGAGCAGTACAACCAGAGCCGAGATGCTGATGGCAACGTTACACCCGTGCTTCGCAACCAGCCATCAAGAGCGGATAGCTTCGCCGGTAGCATTGCCTCCTTCCAAATCCCTCCTTCACCTTCATCTGCTGGCTCAATCAAAGGTAGGCCACAAGAGCGGCGTGCTACTCTAGAGGTACCGTCGCAGTCCTATCATAGTTATACGGGCAACAACCCGTCCGCTTCCTCCTTCACCTCTATCGTCGACACATCCAACGGTCAAAGTGCTCCTGCCATCGTAGTCTCTTCTAATCACGGCATGTCCTCGCCGATACATACATCCGTTTTCAACTCACCCGGACCCTCATCATCCTCCGAGCCATTACCAACACTGCCAAGAGCAGTGTTGCCTCCATCGTCATGACACAGGCGTTGGTTCATCTCATTATTCGGAAGACCTTTGTCATGGACTTCTATTGATTCATCCATAGCATCTGACCTGGAATCACAATCATGGCAAACCCACACTCGCTGTCAGTCTAGAATTCCTAGCATGTATTGTTCGATGATTTGCAGCCACGACGACTAGAGGAATAACAAGCTGCCGCAACACACAGAACCCGCAAGTTATGCTCATCTACCAGTATTTACCACCATGGTACTTTCTTCATTGGTCTTAGAATCAACAAAATCATGCTCAAGTAGGCAGGAATATTTGTGTTCATTCTCTGACATTCCGCTGCTGCTCTGCTGCAATTTGGGAAAGCAAAACCGACCATCGCAAGTTGGCACAAGTAGTAGTACAAAGTACTAGCGATATTTTGCCATGTTAGTATTCGAAAGAGAATCTAGCCACAACTAGATTGATTCTGATTTCTCTGGTCTGCACCTGCTCATTTAGACGAGGTAGAAGAACAAGCAATCGATTATAGCTGAAAACCTGCTGATAACCTTGTAGTTCTGAAGAGCTACATTGAACTGTTATGACTGTAGTAGAGATGCTAAGGTTGAAGAATAGGCTAGATAGATTGCCGAGACTAGGTACAGTTATTTACAAGCACTAGAAGCTGTTAACAAGCAAACCTAAGATTAGCTACTATATGTTACCTAGACAAGGGAACTTAAACTAGTATAGAGGACAAGTATTTTAGAAAGATATACCTTATAGAAATTACTAAGTAAGATAGAATAGCATAACAAGATATTAGAATAGTGTTAGAGAAACAAGGTCACTAAATAAGTGTTAGAATAAAAGTCGTATAACTAGTCACATGGTTAGTCACGTGCTTAGCTAAGGTCTATAAGAACTACCTCCTTCAATCGATAGTCTCTTTCTTATATATTTTTAATATATATAACAAGAGTATACTAGGTATATAAGAAACACCAGTTAATCTCTTAACACGTTAATAATAATTTAATCTAACAAAAAGTCTTAACTTTTAATATAGGAATAGTTTAAGAGTAGTGTCTATAGCTAATTATATAAGTACTTACTTAGGTACTAGTATAATGTTAATAGGTAGGTATACTTTAATACTATAGATGTGATACTAGTCTGTTCTAAGGATAAGGGAGAGGATAGGTGTACTATATATAGTACCTAGGTATTAAGAAGAAGTATAGTAGGATTAATTTATACAAGATCGATAGATAAGGAAGAAATCCGCTTTATATTCTACTGTACTACTTGAATTTTTATTGCTATTCCTACTATATAACAAACATCTATAACAAGAGACGCTAACGGCCGTTACTTCTTTCTATATCTGACTAATTCCCATCTACCTTGTACTAAACTTTCATGTGGGTAGGGTGCTATTTAAGACCCCGTCTAACAACAATACCCTACTATTCATTACTTGCAATAAAAACGCCCGCTTAAATAATCCATCCAACCTTCGAACTCCAGCAGAGAAACCTACGCCGCGCTTGTAGGGGAAAGTGGAAAAGAGTCGCTAGTGAGAGAGCGATATTTAAGGCTTCATCAGTTGTGCCTTGCGGAAAAACTAAAGAGTGAGAGAGAGTTAGTGGCAAGGTCTTAGGCATGTGGGATGGGAAATGCTAAGTATCGTACCTTGAAATAACCAACACAGATAACCAACTGACATACAAGACAGACCCAAAACCAAACTCCAGCGTTTAGCTTATCTCCGAAATTATGAAAAACGCCTGCGGGTCCGATCTTATTGGGAGCTGTAGCGCGCGCAAGAACGGTGATGAAAGCACCAATGATCTGCGCAACGATAAAAACGAACGTGATATGCACTCTTGTGAGCGTCATCAAAAGAATCATACCAAAACCTACATCCTGAATACCACGCAGGACGCCCAACCACAACCAGACAGACCGACTCAGAAGTGCACCCGTCATGGCTCCGGCCCAGGGGATATGGTTGCCGATGGACGAGACTCCCCATAGCATCTGACACCATCCTGGCGCTCCGAGCCCGATGGCAAAAACTGGAATGATCCATGAGTGTTGTTTTGTGAGGTGGCCGAGGATTGCGAGCAGGGACGCCCATATTATTATGAAGAAGAAGATTATCAGAACGACGATCGTCCAGGCTGGGGCGTGCTGGGATGACCAGAGGAAGAGCCAGTTGCGGCTGTAGGTTGGGGAGAGCCAGTAGCCTTGGAGTATGACCATAAGCCAGAACCACTGAATTCGCGCGTTAGTTGGTGTTATGATTGAGGGAGTAGTGGTTATATAGAAGGAGAAGAGGGTTGCTTACCAGTACAACGCCCTTTCTGGATAGAGCTGTGTAGAAGGAGGGGACGGCTCCCGGCTTCTGTCGGTAGTAGTCTGGGAGTCCAATGAAGAGACACGTGCCGATAGCCCACATGAGTATAGCGAGTGGAATGCACACTGCCGTCAAAGTGACTGATGAGGGTGTGTAACTGGCGACGCTCGATACACTGCTGTTGGTTAGAGCAGCGCCAAAGTACCAGAGAAATGCAATGATGAGCTGCTGAGTGCCTGTAATGACACAGGCACGGAAAGCCCAAGTTGATGTTGGCGTACCACCTATGAAACATTAGCAGCTGCAAGTATCAGAATTCTCAAGGGGAAAATGGACCTTCTGTGCCAAAGTTGAGCGTGAAGTACATAGAACCCGCTGAGGAGCCGATAGTGTAAAGCCCAGTTGCGACATTGTATACCCAACCCTTTGCAAAGTCACTCTTTGCGATGATGGCAAGGCCAAGTAGAAAGAAGCATGCTCCGATGAAGATGAATGGGACCGAGAGGACATAGATGGCCTGCACTCTGCGGAACAAGATCCACCAAACCAGCGAGGAGACGGCGTAGATAGAGCAGAGAGTGTAAAGCTTGGTAGTGGGTTCGCCGACTGCACCGACGAGGAGAGTGAGTTGCAAAGAGCTTGCTGACAGAATTTGACCCTGTAAAATTATTGTCAGCTAGCAGATTCGGGTCGAAAAGAGGGGTTGGGGTTTCCACTTACAAATGCGAGTAGGAACGTGTAGACAAACCATGAACCGATTTTCCTCTGTAGAAGCATCTTGATACCGGAAGGTGCTTGATAATTGTCTCCGAGATACTCGTTAAATTCCGAATAGTCATGTCTTAAAGCACTATGTTCCTTTTCCTTTTTTCCAACCAGTGGGAGCGAGGTTACGGACAGCGAAGCACGGTGGTATTGGTTGAACCAATCTCTCTCGCTGTCGACGATGTACTCTTCAATGGTATTGGAATCTGACGGTTTCCTGGAGCTTTTGTTGGAGCCTTTGTCAAGCTTCTGCGAGAACCGGTTGTAGTATTTGTTGGTGGAATCGGTGAACAATGGCGTCATGTTTTGCGTGAGGTGAGATTCGGTGTTTGTCGTGGAGATCTCGCCTATGCTGAGACGTCTTGGAGTGTTACTTCCACTGTCCATGATTGGGCCTCCGGGAA
Source organism: Pezicula carpinea (assembly GCA_026119845.1). Lineage (NCBI taxonomy): Eukaryota > Fungi > Ascomycota > Leotiomycetes > Helotiales > Dermateaceae > Pezicula > Pezicula carpinea. The sequence goes on along the minus strand of JALRMK010000104.1, from coordinate 27,925 downwards.
AGCTGTTGTACATAGATCCAGCAGGGCTGTGAGCGTACTGTGTATTGGGTGTAGCCATTGATCCAGAAGGACTGTGGCCGTACGGTGTATAAGGTCTAGTAATTGACTCAGAAGGACTGTGACCGTACAGTGTTTGGGGCGTAGCAGCACCGGTACCGCCTGCATTGCCATAGTCGGAAAGGCCAAAGGGTGTTAGGCGTCTCTCGCCCACTGGTGTCGATGGGGTGGACCGGCCCAGCGTTACCTTGGAGCTCATGAAACTCAGCTTCTGGAACACATCAGGCTTAGTCTTCGACTTGATACACGCGTGGATTGCAGAAGACTGCAGTATTTCTAGATCCTCAACCCACTGCGCGACGGGAAACCTCTGTATGACCGAGTAAGCTCGCATCAAAGCTCGCGTCTCCTGATCTGAAGCAAGAGCAGCTGTTATCGCTGCTTTGAACTGCTTGATCAGATGTTTTGATGTGACCGACTCAACCGTAAACCACCATCCAGGCATGTTTCCAAAACCACCGACGCGGGCACCAATGCAGATTGCACCTTTGCAGCCAAACTCAACGGCTACAAGTCCAAATGGCTCGTCCCGTGATGGCATCAATGCAAACTCAGCACCTGTAAAGATGAAGGGTGGTAGTGCTGTAAACTCAGGCTTCGAAAAGACTCGACCGGGATACTGGGTCATGAGTTTCTCCAGCTTAAGCGCAGCAAACCTTCCGTGGAGATCGATGACTGGGCCGACACATATCAGCTGGGTATTTGGACGAGTTTCTAGTACCCAGGGGAAGACGTCTGCGATTAGATCAATGCCCTTCTGAACAGACCAACGGCCAACAAAGATGAATAGTTCCGCCTGTAATAATTAGCGACTATTGCAACTCACTTGCGAAGGGGAATAGTTTACCTTGGAATCAACGGTGAGACCAGCCCATTCTTGCGCCTGAACTCGAAAGAGTGCTCTTTGCTCTTCCTTCGCCGTATCGACTGTGGCTTTTGCTAGTTCGGCGTCCTTGTCCCAAGGTGCTGTATCGCTGGGATCCGGATTTGGTAGGGAACCGATTTTGTCAAGACACCAGAAGATTGGGTACCGTGCCAGGGAACGTTTGCCGTATTTTTTAGAGACGCCAACTGCACCAAATCCCTGATTTCATGTTAGCAATGATCATATAATCATGAATTCTCAGTCTAGACGTACCCCTTGATGGACGTGCAAGTATCTCACACCAGCATGAAGAAGATTGAAGACATCACCAAACTGAACATATTTCTTGACAACTTCCTGGCTTAAGTTGAAAACTCCACAAATTTCTTCAATCTGATCGTCGGTCCGAAGGGGCCACATGCCTTGAAATTCAGCGTTGTGAAGGGATAGACAGCATGGTATAACCGATGGAAGAAGATAGAGAGGAGCGCAAGCACCGTGATAATCGTTGATGTGATACAGATCAGGTTTGAAGCGTCGAACAGTCTCCGCAATGCACTGGTTCCAGGTCGAGTAATAGATACCACTTTCGAGGTCATCCATTCTTGGTGGATATGGCTCTGCCTTCGTTCGCTTGCGGAAGATGGGAGCGTCAAGAAGAACGTATGTGATGTTCTCAACGATATGATAATGAACAGTAACTTCGTATTCTTGCCCTGAGATTCCGACTAGCATATAATCCGCTTCTTCTCCTGGTTGGTATAAGTATAGGATTCTTGTTACAACTCGAAAAACTTACCTGGTCCATAGGGATACTCAATTCCTCCAACGCAAGGAATAACCCAGATCAAGTTTTGGTGGTGTAGATTCTTGCCCATCAGAGAAGCCATAACACCAAGTCCGCCGATTTTGATCTTGATACTCCACTCGGCAATTTCATACTCCATGGTAGCGATGAGAACAGTTCTTCGACCGGTTGATCCTGCCGCAACAGCTAGCGCACCTGATGTCGCCGCAATGTCCGAAGTGACTGCAGGATCAGGATTGGTTGATGCCAAATCCGTGACAGACTTAAAGGCATCCTTGCTGCTTCCCAAGGAAGATTTCAGGAGAGGCATAGTCATTCCAAGAAACTTGCCGCCTTTGGGTTTTGCTGTTGTTCCTATCTTGTTGAACTTGACCTGGTAAAAGGCCAGCGTGAAAGCCCACACGGCAAACCCCGCCGTTATGACTGGTATGATACATAAGAGCACCATTATGACGGCTTGGATGTTGGCGTTTCCATAGGGTATCAACGAATAACTGAAAGTGCCATCATTCACAACGAGTTTATAACCAAGACGGCCATTCGCTGGAGCGGCGGAAATATTGACAACGTTATTTGCGAGACTGTCCGGAGGGATCCAGTCAAGAACTCCATCCCTATCGACATCTCCATACGCTGCACTCTTGTCTGGCTGGCCGTCAGGATTCATACCCCACACGTTGATCGATACGTTCGTTGGCCACTCCGTGAAGAGGTGGAAGGTCCAGTTTCCAGATGAGTCCTGGGATAATTTGTTGTCAAGTCCACCATCGAAACCCCACTGATTCCAGATGCCCTCTAACCAGGCGTGTGGCCAGCGACGTGGTGGTTTGTCGTCCCTGTCGAGGTCACTATGCTGCACGTGATCACTACTACCCGTCATGCGACTCCAGTAATGCAATATAACATGCTCTCCTTCCCACTTCTGATCATCAGACCCCGTCCAATTTTGCTTCACCAGTGTGATGTTCGCTCCCGTGTAAGTTTGCCAGTCGCTGAAGCTTGAGCCCCAGTTCGTCGAGTACCGTATCTTTTCTGCCCCAGCTGCTCTTGGTGAGACGTAAAGATCCCCCGTGGTTGCGTCTTTGTGCAGAATGCCTCTTGTATAATTTGCTAGGCTGGGGAAGACCATAGGATTGTCAGTCTGGCCAATACGGAACATGAATTTGTCCCGAGTGTTGGTCGACAAAGTCGCATTTCCAGTTCCATTTTGAGTCGCTGTAGCATTGCCGATGGTGTAGGTGTGAACACCGTTGGCGACGTTAACCAGCTCTGCAGTAAATATATATGTCGATGGAACCTGTCCGATGTAAGATGGCGTCTCTGCCGCAATACTTTGGCAAGAATGATTGTTGACGGTAGCTGTGATTCCCAACTCTGTAGTAGAATTGATCTGTAGAGAATCTGCGATAGAATCGCAATCCATAGCCGTGGAGAAAGCAATCTGAAGGGTTACAGATTCGGTTTGGTCATAGGCAACGGTGGATACGAGGCGGGCATCATGTTTTGGGTAAACGTTGGTAATAACTGGACGAGGTTGTGCCCACTCGGCTATAGGTACAAATGCCTTGAATTCATATGGGCGCATATCGATGCTAGCGACGCAGCCCTGGGGGTCGGCTGAATTCTCAAAGCCATAACTGAAAGTCGAGGCAACCAGCGTGTGCTCCTCGTACGGGTAAAATAAGTTCTTGACTGTAGTCCCGTTAGTAAACGCAGATACGAGTGCACCATCAGCAGAAGTGCTGTTGCTGCTGGTGCAGTCAAACTCGTATGTGACATCGGTATTCTCGTTATGGAACAGCAGCCAGACCGACTGGTTGCCATGCGCAGTACCAGTGAAATCCTGCACAGCGGTGTTGCGACTCCTGTAAATGCTCCAGATGCCAGTCGGTGATGGCATTCCCTGGCTACCGCGCAAATAGATGTCATGGAGCCGAGTTGACAGAGTTTGGAGCTTGAAGCCATCGTTGAGTACCGGATACTCCTCTCGAAGCTGGAACATTCGTTTCAATATATTCCGCATTGGGTGCGATGGATCGCGGTGATCGAGGCTAACACCATCGTCATGACAGCCATATGCCGATTTGTTATACGGCATATCGACATACAACTCTTGGCCCAAGCCATAGCAGCCATGTAGTTGCCATGCAGAGGATGATGCAAAAGGCGTTCGTCCAAAAACTATATACGACGTCAGTGTCAGTTTTGATTCTTCCGCAAAGTTTCCAGAGCACAGTGGTATAGTTTCGGAGTAGTCGGGAATGTCTCGGGATCAAGATTGTTTCGCTCATCTTTGGCAAGAAGAAAAAAAGAAAAGAGAAAACCAAAGAGACAAGTCGGGGGGGGAAAGATCTTAAAAAGGAAGTCATTGGATACGAACCATAATCGGAAGCCAAATTTTCCAAGATATAGTACTCTTGCTCCTCGCCATAGAATACCATGGGAATACCCGGCAGTTCCAGAGTGGTGACGAAAAGACCAAGCAGCTGCCTTTGAGTACCATTAGCCAGCGCAGGCCAGCGAAAGACGTCCTGGTTAGTCGTTCCGAACATGTGGCGCGGGTCGAAAAGGCCGGTATTAGCATTAACCATGTCGTGCGTAACTAAAAATGTGTTCCAGAGCTCAACCCAGTCAACACCCAATGAACCCCAAGGACCATCAAGCCCCAAAAATCTGGTCATCGAACCATAAATGTCATAATGGAAGGCTGCACCATCAAGTGCTGTCATACCAAACGGTCGAATGTATGTCGATGCATCCGTTGTATTGCTCGTATATACCGCTAGAGAATTATCTGCGAGTTCTTGATCTGGCTGTTTCCCTCGTCCAAAGTACACCGCCGCCAGTTTGGGGTCTGCAACGAGCTCGCCAACAACGAGGAAGTTGTCTTTTCCCAGTCGCCGGGCGCACTGCCGTTGGTAGTCGGAGAACTCAGACAGGGCATCAATCGTGACCTGGACGGCCTTGTCGACACGGAAACCATCAATGTCCAGCATCGCAATCTGCATGCAGGCCATGACGTTGATTTTCTCCAGGACATCCGGCCGCCATTCCCGAAGACGATCCTGAACCGAAGCGAACCTTGAAAATTGGTTGATATAACTGGCATAAGCACCAGTACCTTTGATGTCTCCGTACATGTCAAACTCGCTATCACGACAACCATCGTACTTGTCCGTAATGTTTGCTGGTTCGAGGTAGCCGTTCTGCTCCCAAATTCGAGGCATCTGGCAATCCGGGTCTCGCTCGTTGCCGATGTCGAAATCATGATAACGACGGTCTGGCTGTTTCCAGACAGCGTCATACTCATCGAATCTGAAATCAACAGTCGCATTGAGATACTTGCCACCGAATCCTAGAAGATTGCCCATGGTCGACATGGTCGTGTCCATGATGAGATACATCCCCCGGCGATGAATCTCAGTCGTCAGTGCCCGCCATTCATCGATGGTGCCGTGGTGACGATCCAGAAGTGTAAAGTCCAAGGGGCCATAGCCATCAGGTGACCAGGGCATGTTGAGCATCATGCTGCCTGTGAAATATATGGCCTTGATGCCGAGCCCTTGAATATAGTCAAGGTCGCTATAGAGCCCGGCCACATCGCCACCAAATCGGAACTGGTTGGCCATCCAGTTATGCTCGAATACCGTCCCATTGGCTTCATTGTTGGTTGGATCGCCGTCGACATAACGATCAATGGTAAGGACGTAGAAAGGAAAGCGCCAATTCGAAGGCGATGGCTGGTACGTGTGGTTCTCCCATTGTCCCCAGAAGTCTTGGGGGCGAGTAGCTGTCTGATTCTCGTTCAGATTGTATCCCACGTATGCAGGGTCATATTTCAAGGCAGCACAGCACTGGAGAAGCAAAAAGTAGAGGACTGTATAAGAAAACATCCCCAAGGTATCACGTGAAAGGAAAGAGGAAAAGAAAGAAAGAACGGTCTTTTGCTGGGCGTCTTAACGAGAGTTTCGAGGATCGATGTGAAGCACATTTCCATGGGACTCGAGTTCTTTTGTGAAATACTGTCGCATTCTCGCACTGCCCACGCTACAAAGGCTACCATATGCAGGCCTTCCGTCATCCCAGATCGAGTGCTGGGTCCCCGGGGCCAAGGTGACCAAGGGTACGGTTACTACGGATTACTAGCATCCAGTTGTGCCGGCAATAAAGCCAGGACGAAAAAGGTTTGGGAAGTTGGGAACCACTCTCACCCCACGCCCTCCTATCTTTAAAGGGCTTGCAGGGGGGGGTGGTACATGAGGTAGGGTGGCCGTCGACTCAAAAGAGTCGAATCGAGCGGTTACCACTGTACACTGTACAGTATCATGGCGCTTCCCTCCATCAGACCCGCCGGCCATCCCTGGACTCAAGCGGCTGCCCAGGACCAGCGCTCGTCCTGTTGCGCCGTTGCCGTTGCCTTTGCGTATTCCCACTTGGGTCATTGCCGCGTCGCTGCCGAGAGGCTCTGGCTTGCTCTCTGGCAGTCCGGGTTGGCCGTTGTTTTCGTCGAAGAAGGCGGTAAATTTCAGGACACGACCACCATCCGGACACAGTGGTATCAGCCTCATGGCACATGCAGGATACGGCGCACACGCCGTTGGCTCATGCCACGCTTACCGATACGAGACACCGACGTTGGGACTTGAGATGAACGTGGCTCGCGTAGGAACTTTGGAACATCCAGGGTCCAAGGTCCAACCCCGTCTGCGCACCGAGGGGATGCATTGGGCTTATCGTATTGTTCCGAGAGCACGGAACCGTTGGCCACATTCTCCGACGCACATATGCGCGCTGGAGCAGTCGCGTTCAGCAGCTCAGCAGCTGATGACTTCAGCCGTTGTTTACTTCAAACAGCGGGATGGGCGCGCGTGTGTATGTGTGTGTATGTGTGTGTATGTGTGTGTGACTGTAAGTAGGAGGGTGGGTGTGTTCGTGTGTCCGTGTGTGGATGTGGATGTGGATGTGGATGTGGATGTGGTGGCGACCGCCCATCCGATCAGCGATCTCATTGTGCCTGTCTGAGTTGTGTGCAGTGGAAAAGAAAAGGGCGCGGTGGCCAGTCATCAGAGCGTCCCCTGGTGTTGGAGGCGCCATTGTGGATGTGTGTGTGTGGAGGAGAGGAGAGGAGAGGAGAGGAGAGTCAGGATGTTCTTTTTTCGTGTTCCTCGCTAAGCAGCGGCTGACCCGTGTCGCCCAGCGGCCCCGTCGCCCATTAAAGGGGGGCTGATAGGGGGCTGATAGGGGGCTTGAGATCTTGGCTGGCGCCCGCAATGCGCTACCACGCCCTGCAAATGCGACGCTGGCGACTCGTATGGCCGCCTGTCCTGTACTGCACTGTCCAGACCAGCACGAGCTTCACCATGGTAATAATAGATGCATGGTAAGCCAAGGGCATGATCAGAAACGCACCTTCATGGCTGCGACTGCTACTGGCACTGGCTGGTATGGAGGATGAGAGTCCTGGTCAATAGCTGGCGTGCTGTCCCTTGCGTGCCCAACTCCCAAGTCCAGCAGTACTCGTGCTGTACAGGACCGTAGGTAGCGAGCGCCTCACGCTATATGGCCTCCCTCACTCACCTCACCCCCCTTCCACATCACCCGACTTCCTCCTCAGCAGAGAGCAGGCCAGGTCATTGTTTATTCTTCTGCAAAATCATGACCGTCCTCGATCCTGCACAACGGGTTCTCGTCGCAACCGTCCTCTTCTTGTTATCATCAGCATGCCTTCTTGGGCAAGGCCTCGCCGCGACGCCAGCTGAATGGCGAGGCCAGTCCGTCTATCAGGTCTTCACAGACCGTTTTGCGAGGACTGATGCCTCGGTCACGGCTGTCTGCGATGCAGGCTACGAGGGCTACTGTGGTGGCACGTGGACGGGCATCATCTCCAAGCTCGACTACATCCAAGTAATGTTCCGTCCTCCCTCTGCGGGCCTTCAAATTTAATGCGACCGGACTCAGGGCATGGGGTTCACGGCCATCTGGATCTCTCCCGTGGTTCAGCAGGTGTCGGATGCGACGCGAGGCTATCATGGCTATTCAGCATCGGATCTCTACGCGCTGAATGCGAATTTCGGCACGGCCTCCGATCTCAAGCATCTGGCAACGGCGGTGCACAAGAAAGGAATGGTGAGCAGCACTGCTCTCTCGGCCCAAGCTGGACGCGTGTTGATGGGCGATCTCGTAGTATTTAATGGTTGATGTCGTTGCAAATCACATGGCATATGATAGCACCGCTGAAGACATAGACTACACCACCTTGAACCCTTTTGTCGATAAAAGTTACTTCCATAATGTGTGTTGGATAAATGACTACGATGACCAAACTAACGTCGAGCAAGTATGTCCGCATGCTCGTCCACCCACTTCATACACCTTCCATGCCTCAGAAAGCTTTAGCTAATCCAGAGGTCAGTGTTGGTTGGGGACCGATCCATATCCACTACCAGATCTGAATACCACGATGACGACCGTCCGCGATATGTTTAGTTCATGGGTTGGGGATTTGGTTTCGAACTATTCAAGTAGAACTCCTCCTCGTCAGCATGTCTTTCGGAAGGCTAACCTCCACCCTCAGTTGACGGGCTTCGAGTAGACACTGTGAAGCATGTCGAGAAACCATTCTGGTCCATTTTCAATTCTGCTTCCGGTGTCTACAACGTTGGCGAATTGGCAAACGGAGATGTGGACTACTTTTGTCCCTACCAGGACTACATGGACGGTTTGCTCGACTATCCCACGTGAGTGTGGTTTGAGTCTAACATCAGAAAGACAGAGCTGATCATGTCTAGATATTACCAAACAACCTTATTCTTCTCCAACACATCCGCCAGTTCCGCCAACTTACTCTTGGAGGTCCAAGACCTGAACTCCCAGTGCAAAGATCAGACTCTACTTGGCTCCTTCTCCGAGAACCATGACCAACCACGTTTCGCTTCCATCACACCCGATACCACGGTCAGACCCGCCCAGATCTATCACATACGCCTTATTCAACCAGCTAACACAATGTGCTTCTACAGCTTGCTAAGAACATCATCACATATACCATGCTGGCAGACGGCATTCCCATCAGTGCGTTGTCCTACAAATTGACTCCTAAATTACGCCAGCTAACCATCACGACCACCAGTCTACCAAGGCCAAGAGCAACACTTTTCAGGTGGCGAGGACCCCTATAACCGTGAAGCTCTCTGGCTCTCCCACTACTCCACAAAATCAATACTCTACAAATCAATCAAGCAACTCAATGCCATCCGCTCACTCGCAATAGCGAAATCATCCACTTATCTAACATGGCACACGCAAGTCGTCTACAACGATACCCACACCATCGCGCTTCGAAAAGGCGATGAGAGTTACATGACCTTAACCGTTGTCAACAACAACGGTGATAGCGCCAATAAATATAGTGTTTCTGTGCCCGATGCGGGTTTTCCGAGTGGGCTGAAGGTCGTTGACGTGTTGAATTGCAAGACTGCGGTTGTGGATTCAGATGGTGCCTTGGAAGTTACGGTTCAAGATGGCTTACCTTCAGTGAGTGAACGTAGTTTTTTTCCTCGGTTGTGAAATTTGTTTGAACGAAGAGAACTGGCTAATTCTCTGTGCTCCCGCAGGTTTACTATCCCCAGTACCTTTTGAAAGGAGGCAAAGTGTGCTCTGGTGCGCCCTCGTTTACTCCGCCAAGACTCGGCTTAGTCCTTGTCACTCTAGTCTGTGTATTCTTGGCTTTCCCTATCTTTTAGCGCTACATTTTGGCGTTGTGATTGCTCGCGACCAAGCACAAAAAGATGAGATTTTGAACATGAGCAGAGAGAGACTGTTGTTAGATGAAAGATATTAGACGTTTGACTTTATGAGATTAAGTGTTGATAAAGTGTTTGTACGGAGTTGAAATGTTGGGAGGCAAATCTTGCTTTTTTGATGTATATAGGTACCTTTCTATATGTCTTATTACACAACTAGAATCTAGAGCAAAACGGACCTAAAGCAGGTCTATTAGACGTAGTTCTAAATATGATCTATTCGATTGCGAAACACGTTGTTAAGCTAACGGTATCTAATCCTACCTCGTGGGAGATAAATCCTCGCAGTGTGTTAGAGTGACGCATCAAAGCATAATGTAAGAGTAAACTCGACCCTTCCGTAAGATCACCCGTCTATAGCAGAGTCTCAAGAACCAAACGATAATACTTTTATACAATCATAAACGAACCAACCATTCTATCAACCTTGATTATACTTACTATACGCACTACCAGACACAAAAGTACTATAGACCAAACGACGTGCGTACAAAGACACTTAAAAAGCAAAGGTAGATGGGATTACCACAAGAAAAGAGCAGCAGTGATTACGACTCAGTACCACATTCGGTCATCAGGGCATTCGAATCCACCCAAATCCAGACCGGTATTTTCTGTGGCATTCTACTGTAATTGACTTTCTCGCTACTTTCTGTGACCCATGAAACTTTGTGTTGTAGGGTATATCCTCGTTACTGCACAAGCGATCATACAGAGTACATACTCGCACGATCCATATCGGACAACCTTTCCCGTGGAAGGAAGAAGAATGAGTAATAGGAACCAGGAACCTGGGAGCCATGAAATCATCTACGTCTTTGCGTTGATAATTATCAGCTGTATGCATCGAGTAAATGCCTAGAGGCTTTATCAACAGGGTTCAAGATTCCTACTGTACTGTACAGGACAGTATAGTACATACAGTAAACTTTCAACCCGCCATGCACCAGAGATAAAAACTTTCTCGACATTGTAGTACAACAGCCAGCAGCATCCTGATGGCTCCAGACCAAAAGTCGCTACAATGGTATAAGCAATGCGAATGGAAACCTTGGCAGCCGACAGTCTTCCAGAAGGGCGCTGCGCGCTGCGCCACCTCCCGCACCTACATTTCTACCAGTATAGAAACGGGAAAGGAGATGGAGATGAGCGCATGGGAATGTGTGCAAAAGAGAACGAGGCTTTTCGGAGATATCCGCATCAAGCACGTCAAAAGTCTTGGACAAAAGCGAAATCTATTTCGGCAGCGTCCAAATCCCTTTTTTTGCTTCCTACACAATCTACACGCGGCGTCTATGTTGATGCCTACCTATATGTCAACTTGGAAGCTTAAATGCCTCGAACCATGTGTACGGTAGACTCGTACAGTAGGTTCCTCCATCATCCCATCCATGCTTGGACGAATCCTCGGGGATTCTCCTCAATGGGGATCAGAAACATGGGTGGCGGACTGTTGAACTTAGTTGCGTGTTTCTACCTGTGGAAGCATCATTGCTTGATGGAATACTGCGAACGGTAAGGTAGGTATCACTATGCAAAGCTGCTCCAATTTAAATAGAGCGCTGCATCTCCTTGCTTCTGGGAGCTTCATCTCACCATCATCGCTCTCAGTGTTCCTCAACAGCACTAACTTTCCTTTTGTGGTTTCCTTGGTCTCAGCATCGCCTCACTCACTACTCTCATTGATCTTTCCTTTTCATTTGATTTGATTCACTTCAATATCATCAGCATTCATTACCTGCGTACAGCAAAGATGCAGTACTACTCAATCATTCTCGCTGCGGCTCTTTCGTCTGTTGTCCTCGCCGACTCGACAACTAACCCCTTTGTGGCAAAGGGGGACACTGATCGTAAGCTCTCTCGTCTGGTATGCTTCGGAGTTATCCGCTGATTCATAAACCTTTGTAGTCCGTAGTCCCTGCCCCATGCTTAACTCCCTTGCAAATCACGGTTTCCTGCCTCACAACGGAGCAAACGTCAGTTCCGATGATATCACCGTAGCTTTCGACTCAGCCCTCAACCTGAACGCAACGGCATTGGCGTTCGTTGTCAATGCAGCTCTTGCAGCATCGACGACCGGAAATGCCAGCACTTTCAACCTTGACGATCTGAATGCCCACGGTGGTCAGTTCTTGACTTCCCAATTCTCTTGCTTTTTCTTTTTCTCTTCGTCCAACTAACTTTGTAATTCAAGTCCTCGAGCACGATGGAAGTCTTAGCCGAGCTGATCTTTACAATGGCGACAACCACAACTTCAATGCGACGGTTTGGGCTGCCACAAAGACCATCTTGACCAACGATACTATCACGGTAAGCTCGACTCGCTATGAGTTACGGGCTTTCATAGATGGCTAATCAAATGACCTGTAGATCGAAGAAGCTGGCAAGGCTCGCGCCACTCGTTTCGTTGTCGACAAAGAGCAAAACCCAACGTTCAACATGTCAACGTAAGCAAGCGATCCCAACTTCTATACTAACCTTGAAAACAACCTACCAGGTTGAGACAATAGACTAACAGTTCGAGTAGCATAAACATTGCAATCAGTGCCCTAGAGTCTGCGCTCTACCTCTCAGTATTTGGAGACCCAGTTGAAGGCAATGCCAACGGAACATACGTTGACGTCTTCTTTGGTAAGTCGATAACAATTCCCCTCTCCTACTACCCAAGTAATCGTACCATTGATCTCGAAACTAATCATAGACAACAGAGCAAGAACGTCTCCCATTTAACGAAGGATGGACGCGCCCAACGAGCGAGTTAACCGTCACCACCCTGCAGGCAATGGCCGACAAGATCTCCGCAGTAACGGCTTAGATGTCATCTCGCGGCAACGAAGAAAGGCCCCGCTAAACAGAAGAAATACGGATGGTTGCGAGTATCATGCGCTGTTCAACAGCCGAGAAAGACCTCGAGAGATCTCTGCTGATGCCCGGGTTTGGGTCAAGTCTCTGCTGCCAGCTCTTCCATTCAAATTCACTGCTGGCCACAAGTTAGAGCCGTATCGAACGATGTCATAGATAGCGCGGAATGTCGTGTAACAATGCAAGCACAATCTATAAACATGCACCTTATTATTTCAATGCACAGTGAATCATCAAACCACCTAAACTAACGTGCCTCTTGGCCCGATTCCGAGAAAGGAAAAAAAGAATCTCCCCATCACTCACAGCTTCAGCCGGCGCAGGATTTCTCGACATCGTGGCTGCACAAGACACGGTTTATCTCACCGCTGCAAGGAAATCCCATTGTCTGCATCCCGTACCTACTCAATCAGCATAAATATAGATACCACCGTATAGCTTTCCAACATCACACAACACAGAACGATCCCACACGCCAAACTCGTAACCGTCTAAAAATAACAATACGGTACTCAAAGGAGACTGGACTTGAAATGGAGCACGAAGAAGAAAAATACCTGTACCAGTCCCCCCTCTCTGGCATTCTATCCAATACCAACTACTCGTACCAAACTCGCAAAAAGCAAATCACTTCACCAACAGCCATTCATTCTCTTCACTCTTCACCGCCAGTCCTCTATTATCAGATCTAACATCCGACCTCCAGCCTCCAACATTACCCAAGAAGAGCAAAAATAGGAAAATCAGTCAATACTTGGAAATCGTCTGCCAATGTATCGACGTCATTTTAGTAAGCTAGCTGTGTGAAAAGGCCTTTTTGCTAAACTGGATGGAGTCTAGAGATCGTCCAACACCTAAACTCAATAAAGGATCGACACAAACACCACCAACTCAGAACCCCTGGATTACTACGGTAAGATAATCAAGAGTGGCGTAAGCTCTCAATTAAGGACGGAAGAAAAGAAATAAGAAGAGATAAGAATCAATTGTCCTCCTCGGTGACGCTCAAACTTATGACCTCGCGACCAACACAAAAGAAAATTCCACAAAAATCCAAACCCCCAAAAAGAAACTCGAAACCCCAAGGAAAGAAAAAGGGCAAAAGAAAAAAAAAGAATCAACTGTCCTCGGTGAGACTCGAACTCACGACCTTTGGATGGCCGAGTAGTGAACTACCCAATCATATGAGAATATGAGACCAACGCTCTCTGCAAACTTATTAGTAATTGTTCCGTTAACACGTAGACTAAGACAAGTCAACTTACAACCAACTGAGCCACGAAGACTTTCATGTTTGTTCTGTTTGTTTCCCAAGTTCTGTATTTCGATTAATTAAGGATGTTGGGGTGGTGGGTGTCGACTTTGATCGGTAGTAGCGGGTAGCCATTAGCGAGCGAGCGAGCTAGAGTTCCGTCGTTCTGCTGTGGTGGAGTAAGATGGTTGGTCATTGGGGTTTATGGATGAAAGGTAGTAGAGATGTTTGGGCTAGATGCGATCGATGTGAATTGTGTAGTTTTGAAGTGTGGTTTAATGTAATAATAAGGAATGTTTAGAAACTTGAAGCATCGAGTCCCATCGCAAAAGGAGACGGCTGCATTTATCCCCCTCGTCCCCACTTTTACCAACGCAACACCAACACAACACCACAAACTCTGGCTAAGTCAACCACCACCCACAGACTCACCGAACCCCAGATCTAAAGCATCACCGATCCCAATCTTCAAATACCCCTTCCCCCCGTTCCCTCCTTACACCCTCACACCCCCTCAAAAGTCAAGAATCTCAAGCGAGTTCGACGGCCATGGTTGGAGCAGAAGCAAGAGTACCATAAGAAGGACAAAAAGCATTAGCCAGGACGAGGAAGAAAATTCCAGATACAACGCGTATAGCAAGCATAGTACGCATCAAAATCAGCATGATTCCCATCCCGTCCTTTGCTAATTGTAGTAGTGATGATGATCTTCGTTCCTCCGGGGTGAGTGGGTTGGACGGCGTAGTTTCTTGTGTACGACCTGAGTGCCCAAGCTGTGCGTTCTGGTCGGCAGATGCAGGGAATTCTGCCTGGTATTTTTCGAGGTCGAGTAGATTCGGCATTGTGTTGGTTTTGGGGGATATTGCTTTGTAGAAGTGGGGCTTTGGTAAAGTTGTGAAGGATTGAGACACGGATGGAAGATGAAAGCTGCGAACATGTATCTGGTAGAGACAAGGGGTGCTGATGACGCGATGTGCAGATGAGGGGGTAGACTTTTGTATTAAGTTGCACTAAATCATCATCATCTTGAGATGATGACTGATCTGGACCTACAGCTAAAAAGTGGTAGTGTATGTCACCGAAAGAGAGAATAATGAGAGAAGGTAACGAGCGTTTTATTAAAGAGAGGAGAGACTCAAGAAACCAAGAACCCAAGAACCCAAGAACCAAAAAACTCAAAAAACCCAACAAAGAGACCCAAGGAAAGCACTGTCTACCAAAACGCTGTCTACCAAAACGCCGTCTACCAAAACGCCGTCTATCAAAACGCCATCTACGAAACCAGCAACCAACGCACTACAAGTCACACCTTTCCACCACAAGAAACATCTCAATCTAAGAACTCCACTCAATGCAGCCCCTCTGATTAACCCCCCAAAGAAAATTTTGTCTTCTCCTGACCCCAAAAAATAGCCGCCAATGAAATGCCATCCACTTGGATAGACCAACAAGATCCCACTGAAATGCCAAAACCTCTCCAAACTCCGAGCAATGCATCCCTCTGACTACCACCGAAAAGCGAAAGAAACGCCCGCAATCCAGCTCCCTCCCGAATGCCCCAGCTACCAAAACCATTGCAATGCTGCTCCATCTAAATGCAAAGTCTTTCGCAGTCGTTCAGGCCCCCAAGATGCAACTCCGAAAATGCAACCTCTCCAAAAAAAAATGCAACCCCAGCAGAACAGGTCCAACTATGCAGTAAAAAAAAACTCCAAACCAATGCCTCTGTAATCTCAAACGCCATCGGTTTTCAAAAGTCTATCCCAAGAACAAACAAAGCAAAAGAACCCCCTAAGAACTACAATTCCCAGAAACTCAATGGCACAAAGGCTTAGTTGTAGCCAGCACGACCTTGATCCTCCTCCTCATCATCATCGGCGTTGCCAAAGTTGAGAGGAGCGCCCATGGAGAAGGAGTTATTGCTGTTGTCGTCTTCCTCGTCTTGGTTGGGGCCGTTGTAGCCGGCGCGGCCAAAGAGCTTGGGAGTGATGGAGGAGGTGGTGGTGAAGGTTGAGGATGCCATTGTGATTGGTGTTTGGTAGGTTTGGGTGTGAGTGTGAGTGTGAGTTGTTGATGGTGAGGTGAAGTGAAGTGCAGTATGATGGGGATATATGAGAGGGATGTTGTAGTAGTTGATCGATCGTTGGTATATCAAATTGTTGTGACTGAGGACTGTTGATGATGGTGAAGAAAGAGATACTGAGGCCGTACTCGACCTAATACTTTATACTCTGCCTCCATGGTATATTTGCTGGCATCCTATAAATCAACATGTCGACCTCCAAAAATGATGCATCGCAACACAGCCATCAGGCACCCTTTACCACCTCGGCACCATGCAGTCATGTCAGCGAACTATTCCAGCGACTTCATCAACACCCCGATTAGGCTCATCCCCAACTCTAAGCATAGAGTGCACCGCAACGGTACTTGTACATGTACCTGCATATTCGACCGAGACGAGCCGTCCATTCAAGGCCTACAAACCGACCAGATTTCGTTCTCTTCTGCTCCGTATAACAGAGCTTAGTATTGGGTGCGCAGCGACACTGCTTCTGGCACCGCTGGGAGTTGAGAGTTGTGATTCAAAGATTGGGGTGTGCAAACGGGGAAGAGTCACGGATGAGATACGATCTGCGAGGCGCAATGCAAGGAAACGAGCTAGAAGCGACACCAGTTCGGTGTAGGGGTGGCTGGTTCAGCCCTATGAACGATGCATTGGAACGTCCGGAAGTGTGACTGACAGCCTTATGAAATCATGTTTATTTTGGGATTACACAATGGAGCGGCTTGGGCTTGGGGTCTGAAATTAGTCAGTAGTGGTCAATGGTACTCAGTAGTAAGCTGACAGACAGGAATGACTCCGCGACTCCGTTGACTTGCAAAGAAGATGCAAAATCATGAAAGAGCCATTGGATAACCCATCCTATTGAGGCAATTCCGAGAGGCCGGTTCGATACGAAATCACTGATTGTCGCTGAAATGGAGATTATCGTGGACTGAGAAAAATCGGCCCTTCCCGTAATTCTCTGAACGGGTGGCAACAGGGCAATGCTCCAGTGAGAGGATTCTCGGGGCTCACAATGCCGTAAAATACAGCTCTTCAACTAGAAGAATAGTAATAGCTGGATCACGATTCTCACAACGGAGACACCCTCCGAGGCCCGGGAGTCGCAAGACGGCCGAGATGCAGAAACTTGATACAGTAGCCTGGAAACTTGGTAGAGTATCTGCTGCTGCTGCCTGGTAGAGCGGTAGCTGCAGTCAACGTTGCATCGGCTTTTCCAAACCGTCACTCTGCATCGGTAGTCGCTTGGGCGCTTGCGCTTGCGCTTCTTCTAAAAATACGATTAATCAGTACCCGTAATCAACAGGTCGGAAGTCTGTGGGTGCAAATAGAACTTGGCAGGCGCCTCCCGCTGCACTGCGCTTCATGTCAAATAGGATCCAAGCAAAGCTGCGGGTAGAGCGCCTAGCACACGTTGAGGCTGATAGCAGTCAGACAAAGGCGGCAGTTGGCCGTCGGCTCCTGACAAATCTTTCTCTGCAGTCATCACCGTTGGCCCTTGATGATGATTTGAAAGTTGCCTTCTGAGTATGTCCTCGCCAGCAAGTAGTCATCCGTGAGATCAATGTCACAATTCTTCTCGTTTCTTTCCACTTTGCGGTCCGCAGTCATGCACATAAGCAACAGCATGACGCATTGGCGGCTATGATCGCTTCTTCCTTCCGGTTCACCTGAGAAATGTAAAGGGCCATATAACGTTGTGAGGAATGATGCTTCTAGAAGAACCGTTGATTTGTCATGTAATACTTACTGCACATCGCAGATACGAAAAGCTCCACGGAAAGGTGGTCATCAATCTGACTTTATTCGCGTGAATATGAGTTAATCACTTCCCAACACAGAATCTATCCTGAAGTTAGCACGGCATCTCCGTATTACGAGTCGAGGGGATGGATTTCAAGACACACTTCTCAAAGACAACACCCAGAACTTCCTCTACGTCGCCAGCTTCACCGCGTCCTGTAATTCTCGATAAGCAATTCCCAGCAGCCCTGAGATGCTCAGCGGCAACCACAATATCGCTAGAGTCACCAGCTCGAGCTTCATCCATAAAGTTATACAAATGTCCCGAGCAACTTGATAGCAATTGCCGTTGACGTTCTGTAACGCCAAGAAGATCTTCTAGGTCAGTGGGAAGAGTTGTCATCTTTCTGAAAGTTTGCACGAGTGTAGTAACGAATACATTCATGTCTTCACGGCCCTGTGATGCAATCGTTGAATGGTCCTCAGGTACTTGATCATCTGAGAAGACTGATGACCGTTTCAGATTTCTGCAGGATGTGGTGACAATGGGAACCTCTCGTCCCTCTAAAGCGGACGCGACGCAGGCTTTGAACTGCTCGGTGAGTTTCTGGAGGTCTTCTCGGGTGACAACATCGGACTTGTTGATGACAATGATAGCCTTTTCAGCTTTCGCGGCAATCGCAATTGTCTCTTCGTCATATCGAATAGTCCACCCCAACCGGCCAGATTCCACAGAGGCAAGTGCTATAACAACATCTGATTCGCCAGCTTTGGCCTTCGCTCGTCTTATCCCTTCTTGTTCTATGGCTCCAATAATAGAACTGATTTTAGCCCCTTTCTTTGGGTTTCCTTGCGTTCGCAGCCCTGCAGTGTCTGCAAATGTGCACAAGTATCCTCTCAAGTCAACACTGACTTCAACAATATCTCTTGTGGTTCCTGCTTCTTGACTGACAATTGAGGCCTCACGCCCAACAATCCGATTGAGCAAAGAGCTCTTACCAGCGTTGGGGGGTCCGAGGAGTGAGATCCGAATCCCGCGTCTCAACAACTCCCCATGATGGCTGGCAGCTTCATGGATTTTGATAGCTTCGACCATCAGCTTGACTTGTGCCGTTACATTCTTCAAAAGCTCCGCGGGTGACTCGTCAAAATGTTGGTCCTCAGCGAAATCAATCAGAGCTTCAAGCTCGCCTCGTGCATACAGAAGCTGTTGACGCCATTCCTCGTAAGTTCGTCCAAGCTTCCCGGAATTGCCACGGACCGCTGCTCGCCGTTGTTGCTCAGTCTCTGCGGACAAAGTATCACTCAGAGCTTCAACTTGTGACAAATCCAATCTATTGTTCTGGAATGCTCTTTTCGTAAACTCGCCCGGTTCTGCGTAGCGTATTGTGTTTTGCGATGAGCATCGAGGAATCGCAGCCAAGACAGCTTTCACGGTTGCTGGCCCGCCATGTATATGTAGCTCAAGAACATCGTCGCCAGTCACTGTCTTTGGTCCTGGGAAGTAGAGAACCAAAGCATCAGAATCGAGGATGCCGAGCGAAGCAGGTGAAGGATCATGAAGAATTCGAAGGGAGGCATATCGTGGTTTTGGAGGGTTCTTTGCAGGACAGAGAGATTGATATATCTATGAAGACAATTAGCCAGTTGCGACGCTGTTTTGAGTGGTCAAACAAACATCCAAACAAGACGGGCCTGAAATGCGAACAATGGCAATTCCTGCTCTTCCTGGCCCAGTAGAGACAGCATATATGGTATCCTCACCAAGATATGCAGGCTGTATGGGCGTGATATAGTGACGAATTCCAGGTGAGCATGCTGAGGATGCTGAAGGCCATGTGAGGCGGCCCAGATTTTGTATCCTGTTCAGGGACACGGCTTTTCTGCAAGAATAACCTGTGCAAGCATGTAACGAAGGTGCATGGAGCACCTGGGTGCTAGCTCTCGATGAAGCATTTCGGAGCATTGACGGAGAAGCGTTGTCGTAGGAGGAGATGAAGTTTGTAATGCTTCAATCATTTTACGCGACGAGGCGCGACTTGACCTCTATACACGTGATGGAGGGGTACAGTACTTGTACATAAAATGAGTAATTGAACAGAATGGAAATGGACAGAGACTTGTAAGTAAATAAATATACATTTCATTGATTGGTTTTCCTACAAACTCCGGGCGCCTTGGCTAATGGTTCAAATGGGCATAACTTCTGCTTGATATCGACTCTTCGCTCAGTCCCTATCCCGTCTACCTCCGTAATCTCTTCTATCAGGAGAACGACTCCGTCTGGGTCTTCGATCCGGGTCTCTCTTCGGCTCTCGACCTGGCTCTCTGCCATCTCTCCTAGATCTATATGTATCTGCACTCCGGCTTCTGTGTCTGCGGTCTCTTCTTTCGCCACTACGACTCCTCTCTATTCGCTCTGGGCGCTCCTCGTCTCTGCGCCTGTGTCGGTGCCTCTCACCACTCCGCGACCTATGTCGATGGCGCCTATGTCTTCTATCCCTGCTCCGGCTTCTATCCCTCCCATCTCTGCCTCGGTCCTTTCTTTGTCGCGCTCCTTCGCCATTTATCCCCATCAGGCCGCCTTGCTGAGGTTGCTCAATCAAAGCTTGCACTGACACGTCCTGGACCCTCCCCACAAAATCTCCAAACCCTTTATTCTTTCCTACTTGTTCAATCTCATCATCGCCGTCCTCGGTGTCTTGAATCACTTTGCGCATCTCACCAATATCGATGTTATTGGAGCCAGTCCCCTCGCCATTTCTAACAGGTACGGGCAGTCCCAATGCCCTCGAAAGCGCATCCTCTTCAGCTTCTTTAATCCGGCGTATTTCTTCCTTCCGTTCGCGCACACGTCTTTCTTCGGCAGTTTCGTTCGCGGAGGTTTTGTCGTCGTCGGCTTTCGCATACCAGTTGAGATCCTTGCCTTTTTGCCAGCGCCCTACAGGCGCCATAAGACTGTGGCCTAGATAGTTCTCACGATGCTAGAAATCATGTAAGCGGATGTGATGTAAGAGCGCGTAGGGAGGATTACCTGTGATGTGGAGACTTCATCCCAACTGAAGTTCACTCCACCTCGAGAGCCTGATTTGCGAATCGAGGAAAGGAGATCCATGGCGGTTGAGTAAACTATTGCGCGCAAGGTTCTATCGAAGGCGCTAAGAGGCTCCTTGTATGCAGATGGTAAAGAGTGCTGAGTTGGAATGTGTTGTGATGGGAGAGGAGACAGCCTCTCGTGGCAAACGGAAAGTATCTTTGTCACGTGGTGATAGGGGCAGATAGCCCAGGGCGTTGCTACAGAGTATTAAGGCTACCTCATGAATAACTTATGCCTTCTTACTAGTCAAGTCTATCTATTGCCAACCTTGTATGGCGAAACTGTATCAGACAATGGAATTTGACTGTGTCCGAAATAGAGAAGTTGTACCCAGGCTATCACATGATATGACTACCACTACCTTCCTATACACAAGCCAAGCGAATCCGTCGACTTTCGGGTTGCTTGACTTCGTGCATCTCGTCAACTACCTACTTCTCATCTGAAGCTCAATTCAATGAACAGCCCCCCACGGCCCTTTCGAATCGCAGCAGCCTGTGCAAGATGCAGAAAATTGAAGTAAGCGACCTTTTCGAAGCGAGAATCCAGAGGAATTGACTGTCGATGCAGAGTCAAATGCGCCGGTCCTGGCAATGTACCATGTCCAAGGTAAGAGAGGTCTCATAGGTCCATCGCTTCCACTGATCTTCGTGCCAGGTGTGCAGCAAATAATGCAGAATGTATCTTCTCTGCACCGGGCTCCATCATTTCTCGGAAACGACCTCTACCAAGCGATCAAAATCAGCAGCCTGTGCTGCACCAGGATGATCTGAACAATGAGTGAGTTGATCATATGCCGTTAAGACAAGGACGCCTGGTTGATTTAAACATAGTGTCAGAAATAGAGTCGACAGATTGGAACGCCAAGTGCAGGAAGTCACTGATTTAGCCAACCGCTACTCGCAACAGCTACAAGATGCTCTTGCTCGAATCAGCAAACTCGAACGGGTCACGCCGCAGTTGCCTCAGTCTTCTGAGCATTCACATGAAGTTTGCGAAGTGCATCAGCATACAGAGAGTACTAACTTTAGCCCTCGCCAGCATGATCCTCTACAAGACGCTTTGTTTGCGCTTTCATCAGAAGACGCTCCCATCAACAATAGTGCCAATCTTGTTGAAAAGAATATCATCACAGAAGCGCAATGTGTTGAATTCTTCTCATTGTTGGTTTCCGTTATCAAAAGCGCAGTATTATCACTGACACCGTATAGCTACCGCTTGCATTGTGATGATACAATTGCATTTCTTGATGCTGTGAATCCAAGTCTTGCCACTGTAATGCAAACGCCACTTCTGATTGCTGCAGTTTGCACTGCTGGGGCTCGTGCATCTAAGTCGCCCCTCTATAGGGTGTGTAAAGAAGAGACAGAACAACTCATTCTTCGTACTGTATCTGCGCGGTGTAGACCAGACCTGGCCACCTTGAAAGGGATCATGATTTTCGCGGCGTGGCATCGGCTACATCGAATGTGGGGCCATGTGCTCTGTATTGGTTACGAGCTTGGCCTTCATGATGCGGCGTTATCTCTCGTGAAAACCGAACAGACTTCAGAGGTTGTGGATATGGCCCGGACCTGGTTGTCATTCTGTTGTCTGGATTTGGTGTGAGTAAATGTCTTTTATGAAGATTATGGAACTGAGGCTTTTTACACCAGGTATCATCTCGACGGAAGATTTTTGATATCTGACATACAGTCATATATTCCTCTCGGTGCAGCATTATGTGCTTCAAAGAATTTCAGGACTGTGGACTACAGAATCATGGCGTATCTTGAGATATTTGGCATCGCTGGTGAGCCAGACACAATTAGCAATCAACTCTTGTACAACCACTAATTTTCAAAGCCGAAGCAAAAATCGCCATGTCAAAGGTTAAATCAGACTTATTAAGTCCTCTGCCAGAGTCGATGCACCTTTTTCAGTCCTTCAACCAGAAGGTGGATGCATGGTTTTACAAAGTAAGCAACGATATCGATCCGTTATTTCAAACATATTCGAAACCCCAGGACAGAAATCGGCTCCTTACACCTTATGCCTTTGTTCGAATGTAAGCAGCTCATCTAATATGGAACTGCTCTGGCTGACTATGGCAGGTATATTAATGGTTCTTTCCTTCATGATATTAACGCAGAAACGGTGCTCGGCGACTTGTCTCGCATCGGCTTTATACAGACTTCTGTCGAGTCTGGCAAGATGTTACTACGGGCAGCTTTGCAATCGCGTAACTACCACAAGTCTCTGAAATACACCATCGTGAGTGGACAATGTACGGACCACTGCAATTTCTAATGCGAGTTGGGCAGGATTACTCCGGCTCTGCTGTAATTCTGGCTATCAATTTTCTCTACAAGACAGTCTTGGTGGCTCATCGCTATATCGATGTTGCATCCATCGCTATCATGTTTCGTGAAATCGTGGAGCTTTTCCATGAGGCTGATGCTACTACGCACGCTAAAGCTGTAGAGAAAATGAGAGCCAGAATTGCCGAAATCGGACATACGGGCACGTTGCCAGAATCCCCGGACCAAGTCAGACCAGAACAAGAGAGCTCTCTCTACGACATTGTTGGTGGTGCTTCGGATTTTGTTAGGGATCCTGTAGGTTACCTTCTCTTGTTTGCAGCATATCAACTAATATTTGGCAGAGTTGGCAGCAGAGCTTTCCTTTGTTTGACTGGTTCTCCACCGAATAGAGCTCCGAGTCATACACATTTCTCAAAGGTCAAGCGGGATCAACTTTGATTTCCATCAACATTGGTAATGATGAGATTTCTTGATTTAAAGTGCAGCGAAATGATATCGATAAAGCTGAATGCATCTTTCCATTACTATGCCGGTATATCGCACGCTTTTTAGATCTATCCCGCAACCAAGGTCTTATCACGGGAATCATTCCTTGCTCCTCCCAAATAAATTCGTTCTGGCATATTCACAGAACATACCTAAAGTACGGATTCTCTTTCTATTTTTCATTGAATTAGCACATGGAAACTCAGAAGTGGGTCGAGAATACTTACATCCGTCATATCCGAGAGACCTATCTCTATAAGGGCTTCACGTGACAACTGCTCTATACTGGCTTGCATTTTGTCGCGCTATACAAGATTAGTAACCAGCCTTATAAGGAAGATTTCACAAAATACCTTGGAGTTGTCTCTTCGACATAAAATATAGAGGATTATGAGAAGGACACGCTGAACTGCGAAGCACACCAACATGGAAATAAAGCCAGATGGATAATGAGGGGCTTCCGAGTCGAAGAACAGCTGTGGACCAACAAGGTTGCCGATACAGTAAAAAATGAAGTAAAGCGAGCTCACAACAGTTTTCTTTGTGCGTCCGGCAACGTTGGCTTGTATAAGACCAAGGGAAAGCACCCATGTGGTGCTGAACCCAGGCATCATATAGTATCCCAGCAGCCGACCGACTTTATTGGATGAGGGGATGGCATACATCATGGCTGCTCCAGCAATGGCCACAAGAAGACCACCACACATAATGAAAATTCGACCGTTCTTAAAATAACCCGCCATGAACCCGGATATCCACAGAGCCATGATTTGAGTGATCCCTGCCGGCATACCAAGTAGTGATGTCTGAAGAGCGTTGTACCCAAATCCCTGCACAATCAAAGGCCCAAAAGCACTCACACCGCCGTTGGGAATGTTACTGGCAATTGCGAAGAGCATAAGGATCCAAATTTTGATATCGAGGAGTGCTTCCCGAACTTGATACCATTTGAAGACTTTATTGTCCATCCCCGTTTTGTTCTCCGCGACTCTCTCAACTGCAACGGTTTTCTGTCGTGCAGAGAGCCATTTGGCTTTCGTCGCATTGGGCGCAGCTGCGAAGTAGAAAAATGCAGACCAGGCAATTGTTATAGAGCCATAGATGATGAAAGGAAACTGCACTAGAGTCAGCATACTGTTGTCAAGCATTAGTAATTTCACTAACCTTCCATGCAGGCAAGGCATTATTAATGAATCCAATTCCGTACTTGACTTGTCAGTAATCAAATCCTACTTTAGATTCTTAGACTTACAGAAATTGGAGCCCCCAAGAATTGTGCCAGCCCATTCATTGAGAACCAAATGCCTGTTCGGAAGGGTTGCTCATCGCTACGGTATGTTTAGATACTTCTCTTTCTAATATTAAAAGATGTAATGCTTACCGTTTGTAATACATACTCGTCAAAAGGACGAAGCATGGACTAACACCACTCTCTAGTACACCGAGGAAGAATCGCGCAACCATTAACCCCGCGAAGTCATTTGCAGCTGTCATGCAGAGCAAGACAATTCCCCACAAACCACTACAACATATGTCAGTTTTTTGAAGCGTAGCTCCAGGAATAACTCACATCAAAATTCCACATGCCCGTGTAATGTTCACTTTCTGGAAGAGGTAGTTGATTGGAAACTCGCCAGCCAGATAGCCGAGATAGAAGATGGTTGTGAGCCCTGCCGAGTCAAATGCTTAGCCAAGACATTCACTTGTGCTAAGTGCTAGGTTACGAACACGAGTATTGGTTTCCTTCGAGTTGTGCATCCGTACGCATTCCCCAAAGTGCTGCGTAAGATATACAAGATTTGTCCAAGAACTTCCATGGCATCAGTTCCATGTTTCTATATGGGGATTACATTGAGCTTTTCACAGACTCACCTGAATCAGGTAGGTGGTCATCATCTAAATTTGGGACATCAGTAAATAAGTCGAGCCACAGTCATAGGATCGATTATTGGCTTACAAGAGGTAGAAGAAAGGTGTCAATTCGCCGCAAGACTTGACGATCCTCGGAGGGCGTATATCCCAACAATTGTGAAGAGGCATGAAGTGCAGCAAGACCGATATCTCCGTTTGAGTCTAGCACATCGCCTTCCTTCAACTTGTCCATGGTTGGCGGAGGGCTCTCCGCCGTCGCTTGCTGAATGCTTTTCTCGGTTGACATAACGGTCGGTGATCGTAGAAGCTTCATCTACAATTATCTGGGACGTTCTGGGGGGCACAACTTGACTAAATACATGCCCAAAGTCCTCCAAGAATCGTGCTATTGTTTAGCCTGCTTCCTTATCTCGTGTCTTAATACAGAGGGTACTCGTAAGAGCGAGGACGGCGCCAGTGAGGCACGGACGGGCCGCCCGTGTTGCATGTGCCGAGATGCTGCCCGCTTGTTCCCCGTCCCCATTCTTGTTCTCCATCGTGCAGAGGCTCTTATTCAAAAGGAGAACTTCCCCATCCCTGACAGCAAACGCAAGATCACCTAAAGCCTCAAATCTGAGATAACTACTCCCACTTACGATAAGATGACCATCGTGCGAACTTCAGACCTGTCAGGTGACAAGATCCGAGAACATGTTGAAGCAGCCATTGATAGAGCAGATGCAGAATTGAAGATGATCAACCGTACTGTTAGTAGTTGGTCCTCAGATCTCAATGTATATACCAAACGCAGCTAAATCCCCACAGATCTGGGAAAACCCAGAAGTCATGTTCACCGAAGTGAAGGCTTGCAAGCTTATTACCGATTGGCTTGAAGGCAGAGGTTGGAGCGTAAAGCGAGAAGCCTATGGTATCAAAACTGCATTCGAAGCCAAATTCTCTGTCAGACCAGGAGGTCGCACGTTATGCTACAACGCTGAATACGGCAAGTCCTCAACCCTTCTTCGTCAACCGTCGCTAAAAGCTGTCGCTTCATAGATGCATTGCCTGGAATCGGCCACGCTTGCGGGCACAACCTCATAGCAACATCCTCACTAGCATCGGCTGTGGGGGTCTCAGCCGCAATGACCAAATTCGACATTCCAGGCACGCTCATACTAATGGGCACACCAGCCGAAGAAACCGGCGGCGGCAAATACATCATGGCACAAAATGGAGCCTGGAAAGACGTTGACGTCTGCATGATGACGCACGGAATGCCCAACTTCTCAACACCCCTCTGCATCACAAAAGCCTCGTGGAAGTTCCGCGCCAAGTTTCACGGCAAGTCTTCGCATGCTGCTGCGTCGCCTTGGGATGGTAATAATGCTTGTGATGCTATTGTGCATGCGTACAACGGCTTGGCGCTCTTGAGACAGCAAATCAGGAATACAGATAGTATTCAGGGTATAATACTAACAGCGGGAAAGGCGCCGAATATCATTCCCGATTTTGCCGAGGGTTCTTACTCGTTAAGGTCTACGAATTCACCTACTTTGGAAGCGTTGCGGAAGCGAGTGATTCCTATCTTTGAGAGCGCGGCTGCTGCTACTGGATGTACGGTCGAGCTGTTCTGGTACGTCTTCTCAAGTTCTCTCCACTTTCTGGAATGGATTGTAGTGTTTTGTTTTTCAACGTTGTATTAAGTAGTTGATCGTTTAGGGATGCTCTCTACGAAGACGTAGTAACGAATCACGAACTTGCAAATCGGTACCGAGACTACATGATCAACAATCTCGGCATGCCAGCCGAGGAAATGGTTCCTCTCGATGAAGCCAAGAGAAAATATACCCAGAACGGTAGCTCGTAAGTTTCCACCTTTCCACCACTTCACTTCACTTCACCTCTCAATCCCACCCCATTCTTTCAATCGTTCCACACGCATCATCATACATAAGTTGCGAGTACCTACCTGCTCACACAACAAAATTAGCGATTTCGGAAACTGTACATACATCGCTCCAGGCATCCAAGCAATGTTCGCCATCAACGCAGCCGACATGCCACACACACCTCTCTTCTGCGAAGCAGCGGGCCGTGACTTTGGGCATCGAGAGGCGGTCAGAGCGGGAAAGGCGAATGCGTTTGTTGGGGTGGATGTCTTGATTGATGAGGGATTTTTTCATAGGGTTAGGAGAGAGTGGGAAGATGTTGTTGGTATGGGCGTTGGCGTGGGTGTGGAAGGTTAACTAGGCTGTAAAAAAGAAAAGAAAATAAAAGAGACATTGTTATACTTACCACTATACTTGTTCGACTTTAATCTGATCGAGGAAATGTTTGAAGAGTTGAAGACATACATTAAGTAGGTTTAGGATGAGTATATTAGCTTTGTTAGGGCTGATTTATTGGGCTTCTTAGAAGAATATGTCTCTGTCGTAGGTGCCTAGAAGGTAAATGCTAGAGGTTATTTTCGTCGTTCTAGTACCTCAGTGGATGAGCTAGAATAAAGTATT
Source organism: Pezicula carpinea (assembly GCA_026119845.1). Classification (NCBI taxonomy): domain Eukaryota; kingdom Fungi; phylum Ascomycota; class Leotiomycetes; order Helotiales; family Dermateaceae; genus Pezicula; species Pezicula carpinea. Next base: position 221 of record JALRMK010000104.1, on the reverse strand, counting down.
ATAAATAAATATATACTATGTTAGAATAACGTTGTAGCGGGTTACACCCGATATTCTATACTTGGCGCTACCACGCCTACGCACGTGACTTCGCGTGTGGTTAGATAACATAGACCATATTGTATAAAGATAAAAGTTTTCCTTTCTCTTTAGAACTTCCTTTCTTCTTTAGTTAATTCTTCTTATAATATAAACAAGCTATTATACTATATACTTTATAT
>JALRMK010000103.1:0-39329 GCA_026119845.1 Pezicula carpinea | reverse complement strand
ATCTAAAATTAAAAACATTATTCTATTCTATAGGTTATCTTATATATAGAGGAGTAGAATTAATAACCTTAGTCTAATAGGAAAGATAGTTTACTACTCTAACGTTCTAGTTAGACTTTAACACCTATTATAGATCGTTAGTTAGTCTAGCCCCACGCGACCACTAGCTATACCTACTAATATTACATAATACACTAAGCTAACATGTTAGCTAATATCACGTGATATATAAGATATGTTAGGTAACATTATTAACTTCTTAAATGTTAATTTACATTAATTAATTTAAGTATTTTCCTCTTTATAACTTTACACAAGGTTATAGTGTCTACGCTACTATTTTTAGCCGCTTTAGTCGCTGTTTTATATAGCCTCGAGTCCTACGAGACTATTACGTGTCCGCGTGAACCCTAGATTAGCTAATCGTCCGTAGTAAAGGATACCTAGGTACTAGAGGTCGAAATCTATTCTTAGCTCCCTTATTATATTAGATCCTATTCTAGTCTTCTATGTGAACCCCCTCTTTAAAATAGGGGTGGTCCCTACTCTGTCTGTTATTATAACAGTCTCTCTTCTTACACTTAATGTCCTCCTCTTATTATACGTATTTATATGTCCTTATTCGCTCTCTGTTAGCTAGTGTATCTTCTAACTATAAGACCTAGCTCTAACACCCTCCTCTATACCTGTCACTCTCTCTGAGGACAACCTAATCTAGACGACTCTCTTCTAAGGTAGAACGAGCTCGTCGTCCTTATAACTCTAAGACAGGTTATACCTATTAATCTACGGCTACTACACACCTTAGTACTAGACCTTTAACGCCTTAATAATCGCGTCGAACACCGTCGACTAAAACCGAAGAATAAACGCCTAACAGAATACTACCGGAGCCTTATCGAGTAGTATAATAACACGAAGACTACTATTCGACATAGTTATATAGATACTACCAAGGACAACCTTTAAGTTATTAAAGACAAGTTTATAAGGTAAGGGAACGGTATCTAATTAAGTTCTTATACTTAACTCTCGGCTAGGTTCTATAATAACTAGCTTAGGAAGAATTAGCGCTCTATAATCCGGGACTACTCTAAGGGAACCACGTTAGCATTCTTACGGTATATCTACAATAAGGATTAGGTGAAAAAGTAGGGTACAATGTAACAATACATCACGTAGTTTAAAATACTCTACAATTGAGAAAATAGTCGTCACATAGATATAAATAATAGGAAAGAGGCCTTAAAGGTATACCACTCTCTAATAATTACTATTTCCTCTATGTAGGTTTACTAATCTCTATAGTACATCGATACGTTCAGGCTAGATAACACGGTTAAGTCGAAGCCTGTCTTAGGCGTAGACGATCTTCTACTTTTACTTAACCACCACTAGGCTCGTGACACGTCGACATTCCCTATAGAGTAGTAACGAGTGTAATTCACATTAATCCTACTCCTCCTGTTCAGCACTAGGTGCCGGCCTATAGAGCTAGTAGATACGAGAAAGAAGTGAAAAGACGACATCGGTTCTAAGGATAATAATGATAGCCTTGAAGTCGTTGACAATATACTTACTAGTAACAAGAGTGATAATAGTTTTAGTACCGGTAACGACTAGGACTTTAGTAGCTATAAGGATGTTATCTAAGGCGCCACCACTATAAGTGGAGATAAAGAGGATACTAGACACTGTAACGTAATCTACTATAAGGATGTACGCCTTCTAGTTATACGTAGTCCTGATAGTAGAGAGCGGGACATACTCGCTATAGAGGTTATAATAGCTTATTATAAAGGATATAAAAGACGCCTAAAGCTATAAGTTAACTATCTCGGACATATGTTCTAACGTTAAACTAACGGGCACTTATAGCACGATATTCTTCTTTATAGAAGTAGATAATCCTATCTTCTATCCTATCACACACCTTATATCCCTCGTCCTTACCGACGACGCTTTTAAGACGCCGAGCCTAACTACTCCTAAGTAAGTCTTTAAGCACAAGGTATAGGGCCTAGTGTTATACACACCGCTACGCTAGAAACAGGAGAAGCTTAAGACACTAATGTTCCGCTAATATAAGTGTACTATAGATAGAGGGGTTTACTCGCTAGAGACAGCCCTCCTATATTCTTAGTTTTAGGACTAGCTTAACCACCTAGGGCGTACGGCGGGCTTGAAAGAGACACTAACTAGCTATTACTTTTAACAGGGAATAGTAAATGTTGTTAATCGTAAGTTATCTATAGGTAGCTTAAGAAGAGGACGAGTTTACTAACATAGGTGTTCCCTATATCTAGGTACTACTACCAATACTGTTTAGGACTAGGTGATATAGTATAACCTAAACTCTACCGTTTACAATAGGTCCTATATTAATAAGTAGGTGCGGTTTAATGTTTAGTCTACTATCCTCGAGCGTCCCTCTACTAACAGCGTTCTTTATATACTTACACATATAAGTCTTATACACGATCCTCGCGCCCTAGTATACGTACTTAACGACGTTCTAGTCGCGCTTCCCCCTAATCTAGACATCACCGCACTTAAGTAGTAACGAGAGAAGTTAAAAGCTAGGGCATATAGAATTCAAGGGACAGACGTAGAGGTAGAAGTTCGGCGACTTACCGCTATAATTAGTAGTGCTAGAAGTAGGCGTCGAAATATTATCTCTAAAGAATACCGAGTAGATTACTTCTACTACCGTCTAACCAAAGATATTAAGAAGTAGAATAGTAGACAGGGCGAGGAGGAGTATATCAAGCTAATAGTTAAGTATTAGATTCTCTAAAGGACGTAACTAGCCGACCTTATCTATACTTATATCACGGATATCACGCTGTAGGAAGCTGTCTAACGTTAGATCTAGACTACTAATCTAATGTAGGTTCTCTACAGCTATCGTGAGGTGTCCTAAAGATACCGACTATAGGTTACACTCCCTGCCCGACTAGTCGTGAAAGAAGAGTCGCCTAATATTAATCTATTCTCTTATATCTTCCCCCTTGTTTATAGTAAGACTTAGTGTCTATTCTATATTAGAGACAAATTAAAGAGCTACTAAGAGCGGATAGACACTTTTAGCTAACCTATAAAGATAATAGATTATGTTAAACAAACTCACCTTAAAGGAAAAAACCTAGAGGCTAGGATAGAGTGTGAGCACCTAACGTGTAAGTCTTAGGGGCTCGTTCTTTAACACTTGTAGCACTTTAAGAATCACGTATAAATCGTACACAGTGTTATACTTCGAGAACCAAGGTTTATACGTTTAATAAAATAGACTGCTCTATCTTTTATAGGAGAAAATTACAATTTTTCTTATATATTTTTTAAGTAGTAAAATTAGTTACGGATGTAGGTCGGCTTAAGTATAGTTAACCTCACTAAAGGTACAAGTAATAGTATAAATTCAGTCCTAATCCTAGAGGTTTAGTTTTAGGTAGATAATAAGTAGAAAATTATCTGTTTTATCTACTAATCTAAAGATATATTTCTAACTAGTAGTAGCTTAAAGTGAAGTGTACTAGATTAGAAGCTAGATATTGTTAGACAAGTCTTAGGGGCCAGGAATAATTACTAAGCGAGACCGCTATATACGCTGTTAAGACAGCCTCTAGTAGAGTAATGAAGTTCGTACTATGTAGCCTTAACTACCCCGCCTAATTATATATATTATATAGAATTTAGCTTGTTTTCACCAATCTCTTATATATATAACTTCTACTACTATTATAAGAGAATCTAAACAAAGATAGGATTAGCTATACTTCTTAATAGTAGGCAGAGTAGGTGGTCTATAAGTGGCTTAGTATAGCTAGAAAGACGTTTTTATATATATAGTAAGTCTACCTTAAAATCTTATATAATTAAATATTTTCTTTTAAAAGGTATAGAGAAAATACACGGGTATATATCTCCTGTCTAAGGCGCGATTAGTGTCTACTATTCTCTACCGTGGTATGTCGTAGTATGTCGTGACTAGAAGTCTTTTTAACCTTACATTCTAGATATAACTTAGCTCTAGACATCTCTTTTCCTCGTGCGACAGAACAGCTATGTTTTATAATGTCTACTAACCCTATATAAGTTTTAGAAGTATTTATAATAAGTGTTTAGACCTTACCGTCGGACGAAAGCTATAAATCGCTTGCTAGTATACTTAACAAAGTGTCTAAACTAAAAACATAGATTATATCTAAGGATACTAAACTTGATTAGCTTTAAGCAAATATTATCACCGAGAAAGCTATATTTAAAAGTCGTATCTACGAGAACCTTAAAACGTATTATAAGTAGTACGATGTATTAGAGAAAGACAAAGCTTAATTAGATTAGGAGATCTCTGTTTTAACAGTAGATATAAAGTAGAGAGATGTTATAATAGTAGAATATCGTTGAACATAGGACGAATTATAAGGGTAGCTTAATCTAGCTAAGAAGTCTTTAGAAAACGAGAAGAAGATAGTGGCTACTAATACTACTATAATAAAGCTATAGTAGAGCTTGAAAGGAAAGGACACTAGGATCGACAAACTAAAGGAAAGTCTATAAAATAAGAGGAGCTAAGTTTTAAAAGTTAAGAGCTAATTGTAAGATCTTATAAAGTAGAGAAGTTCTCTTTAGTAAGAGCTTAAATCTTATATAATAAGAATCAGCGAACTCAAGGGTATTATAGTAAAGTTACACATAGTAGATAAGACAGTGTAGTAAGTTAGACTCTTACTAATAATTCTTTTTTAAATTGAGAAACTAATAATCTTAAAGGTTAGATTAATTTAACAAAGTTTAGGAATCTACCTATTAGCTAGTAGAATTAGTCTTTAGAGAAGATCTTATAGAGGAATACCTAAAAGTAAGTGTTTCTTATAGAAGCTAGAAATGGTTCTCGGCTAAGAGTAACATAGAACTTAAGTGCTTAGAAGGATTTCAGAGATTTATTATATCTAAATCACGTTATTCCTCTCCTACAGTCTAATTCTTTAGTAGTAAAATAAATGTGTATTACTATAATACTAGCTATCCTTATATAGAGTATTAATTAGTACGTCTTCTAACCGACCTACCTTCTAGATAATGAAGACGAGATTAGATCACTCTTAGTCCGTCTAGTAATTACTAATAGTAAAAAAGAATTATTCTGTCGCGCTATCCTACTCTTGGTGTTCTCTAAAGATTAGGCGAAGAATACTATTAAGGCTATAGAACGAGTTATTAGAAATGTACTATATTACATTCGTGAATTACTCTCTGAGGCTTAGTATAACAGCTTTAAGGTGGGCCTAAGACGTTGTTAAACAGGCTTATTATACTTAGTAACTTATATAGTCTACTAACAAGAAGTTCGAGCCACTTTTTAAACTGAAACATTTCAAAGACATTGAATAGTAACCACTTAGATTTAAGACGATTAACACTAGTGACAACAAGGAGACCACATTAAGGACTTCTAGTGGAGATAATACCCTGCTTATAATTTTCCCCTGTCTCTATATTATAGAAGATAACGAGCCTAAGTCTATAACTCAAGGTGTCGTACTAATAAGATTACATTCAACGGTAGTAGCGAGACAGATAGAGAGAATTAATCTACTAAGTCCTACTACTAGAAGACTAGGTCTAAAATCTAGGGCGATTAGATTCTAAACTAAGTTAATTTCGTTAAATAGAGGAAGTGATTTTTTATCCTAACAAGCTACGTTAAGCGCACAGTGAGATAGTTTAGGAAGGTGTTTTATATCTTAGGAGAAATAAATTAAATCTCTAAATAATAGGAACTAGAGGATAGTCCACGCTATAAGCTACTACACACGTGTTAATTGGTTTTTATTTGTTTTAGAGGTGCGGGGGGAAATGATTACTCTTTTTATATTATTTCATCGGTTAGGTTTAACTTATATAAATCTACTTAATTTAAAATATTATAGTAATTATTTGTATTTAACTATAATTCCTTATGTTACTATCCTATAGCACCTTTTAAGGTCGTTTAAGTAGGTGTGAACAGGCTACTCCTAAATGTAGGGAGGTAGTATATATAGCGGGCTCAACTAGGTTAGGCCGGAATAACAGCTATAAGTAGGGGAAACAAGTATCTTATCTTGTACTCCTACACCCCGCTTATAGTAGATATGTTACTCCTAGGAAATTAATCTGCGGACAGGGTTTATATAAGCCCCTTACTTAAGGGCTAATCTCTATATAAACGTTGTATAATATCCTATAAAGGCACACACGTATGTTTACTGTTATTATCTTTATATAAGTAGTATACTATAAAACACGACTTTAGATATCATGGGAAACAAGTTAGAAAGCTGTTTTTAGTTAGCTAGCTTACTTTACTCTTTTAAAGACAAGAATGTTAGGTAGTATCTATTCTCTAATATCTACTATAAAGGCTATTGACTTTCTACGCTCACTAAAGACTATATACTAGATACGAATCTCTTATTATAACTTTCTTTTATTTTCTATAGCCTACGACTTAGAAAACAATTAGATCCGACGTAGAAGCTATTTAAATTATTAAGGAATACTATGTTAGATATACCTTAGTAGATAATAATAAGGACAGTGGATTCTTAGCGATGTTATTAACTAAGCCGTCTAGATTCAGGAAAAGGTCCTAATCCTGTATACAGTTATAGGTTACTTAGTCTTAGTTAAGTAAAGAATATATCTAAGATTAATTTCACGTATTTTAAACGCGTGTCGAACGAGATCTCTCGGTAGTCACTTAATAGGTGAAAGTAGTGAACCTTGTAGGTTACCTATATTCGTTTCGTAGACATATAACTTGTACACATTAAAGCTTCTAGTCGTACTCCTATCTGTTAAAAAGGTTACTAGACGCTACTATCTCTATATAGAACTAGGGTGTGCTTATCACGCTTAGAAATTAATAGTAGAAATTATATAAATTTATATTTATCCCTAGTCGCTTTATATACTAAAATAGAAATACTATCTCTTAATATTTCTTTCCTCTAAGAATTATACTATAATAAAAATACTATGTTAACTTCTTAGATGTCTATCACAAGTAAAATTTACAATCTCTAATAGCCTACTAACATTTTTACAATATTACTATGCCTAATCTATTTAGCTATAGAGAGAGGAGTTCGTCTATCGATGTCTAAAAGACTAGAATCTACCCCCTCATCTAGTAATAGTCTTATAATGTCTTTATAGCCGTTTATTACTACTTAAAATATAGGAGGCCGCCCTGATATACTCTATAAGTTAACGTCGACAAGCTTGGTACTAAGTAGGAGTTAAACCACACTTAAATAGCTATTACTTACTACGATCTATAAAGGAGACACACCCCTAGGGTTTCTTAGATTAGGCTCAATGCCTTGAGCTAATAGGTTCTAGATTATATACTAATCTCTAGCCTTTACTGTGTTATAGAACTAAGTAATCAACTATTTCTCTTTAGATATAAATATCTGTAGGCTTTCCTTGAAAAGATTCAAGACCGCTTGTTAACTACTTGTTACCGCTACCTCTACTACCTCTTCTATAATCACTACGTCTGCCCCTCGTTGCTTAAGTAATAGCATCATTACTTCCTTCTTAAATCTACCTACAATTGTCTTCACCACCTCTTCTATAATTACCACGTCTGCCCCTCGTTACTTAAGTAACAGCATTATTACTTCCTTCTTAAATCTACCTACAATTGTCTTCACTACCTCTTCTATAATCACCACGTCTACCCCTCGCTACTTAAGTAACAGTATTATCACCTCCTTCTCACTCCTAACATTCCCCGCCGCTACCTTAACCACCTCTTCTATAATTACCACGTCTACCCCTTACTACTCGAGTAATAGCATTATCACCTCCTTCCCACTCTAAGAATTCCCCGCCACTGCCTTGACTACCTCTTCTATAATTACCACGTCTACCCCTCGTTACTTAAGTAACAGCATCATTACTTCCTTCTTAAATCTACCTACAATTGTCTTCACCACCTCTTCTATAATCACTACGTCTACCCCTCGCTACTTAAGTAATAGTATTATCACGTCCTCCTTACTCCTGTAATTCCCTGCTACTACCTTAACTACCTCTTCTATAATTACCACGTCTGCCCCTCGTTACTTAAGTAATAACATCATTACTTCCTTCTTAAATCTACCTACAATTGTCTTCACCACCTCTTCTATAATCACCACGTCTGTCCCTCGTTACTTAAGTAATAGCATTATTACCTCCTTCCTACTCTCTTTATTCCTTGCTGCTACCTTAACTATCTCTTCTATAATTACCACGTCTACCCCTCGCTACTTAAGTAACAGCATTATCACCTCCTTCCTACTCTAAGAATTCCCCGCCACTACCTTGACCACCTCTTCTATAATCACCACGTCTACCCCTCGCTACTCGAGTAGTAGCATTATTACCTCCTTCCCACTCTCTTTATTTCCCGCTACTACCTTGACTATCTCTTCTCTAATAGTCGTGAGCTTATTTTCAATTAGTATCGAAACTACGTGACAACTACTATATATCGTAGTAACTTCTAAAAGCGTCTAGCCCCTGTTATTCACTAAGTTTTCTTGGAATTTCTCCTAAGTTATTACGGTATCCTTTAGATCGAAGTAACATACAATAAACATAGCTGTCTCCTTACTCGCTACTATGTCGGATAATTTTTCACGTAGGTTCTATTCAATCGTATAATTATTAAACCAGTCCTTAATATAACTAGCCTATACTATTAGAGCTAATCCTAGATCTAAGTTGTTAGAGAGAAAATAAAGAAGGAGGTTCTTAAGTATACTAACAGTCCTTTTGTTTATTACTAATTAGTAGTGTAGAGCCTAGTAAACAGTTAAATACCTACTTAAATCGTGTGAAAATGTTGACTTTAATAAGTTGTTCTTATAATAAGAAAGGAAATTCTTTGTTATTAGGTTATTAGTAGCACTTAGTATGTTTAAGAGATATATCTCTATAGCTAAGACGTTTATTACTACTACGGTATACTCTAGCTACTTCTCTAAAAACTCTCTAACTAATAAATAGGTAAATTTAAAAGGTGTTTAGCGTAGGATTAAAAATAACCATGTTAGAGTATATCTCTAAAACGTACTCTTTTGTTAACTTGTTAAACTGTCGTTATAAGGTTGTTAACAATATAGCAAGAAATTCTCTAGATGTTAGCGTCCTCTAGGCGTAAAGGAGCTAGCTAAAAGTGTTAATAGTAACATTGTGATCAGCGTTTACTAAGGTTTTAGTTAATGTCTCGTATAATTCAAGATAAAGCTCTTCTAGCTTTAGTAGTAGTTGTCTAAGCCTTTCCCGAATAGCTTTATCAGTCTAAGCGCTATATAAGCTTTATAGTTATAGGCTAGCCCACCGGAACCTAGTGATCACCTTAGTTATAAATATAGCTCGCGACGCTAGATATTACTTACATACTATTAGCGTCCTTTATAATATGTTTAATAATTTCTATTTTTAACAACTCCTTGTTAGAGCTTAAAGCTAGTAGCTTCCTCCTCTTAATTAGGTTACTAGTCTTAACAGTTATAAACGACGAGATATTATCCTTGTTCTTTTTAGACGAGAGCTCAAGATTAGGGTAGTCTTATAGATATAGAACAATATCTTAATCATTCTAACTTAATATAAAGATCTTTACTAGGCTCGAGGACTCTCGGAGGATTAATTCTAGGGCTTCTAGAAGGTCTACCTGTCTTTCTAGATTGTACTCGTTAAGTATATTAATTATAATAGTTGTTAATAGATAATGCTCGGCAAGCTAGATAATTAGTACACAGCTCTTATCTATACCTAATAATCCTGAGGAAAATCTATCTATCTCTCGTTTCTTGTAAGCTACTATAATTAGAGGAAGTAGGGGGTTTCTAGGTTAGAGGCTAGATAGCTGTTAGGCGAGACTTACTACGATTATATCTAGATTTAAACGTGTAGGCTTAGTAGTGTTCTATGAACAGTAGAAAAAGACTAGAGCTAGGCTATAACCATTATAAAAGGTCTTTTTTACATCTTTAATTATAATAGATCTATGTAAATAATAAGTAGTTACCCTTCGAGAAATTTATACCTTACTTATACTAGCTTGCTCTTTCTAGAACCTAGAATCCCATGGAGCTATAAAATAGAAGACACACTCTCTTTCTTCTACCTGTTAAAAACTAGATCTAAAAGTAGCTATTGTCTAGTACCTAGTAGTACGTCTCTTTTTATCTACTCATAGTGTTAGTTATATAGTTTAGGAGATGTCTAACGTAGAATTTCTATTCTTTTTAATGCTAAGGCTAATAAGTTAAGGTTCTATTATAGACTTAATAACTCACACTTAAGCCTATCTTTAATACTCTTTAAATCTGTGCTCATTCGTTTAATAGGGCTATCAATATACTCGAGAAGTCTTTTTAAGTCTATTTATTAGTTAATATATTCTAGCTTTATTAGTAAAAGAATGTAGTAATTAGATGTCCTAGTAGGCCTACCTTGTATTATAACTATACTAGAATAACGATCGAGGGCCTCATAGGCGGTATCGATAGTACTAAAGGAAGACTTAATATCTAACTTAGCTAGAAGTCCACTCTTTAATCTACGCACTGTGAATACTATTAATCTACGTTCTAATATTGAGACAGTGAACTAACCTGTAGAGTTTTATTTAAAATAGCTCTTCACCTTAGAAAGATAGATTATAATCGCTGTATATAACTTAATTAGAGCTCTCTAGAGCTTATTAACAGCAGGGGATAGAGACCGTAGGTAGACATACTCGAATATAGTAGATCGACATATTATTTCTATAATTAAAGTCGTACCCTTAATTATAAAAGTAAATTTCTTGATATTGTTAACTACAATCTAGAGGTTTTAGTAATACTAGCCCTTTACTACTTTTAATACTATAAACCTACAAGAGAAATTAGACCCTAGCCTAGGGGAGCGTAGTATAGACTATATTATACTAAACAGCTATATCCCTAATTTATTTAAAAATATTAACCCATTTAACAATCTTACTAAATAAATCCACGAAGATAATAGTCTCTCTACTCTTTCTTATATAGTACTATCTTTTCTTAATACATTCTTGTTTTAACTATGTAGTGAGTTTAAGTAAATTAGATAAGATTTTAAGCTTGTTAGGACAGCTGAAATTAATGTTCTATTTATCTTCGTTATTTATCTTAACTATAGCTACTGTCTAAAGGTTGTTTCAATAGTAGAAGACACATTAGTTAGTATAGCCTCGTCGTGAAAGAACTAGTAGAATGTTAAATATACTCACGTAGTAGACCTTACAACCTATAGAGTAGCTATGTTACTATTTATTAATATTCACTAAGGAGAATTAATACTAGAAGTAGAAGTAGAAGTAGAACAAGAAATAGTTAATATTAAGTTAGGTAGTAGAGGTAGTAGAAGAAATAGCTGATTAAAGATTGAGAATTTAGCGATGTTATATAAACTTAGCTGAAATACTAGTAAGACAGCCTTAGAAGTTAACTAATAGGCTTATAGTTATAGGGAGTAGTAAGTCCTGTTCACGGAAACAGACAAGGTGTTAATCTGTTAAATTTAATTAGAGAGACAATATGTTAGTTAATTATATAGATTAAATAGAATAGGGTAGTATAGCCGAGTAGAAGTAGGTCTAAATAGGGTATCGGTTCTATAGTAGTGGAAGAACACCTCCCTACTAGACGTGAGTTAAATCCCTTACTATTTCTACTACATTCTATAATAACACTATATAACACTATAGTAGGACACTTAGTCGTGGTGTCGGGACCGCTAGATCTAGCTTCGCCTATATACTGTTTCCGGCTACTATAACACTAACGTAAACTTCCTGTTTTATATAGCTACTACGTTTTTATTAGATAAGTGAAAGCGCTATAGTAAGTATATAGAATCTAAAATTAGTTTATATATAAGAATTATTGTTAAGGTGTAGAAGTATGTATAGTAAAGAGCCTTTATTAATAGAAGTGACAAGTAGATAGTCCTAGCGTGTAGGACCCCTAGAACTTCTCTACTTTAGTATGTTATAACACGTAGAGGGGAATTTATTATAAGCTTAAAATGTAGGTAGTCTATACTCTGTCTATATTATACTAGTAGAAGTAGCTCTATGAATACCTATATAATTATACAAGGCTTAGTAGGATAGAGGGAACTATCTAGGGACTAGTCTATACATTTAGCCCGCGAAGTAAGAGTTAAAGACTAAGGCTCGTCGTGATAATATCCTATAATAAAATATAAGACTAAATTTACTCGGCGAAAGATTAATTTAACACTTTAAGATATCTAATCTTAAGCCTTTAATAGACATTATACTTTTATACATTTAACCGACCCTAGCTATAGCTAATTATAGCTATAGTATTAGTGACAGTCTTGTCCCTACCTACCGTGAATTTTAGTCTAATATTACTTCTATAATTAAACCTTACAATAAATCCTCTAGTACGTATAATGTAAACTAAGACTAGAGACAGTGAGAATAGGCTAACGCTACTAGCGAGGCTACGTAACGCTAAGAGGAAACCTTAGCACGAGTATAAAATAACCTAAAGAATAACTAACTCGTGATTATAACTATTACTAGAGTAACACTCTATGACCGTAGATATATCTAGGAAGTCTCTACCCTAAATCACATAGAAGGGCTTAATATAGAATAGTCTTAACTACTTAGTCTATAAAGACTATATAGACACATTAAGTAGACAGATAAAAATTATATACGAGGCACTTAAGTATCTAGAAGCTAACGGCCTACTAGATACTATAAATATCCTAAGTAGTTAAATAAAGCATTATAGTTAATTTCCCACATAGCTAGAGTTAGTTTTTAGAAGTCTAAGTTAAGAAATTAGATATCCTACTCTTATCAACGTACTTAAGGTGTTATATAAAAGAGGGGTAACACTACTAACGATAAATTATAACGATATTCTCTAGAAACACTATAGACTATAACGTATTAGTCGATGAAACCTAGATAATATATTAAAATTTCAGCGTAGAGATCTTAATAGAGTATTCTAAATATATATAATTATAATAAAGGCTTGTAAATAAGTCTTTATTGTCTTATATCTACTTAAAAATCCTCTCTTAAGTGTAATTTAATAGATAATAAATATATAATATAAATACTATAACTCTAAAAGGTGTATATAATTATTATACTAGCAGGGGGTAATTCTCAATTATGTTATCTCTCTTTTATATTAAATAAAGCCTTACTACTTCTAGAGCATTACTAATAGTTACTACTAAATCCTTACCCTTAATTTTTACTCTGTTTAGATATAGTATATAAGCTACTATCGATAAATCCTAGAATCCTAGGAGAGTTCACGTTAAAAACCGTAATAAATAAATTTAAAAGGGTAAAAACTTCCCTTATTCTATGGTTATAGAGTCTTATAGTAAAAGGTAATAAGTATACTTTGATTTAAATTTTTAAGTTACCTAATAAAAAGTAAAATAAAAAACTATATACAACGTCCCGACGTTCTAATGTTCAAGATATCCTCTTTGTCTCACTTCTACGAAGGTTAATAATTAAGTTTAAAGAAGCTCACTCTATCTATAAGATAGTCTTATATAACACTTCGTAGCTTATCTCGGATATTATTAGTACTAGAGACTTCTATTTATTAACACAGCTAAAGCGATTAATTAGACAACTTACTAGTGATAAGTAACTTACCGTCTGTTATAGCCTAGCCCCCTAATTTAAGTTCTCCCTCTATAAGTTTCTCTATATTCTAGTCGATGTTATCTACTAGCTTCTTCTTAATATATTCTCCGGTAACTTCTGTCTAAAGAATATCTTATAATAGAGCTCTACCTAGATAGACATTCGTATGTTTTCTAAACGATTTATTACTAATATCGCTTAATTTATAATAGATTAAGATTACTAGAATCTATTATCCGCTGTTAGTAAGACTAAGACTACGGCTATTATAATACGTACCTAACTATTATCTAGTGTATCCTCGTTTAAGGCACTGTTAAAGAGTAGCTAGACCGTGATTATAACGTCTAACTCTATTAGTTCTCTGTTCTAAAGGAAATAAGAGGAGCTAGGACTTACTTAAATCCTGAACCTACTAGACTAGATAGATTCGACGAGCACGAACTTCACGAGTATTATAACCATGAATGAGCTTCTTTAGATATAGTAAATATACTACGATCCTAAAGCTACTAACTACCATGAGAATGTTCTCACAGTTATCTATAGGAATACTCTTCCTATAAGGCCTACTAAACAGGACCAGGGGATTTATAGCATGCCTATTCTTAGAATAGTACAAGAGTTCTTAGGTTAAGCCTCTCCGAGGCTCGATGAAGAGATCTATATAATCTTGTAGCTTCTCTACCCACGAGATCACTATAAATAGATAACTCTGTAAAAAGGACTAGAAGCTAGCGGACGGTATCTAAAGGTTGATAGCCTGCCCGGCTTTAATGTTAAGTGGCTTCTAAAGCTATATATAGACTATCACGCTATATTTATAAAAAATATAGGCTTACACACGACTATAATAGAAGACACTATTTTAGTAGATAATAGTAATACTTTAGACAATGTATATAAATAGAAACAGCCCTGCCAAGACGTATAGGTACATATAGGGAAAGACTTTCTTAGAGGACAGGTGTCGCTAGATAGAGTAGACAGAGAGCGCCGCCAAGGCTTAGTGGCTATAGAGGAAGAGTTCGTAAGAGGGTCTATAGATAATAGATAAAGAGAGTAGAATAATGTACCCTAATGACGATACTCCCTATATAAAGTGTTAGAGAAGAAATATAGCTAAGAGAATACTTACTATAACTGTAAATAGGTTCTAGGACAGGTCTAAAGAAAAGGAGGGCTGTGAGGCTATCATGACTAATACGTGGAAGATAGTGAGTATAACTACTATTATACCTACCGACCGATGAATCTGTTGAAATGTACTAAGAGTTATACCTAGAAAGTCTACGAGAGTGCTAAGGTGAGGACCTGTGAACAGTAGGATAAGGTTAATCATTACGAGTGT
This sequence comes from Pezicula carpinea, assembly GCA_026119845.1. Taxonomy (NCBI): domain Eukaryota; kingdom Fungi; phylum Ascomycota; class Leotiomycetes; order Helotiales; family Dermateaceae; genus Pezicula; species Pezicula carpinea. The sequence continues at coordinate 24,243 of JALRMK010000103.1, read as the reverse complement.
CCCTACTTAGAGCCTAGCTTCTAAGATAGTGGTATCCTAGAATCTAAAGCAACATATATTCTCTATAATATATATTAGCTATACTAAGACATTAGCTCTACTCTATAGGCCTAGAAGCCGGTGTTGATAAAGAATATAGCGGTATATTAGGTGCTTTAATATTAGTAGAGCGAGGTATCTACTTGTGTAGACAAGTAAAGAGAGACTATTAATGAGTAGTAGGAAGCTAAAGCCGCTGTCTATAATAATAGTATATACTTTAGTAATATCTATGATAAACAAGGGAGGGAGAGGATAATTAATGTCTCTAAAGTTAAAGTTAGATAATCGTAGAGGATAAGATAAAGAAAATCTCGAGAAGGGGAGGGAAAGGAGGGAGGAAGAGAGAGAAAAGAAAATCTGAGAATATAGGGAAAAGACAGCTACAAGGTCTTTACAAGAGAATCGAAGTGTAAAGAAATACATAGAATCTTTCTACCTGTTAAGGTTTAAGGATGTTCTATAATAAAAAGGTGTAGGACAGCTAGATATAGCTACTCTGTAATACTTAAATGAAAATACTCAAGATCTAGACAGAGTCTAAACTAGACGCCGACTATTTAAAGATCTTTCAGTAGGAACTTCCCTACTAAAGGTATTTAGTCTACTTCTCTGAAGAATAAGTGAGTTATAGAGGGGGATAAGGATAGTCTAGATAAACTAAGAGTCGAATGTCCTTAGTATGAAAATTCTATTTTTAGAACTCTTGAGGAACCTCCCGACGAAATCTAGGTTAGGGGTTTAGCGATAAACTATCTCGCCAAGGTTCTTATCTTTATACAAAGCTTAAACAGGACTAAGTACTATAGTAACGTGTGAATAAAAGAAATAACTAACTAGAACTAGATGAAATAGAATAAGAATTAAGTTTAGAAATTTTATAATTTAACAAGTGTAATATAATACGTTTTCTAATTTAAAAATAACATTAGAGATTAATCTTGTAGTGTATACCTATAACGCCCCTATATACAGACCTAGGCTAAAGATATTATACTAATAAGTGACTCCTTCTAGTATAGTTAGCTTAGGAGTAGATACTAAGACGGTCAGGGTAGGTCTCCTAGGTAGTTAAAGGGGAAAGTAATATACCTTGAGTAGCTCTACTATAGAGGTAGTAGAAGTTGTTATAGAAAGGAATCCGAGGGCGTCTAGGTTTAAACGCTAGCGATATAGATTGTCGACACTAATAGCCCTATCCTCCTTAATATACTTCTATATTAATTCTATTATAATGAACAAGAGGGCCCTAATATCACGAGACTCGCCCTTAGACTATAATATTATATGATAACACTCTTGATTTACTATAAGATTAGATTAACTTATATATCACTCGAATTAAGAGGGCTACTCACTAATCTTAACATTGCTGTCTATGTTTAGTAGGATATTCGAGTAAGTAAGAGACCTGTGTTTAAATTCTTCTACTATAAGATAAGCTACACCGGCCACGACCTACTATAATTAGTAGATGTCCTTAAATAAATTATAGAAGCTTACCTGTCCGAGGATAGCTATAAGTTGTTACTTGTTAAGATAAGCTAGCGATCTTATAATCTATTCGAGGGAGACAGGTATATACTTGAGGACAATGTAGAGGCCGTCGTTAGTTATAAAAGTATTAAGAGCGGTGACGATATTTTAGTACTAAAGTTGTTAGACTATATATAGTGTCTTCGCGGCCGCTTAGGTTACGAATGCTCTCACATAGACAAGCTTAACAGGAGGGACCCTCTAAATAGCTACTTCTATAGTGCTACTAAGTTTAACGTTATAGACCTTTTTATACTTCTCCTATAGGGATTCCCACGCTACTCTAAGTTAGAGGGGGCCACTTATCGTAGGTTTAATAGTCCTCGATTGTGTCTTTCTTATCCTAGTCGTAGTATCTAAGGTGTCTACTAGAGAGTGGGTTACTGTCTTACTCGAGGTATCTCTCTTAGGCGTCGAGCGAGAATTAAGTGAGTCAAACAAGACAGCTTACTCTATAACCTTAGTTGGCGATTTAGCCCCTACTAATACGAGTATATCGATCTATGTGAGTGGTCTATCAGAGAGACCTATCTTGAGAGCGTAGATAGGTAGTAAAGTTAGGGAAGTTAGTGTATAGAGGCTTAGAGGTAGAAACATGTCGGGCGAAGAAAAGGATTAGAAGTAGGTGGTGTAATCTTATTGTGTGTAATTTTAAAGATAATTAAAGACTTAAGGCTTTAACTAAATTAGAGATAGAGGGTAGTAGAATTTAGCTCCCTCATTATCTTACCTCGAACTAATAACTCTACCTATCACCCTCCCCACCCTCTAAGTACTATCTATTCCCTGCCCTCCTTACCCTAGGACATTGTAAGCTTTTAGTTAAGCTAGAGTAAATCCTCGAGATACGTCTATCTCGATTTCATAAGTAAGAGCTAAGGGTTAAGGCCGAGAGAGTTATCAAGTATAGAGGTACTGTTCGTGTTAGGCTTAAGACACTATATTTTTAATAGATAGACAAGCTAAGAGAACTCGGTCGGAAGAATGTCGAGAGGCTAGAAGGAGGTATTTTATACTGATAATACCGTCGTCTTAAGCTAAGAAACTATATTCCTACGATCACTAATTAACCTATTCTAGACGACGCTATCTAAGCGTCGGAGAGATAAGCTACTAACTAATTCTAACTATAATCTTGTTACTATTAAGTGTAGGCTAATCGATAGCTTCTTCCGCTAATAGATATATAGTAGATAGTTAATTAGTATCTCGTAGGTATAGTAATCTTTAAACTAATGTAGTATAGTCGCTCTCCCCTGCTTTCCTTACTTTTAGATAGAATATATTTTTTAGGTATTATATATAATAAGTTATACTTTAGACTGTTAGATAATAGCTACGACAAAGAAGTATTAGATCGTTTTATAACTATATCTTTTAATTTAAAACTACATTCCTAATGTCTACTACGCTAATAGGCTAGTAGAATGTAAACGATAGGATCGAGTTATTTTAAGAGATTTATTATACTTCATTGAATATTTAGACAGATTAAAGACTCTTATCTAACTATAGTACTAGCTACATTATAAATTCCTAACAGTGCTCGTCTAAATATTATACTATTCTAGAGACCTTTATAGTAACTTATATAGGACATTTAAAGTCGCTCTAACTTAAATAGGTTATTATCTGTCCGTAGTTAAATAAAGTATTCTAGTGCCCTAATATTAACGACTCTATAATTTCTACCTGCTAGAATATTATACCTATTATCTATAAGGTTATATAGACAGATTAACTCTAAGTTTAAACAATTCCTTATTTAAATAAAGATTAATTCCTAAGAGTCTTCTACGCTAATCGAGTATAACTTAACCTCCTTTAAGGTGTAGACGTGCTTATAGAAGAACTATAATAAATGTAACAGGCTTTAAAATTCTAATAAACCTAAGCTAAGAACCTATAAACGGGGAAGGGTAATAGACTCGAAGAAATCTATCGGTAGTACACTACTAAGACGGTCGGAATATAAAACTAGCTCTTCTATTACTAAAGTCGTAGACTAGATTAGCTCTAATACACTACGATAGTCTACTTGTCCGAAGTCTACTATCTAAGGTAGTATAATTATCAGACGCCTTAACTTTCTAAATACACACAGATAAGGTAAGAGAGCTAAGGAGGAGAGTTTATAAACGATCCCTATTAAGGCTAGAGCGTCCGAGCTAATAGATCCTAGATACAGCTCTTTAATTTCTACGCCCGAGACATATAAGGTATATATAATCCCCCTAAACAGTGGCGGGCTAGTTCTAGTATACCTATAGTAGTTATAGATAAACTAGTCTTACTACCGGCTACCTAAGTGTTCTAAAACTCTCACAGATCGTAAGGTTTAAAAATGAGGCATAGTAGTAGCTAAGCTAGCTATATCCACGTTACTCTCCTCTATCTATTGTTAACGTTCGTAACTATAGCGATATATCGTATATAGCTTAGTTAATTCCTCTACTATAGGTTGGTTAGAATCCATGTCTATTCCTCGTGAGTCTTTAAACTACTTAAGTGTTAGATCAACTTTAAAAGATTCAAAGGTGACGGTTAGACGTTGAACGCTCTAGTAAAGTTATAGAGATCTAGACATTTAAATAAGATTAGTATAACCTTGTTCTCCGTGAATAAAGATAATGTGCTTAAAGGCGGGGCTAGTTCTAATATCTGTAAGTCTTCGATAGATAGTACGAGTCGCTAGTAGGTCCTCCTTCTAACCCTATTAAACGAAGTCCGGGTCTAAAAAGTAGAGGTACTTAAGAATTTTAAGTAGAAGCTCATTAGATAATCGAAGTATAATGGTTTAGTCTACACTTATATTAGGTTATAATGTAGGGGAGTATAAATAGACATGTAATTATCGAGAGAGACTAGACTCAAGGTGATGTTAATAGAAGATAACGGTTAATACCTCGAGATTCGCCGAGGTTTCTTTAGGCACGGGGCACGGAGTTAAAAGCGTCACGTAGATAGACTTGTAGCTTCTACGGTGCTCTCCTAGAAGATATATACTACTAAGGAACTTCTCTAAGGTGCTATGTTCTCCTATAACTTATCTTCGAGAAGACCATAGATCCTAGAAGAAATCTTCTAGAAGCTAGCTATTCTTAGAAGTTCTATTCTAGACGATTTCTCCTATACAATACACGCTTCTTAAACATTACTTCTAGATATACCTATCTTCTTAAAGAATTCTTCTACGCTCTCTCCTCTCTCTAAAAATTTCTTCTAGTACTCTAAACCTTCTAGGTCTAATAACCTTCTAAGAGATATCTTTTAGTATGTTAATACTCCTAGAATTAGTGATACTCGTTTAGATTTACTTATTACAAGAAAAGTCCTAATGTGTTTCTCTCTATATTTACTATCGACCACCTAAGGCTATTTTTAGCGACAGGATAATCCTAGTCGTTAAGGTTAATTTAAGTGTTACGCTTTTTAGATGTTATATATGTTTATCATGGTAAAGGTAGATAGACGAATTTAAGCGAGTTAAGTGAGTCCTCTTTTTACTCTACTTCTTTTAGAGTACCCTTGACAACGTATAAATATAAAGCTTCTAGAAGATATATTCCTCTCTTACCTTCCTCTCTTACCTTTCTCTCCTTTTAACTTTCTATCTCTTTTCTTCGCGGGATAGACAGTGCTTAATATATAGCGCTCTCGAGCCTACTTAGAGGACTTAAAACTAGAGGCAGAGACGTGGCGGACGTATAAAGGGTCCGCTTGTATTAGTCTCGACGTGCTATATTTTTAAAGTAATAAACACAGGGATCTTAATAGAAAGCATGTCGATTATCTAAAGGGATACTTCTAGAGGGATAAATGTCGCCGGCTAGAAAAGAGAAACTATATTAAGACAGTCGTTAATTAGCTAAGCCTTGATACTACACTACGGAGCTTAGACGTCTCTACCCGCGAGTTACTAACTAACGAACTAAATAGTTGCTCTAAGCTAAGTTTCCTAGCGGGCTTTAAGCTTCGTTGTCTCTATAGACAACATAGGATATAAGCTACACGAGAGTTCCTCCTACTACATGATAAATAGTGGACGGTCGATCTCTACACGTTAGGTAGGTGCTAGTGTCTTTTCCTAGATTCGAAGTTAAGTACTCACCTCTACGCTAGATCTTAACGACAGTCTAAAACAACGCCTCTACGAGTAGCATTTAAACGACGACAAGCTAAGCGACGGAGAGACATATTGTAAGATATAGAACTATCACTTTTAGGGCGACACCGAGTCTAAGATACGGTGGAAGGCTTGCCTACAAGGTTATAGGTTAAAGAACCTAAAGGAACTCCTCGCTAACAAGGAGCTAACTACTAAGTTTAACGCCTTGTTAGACATTCTAGGCCTCTAGGATAGGATAATAATGACTACATTGTAAAAGATAATGGCGATAGGCTATAAAGATGTGAGTAACCCTATACTTCTATTACTAGTGCTAAATTTCACATTAGGAGATCTTATATTACCTTAGTAACATTAAGAAAGGACTTTTAGCCCTTGTAGAGAGAGATAAGTAGGCGATTAAGAGATTCGATCGACCTATAGTAACTGCCTTAGAATTAAGAGCGCCGGGAGTATTAACGGTAGACATATAGTTCCTAAGGAACTAGATCCGAGGAGGCGCTATATTTAGCGCTTTTACTAACCATGAGCGTGATTAGGTCTTGGACAGACTGTCAATGGTCGACGGGCTAATACTAACCCTCTCTTCTCTTTTTAGAGATCTTAATTACCTCTAGCTTCTCGTCGACTATTTAAAGAGGTTAGTAATTATCTCTAAGCAGGGAAGTGTCTACGAGACTATTTAAAGTAAATACACCAGTGTAAACTAGTAGGAGGGACAGGTTAAAATTCAAGTTATAGAGGACACTTTTATATACAAGTCAGGGACTAACGTAGACTAGGTAGACCTTGGGTAGCGACAGCTTGTTACTCTCGCTATACGTTACTACCCTTATATGTCGTAGGACCCTATCAGGGGAGATACTATAAGGAAAGTAACGACGAGAGTAGACTAAGCTGTTCTACGCTAGCTCGCGGATCTCGTATATTAACTAGGATTTAAGACTCTCTAAATCTATATCCTAAGACAGTATTTAAGCTCACGGATTACTAGAGACAACGACCCACAGTTCTCGCCCCTACATATAACCTCTAGATGTGATATTAAAATACGTTAAAGATCTAGGATTCCTTATACTAAGGTGTATAAAGAAGATTGATACTCTTTGTTTATTAACCACCTCTATAATATATAGACGTATTAAGATAAGGGGATTACGTCCTTCTTTGTCCGGAAATCTATATATCTAGCATTCTTTAGTAGACTAGATAAGGCGAGTATAATTTACCCGTTACTAATCCCCGCCTTTAGTAGTAGCTTAGCCTTTAATTCCACTCGTGTCTCTCCTAATTAACCACCAAGGTATAATATAAGTCAGTCTTAAGGTAGACCTTAATACGTAAATAATGATATTAATAACATTATATCCTCTTATAACCGCCGAGAAAATACTAGCGAGCTCTGTGGAGCCTACAAGAACTTAGAGGCGGATAACGAGTATTTATTAAACTAGGAGAAGTTAGAACAAGAGAGACAAGACCAAGATAGACGGGAGTAAGAGAGACGGGAAGAGGAGAGACAGGAAGAGAAGAGACAGGAAGAGGAGAGATAAGAAGAGGAGAGACAGGATTAGCTTAAGTAAGAGAGCCTAGAACACGAGAGGTAAGAGCTAAGAAGAATAGAGGAGACCTTAGAGCGTGAGGATTTACAAGAGAGGTTAGCCTAGGCTTTATAAGTACAAGACAACATAGAACGAGAGAAGTAGTGTTAGTAAGAACAGGAGAGACAAGAACAAGAAAGGTAAGAGGAGGAAATACAACGCTAAGAGACTCGAACACAAGGGCGACGTGAACAAGAGATAACGCTTAAAGATTCTAAGCGAACTAGAAACCGTCACACGTAAATTAATATAGAGAGTGTTACCTCTACTACGCGCTAAATATAAGAACATTAACAAGCTTAGATAGAAGATTATACAGGGTAGAGAACTACAGGCTCGAATTTATAATTAGGTCGAGAACTAGTGGTAATAGACCCTAGCTTAGACACTACTCGTAATCTATAGACTCTAGTGAACGATTAAACTAGTGGGCGACAGGAGAGGCTAGAGTGGGAGAGATTAGAGTAGGAGAAAGACTCGAGCATGAAAAGTAGGAACAAGAAAGACTAGAGAAAGAGAGGCTAGAGAAGGAGAAGCTAGAACAGAAGAAGCTTGTACAGAGACTTAAGCGAGAGAGACTAGAACAAGAGAAGCTTAAACAGGAGAGGTTAGAAAGAGAGGAAGCCGAGGGGCGGGAATAGTAGGAGTAAGAAAGGCTTGAGTAAGAAAGACTAGAGTAAGAGAGACTAGAGCGAGAGAGTTTAAAGCGGATAGAACAGGAGAAGTAAAGACAGTAGAGGCGAGAACAGGAGATAGTTAAGTCAAGAGATCTAGAGCGAGGTCTAAAGCGTCATACTTAGATTAATATAGAAAGTGTTCTATCTAGTTATACTATAGGTAATTAGGAGTGTCTCTCTCCTATAGATTAATCTTAAGTAGAGTAAGGAATCCTCGGCACGGATTTACAGTTAGCTTAGGAACCTATAGAAGCTAGCACCGGCCTAAACACTGCTTACAATCCGTAGACTCTAGTAAACGATCATTCTAGTAGGCGATAGGTAGTATTACCCTTTATTATATTCTAGCATACTTACTTCTATAGGGTTTAACTCCGCTAGCTCAGGGGACTCTACGTTCTATCTGTATCGTGTATAAGGTCCGAGAATAAGGTGTTTAGAGGACCTCTTATAGTCTTAATGTAGATCTATCTAATCTATCTAAAGTTAAGTAGGTGGTAGTAAAGTATATAAGAAAGTAGATAAGACTATTTAATACTAAACTTAATATATTAACTCTAGTAGACTACTTTGAGGTAGTAACTGCCGACGGGAGTAATACTATATTCTTGATTCTAGAGGCGGAGATTAATATTAATAAACAGCTTAAGACTTCGATCTCTAATCCTCCGGAGAGATAGAAGTAGGGCCGTCGATAATATTAGAAAAGTAAGTACCTTATACTGCTGCTAGTTATAACAGTATAATATATAGCTATAAATACCAACGCTATATACACTGTATATCTCTAATAAAGTAGATATTCTTGTAAACCCTCTTAGTAAAACCAGAGACCCTTGTCGATCGTACGTAGTAGCCCTCTAAAGTAGATTATATAGAAAATTTAGAACCCTTCTAGTGCCTATAAGAAGACTAAGTGTAATCTTCCTGGTAACTCCTCCCTTAATACTATAATTAGAATTAAAAGATCTTACTCTACTTAATAGTATTTTCTAACCTTGCATTTAATCCTTCTATTATAAAGATTTTATCTCTAAATCTTAAAGTACCTTCTTCTCACGAAAAGTCATTACTTTATTAATATTTATATAACCTGTTTCAAATCCCAATTTATAAATAACAGCACCTAGACCTATTTAGTATACTTTCGATACTACTTTCTATTCTTTAATACTATAAACAGGTTTTCTTAAAAGCTAAAGTAGTTTTTATACTCTAGCTATAAGTATAAGGCTAATATACTCTATACACTTGTTAATCTTATACTAATTATCTACGTCTTTAATTAGTTTTATAATCTCGGAAGGACTAGTACTAGTAGCGTTATAACTTAGCTTAGCTTATATATTGTTTAATTCGTGTTATTTAGTCAGCCTCTTTAGGATGTATAGAAAGCTTGTAGATAAATATAGTGATAAGACTTTATAGTAGCGACGTTAAGACTTTAGTAATAATATAATATAATTTAATTTATTTTAATTAGCTATTTACCGAAGGTGAAATCTAAAAGTAGCCCTGCTTCTCCCCGGTATTTTACCCGCCAAGGTACCTTAAAGAAGGGGGAGGAATAGTAGGCGGTAGAAAACAATAGGAATAGAAGGAATTCTTAGATTTAATCATTCGTAGAATAGTTCTCCGACTATACACTAACCTTATCCCTAGTAGATTCTATTTCTTTATTCTCTATCTATAACTAGCGTAGCTAAGAGGCTTTCTTTAAAGCACGGTTCTAGAACTAAGCATCGATATCTTATAGGAGTAAATTGTTTAGAACAGGATATAACAGTTTTTAATGTAGGCTTAGTATAAGTTATACCTTTAATATAGAAGAGCCTACTTACTATGTCCTCTTTATATAGGGGCTAGCCTAGTTTACTAACAGATATATAGGTTAAATAACGTCTGTTTTAATAGATAAACAACACTATCTCTACGCTAGGAAATTTTCCAAGCTTGTATACCTTGACAATAATAGTTTTCTTCCTCCTAATATTCTTACTTTAACTTCTTTAACTTTTATTATATATATAGTAGGATTCGAAATTAGCTTTACACCCACACTCTATGATTTTATAAACTTTCGACTATACTTACCCTATAGCTACTAGCTACATGTGGTAGTATCCTTATAACGTAGCTAACTAGCTACGTGATTCTATCACACTTACAAGTGGATTTCTACCGCTACTCGTGCTAGGGCATAGATTTTCGTTAGTATCTCCCTGTATATTTTACTAACGTAGCCGTAGATTCTAGCTCTCTAATTATATTATTAACGTGAGAAGAGGAATAATATAAAGTTAATAACAGAGCTAGAATATACTTTTAGTTAACTAAGTAAGCGGGTAATAGGGCTAGCCTAAAAGTGGATCTCGTAGTTAGGGTGCTAGAATCTACCACTAGTTAGCTAAATGTTAGGGACAAATACTTAAAATCTACTATAGGTGTAGTAATCTAATTTTAGGTGGGGACTAGTGGGGTGACCTAAAAGACGTCCCCTTATTACCTTGTTAAGTAACTAAATTATCTATATATTAGCTACTATACCTCTAATCCTACCTAAATTCGTACTATTCCTAAATTGTTAGTAACATAAATTAATCCCGACAAATTATACTACTCCTAGATTGTTAGCGGTGTGAATTACTATTTTAAATTATTAAGCTAATTTCACGCGGAGGTTCTATATAAATAGCCGTGCCCGCCCTAATGTTAACAGAGTACTGTGTTTCGATCGTGTTCTTTTATTAATAAACTATCTCTAGAATACAAGGTAACCTTAGAGCTCCTACTTATAATACTGAGAATCTATATCCTTTAAGTCTCCTTGTGAAATAGAAGGAGATCACTCACGCTCTTATTACTTATAGACATACTATAGAGCTTTACCAAGAACTAAATAGTAGGACTAGCGGTAAAGATAGTGCTAATAGCTATCTATTAAGACTAGTATATTAATGTTATAAAGAATCGAGCCGTAGACCTACTATATTAAATAGATCGCTACTAATTACTAACAGTGTAGAGAATAATAGAGTATCCTATAAATTCGCTAGTAGAGATAAGAATATAATAGTATTAAGCCTAGACAAGAGTGATATCGACAATATCTATGATAACTTAGTGGTTCCGTCCGACCTTATAGACGAGGCTATAGGTCTGTTATAGTGTAATTATACTAGCTAGCTACTAAGCTTTAAAGAAATATTCGCCCATGAGTAGTCACTTGTCTAATATAATAGGGGGCTCACCGAGCTTAGTGATACTCTAAACTACCTTGATAACAACTTAATATCGATGTTAGACACACTACCTCCCTCTCTTATATTACCGTCTTCTAAGCTAGAACATAATCAATAGTTAAATCCTAGTCTATATACAGCTCCGGAACTAGACCTTATACTTAAAGTAAGAAGGATAGTTAGCGTCGTCGAAGAGCTAAAAGCTATGTCTCTATAACCAACATTGTCTCGGCGACGTAAGAAGGAGTTAATAAAAGCTAGAGGGTTATAGGTGAGCGATAAAAGAGACCTAACACATGCTAAGATACCTGTTATAGTCGATCTTCTAGTTAGTAAAGATATAATCTCCTATTTTCTTAATAATTATAATTTAATATATAAAGACTAGATACTATACTTAGCTTAACAGCCTCTAGCTTATAACAGTAGTATTAAGACGTCTATTATAGTTACTTTAGACACGGTACAGGATTTAATAAAGGGTAATTAAATCTACTGTCTTCTATTATAGTTTATATATATTTATCTATCATGGGTTATTAATACTTACAAGGCAGTGGTAGCTACCGACCGTGTTCAGGGTAAGGTTAACCAGAGTGTTAGATAACAGGATGCTAGCGTTACTATAACTATGTACCTTAAAGTAAAGTAAAAGGTTTTAGGCGAGGAACTAAAAAGAAGTTAGCTATTAGTATGTTACCGTACTGGTAGGCGTTAGGCTATTCTCGCTAGCTAATCTCCTATTATAGTATTACTCTTTCTATAAATTACTAAGACAATCGTGTAAGCACCTCTATCTCCCCCCTCCTAGTCGAGACTTACCACTTTGAAAGGTAGAATAATTCTATTATAGACTTAACTGTCTAGAATATAGTAGTTTAGATTTAGTATAACTATCCTAAGCTTGTTAGGATTTTAGTTAATGTAGGTAACTATGTCTACTTAGTTAGTTTAAGTATAGCGTAGAGTATACCTTGCTCTAAAGATGTTATAAAACCCTATAAAGTATTAAGCTTATTCTTACATACAATACCGTAGCATTCTTTAAACTAAACTAGAAAGAGACAATAAAATAGGAAGGTAACTTAGAAAGGTAAAATAAACTATATATTTAGTAGTGTTTTAAGATTATTTAGTTCAAGCTATAATATTCTATCTATCTTTAATCTTCTACGGAACTATCTTTAAACTAGTACAATACTCTAAGTGACTAGCTTTCCTCGCTTATCGCTAGTAATAAGTATAGCTAGTTAATCTTCTTTGTAATAAGTCTACTATAAGCTATTATAAAAAATTTTAGGAGATATTAAGGTGTGCACAGATTTTAATATACTTTAAGTTAAAGTACCTATAATCTTTTTTAGTACATAGTTTTTTTCACACACAGGGATAGACGTTAGTATAGACATTACACTATCTTTATAGTGTCTTAGGCCCGCTAAGGAGCTTAACGATGAAATTATAAATGTCTACCTCCTACTACTTTAATAAAATACATCTAAGGGTTAAATATTTCACTATAGCTTTTAGAACTTAAAACACCTACCCTGTAAAAATAAGCTCCACCTTTTAGTAGGTGATCGCTTATTTATACCGATTTATTATACACCACCGAGTCCTAGAAATAACAAAGAGAAACAATAGGAAGAGTAAGGTCACTAGGGCTTTATAGTACTTAAAAAAGACAAAGTAGACAAGATCTACATTGTCTACTACGATAGCCTTAGGCGTCCTGTCCCTAGCGATTTTCGTGCTTAGACTAAGTGTACTTTTCTAGGAATAATTATATATTAGAATCTAATTTAGAATCCTAAATAAATAACAACTAACGACTATGGTGTTTTTATACTACTAGGTGTAAGGCTTATAGCTTTTAGGAATTGTCTCCCTTAGTCTTACTCACCTCTGTTACTCGCCTCTATGTAGGTAAGAATATTAGCCGAGCTCCTTGTCTCTTATATTAACCTACTAGGTGTCTAGTACCAAGCTTTTAAGCTTGAAGAGAAATTAGCTCAAGTCACTCAAGCACAAGGAACTAAGGTTAATACTACTCTGAAAACCGTAGTTTCTAATCTATTAGTTACACGACCGAAGAGTAGTTTTAAAGATCGTGTTTAAGATAGTGATTCTTCTCTATCTTCAGTACTAGATTAGAGATTTACTACTGGGATTAATCCCTATATTCAAAGTATAATTACCAAGCTATAGAATCTTTCTCCTAGGAAAGAGCTAACACCCTAGACTAGACCTAAGAAGTTAACTCGAAGTAGAGTTCTATAAGTTCTTAGAAACGACTAACGTATAAGAAAAATAGTCTAGAGATACTCGGAAATAAGTTTAGAGACAAGGCTCTTATGTTAAGAGTTCTAGAGGAGGTTATAGCAATGAAGTAGGTTGCCGCTAAGCTTCTAGAGGAGATACGTAGTATCGATCTAACTACAAAGGTATTAATCTTGAAAATCTTTAGAGACTAGTTTAGTATTAGAAAGGTGCTCTACACTTGAGACAGGTACACTATAAATTTACACAGGTATTTTAGACTGAGGTTATAGATCTTAGCCGACACACCTATACCTATACCTATTAAAGGATACCTAAAAGGGTACTATAGAAAATAAAAGAAAGAAATACTAGCTTTCGAGTATACTAGGAGACTGTTCTCTAGTAGGCGCGAAGATTTTCTATCTAGTTAGAGCTAGGCGATTATTTTCAATATAGAATTAGGGTATTAAAACAGTGTTATATTATATACAGTTTCTAGAGCGACATCTACTATAGAAATAATAACTTCTTAGGAGTGGAAGAATTTCCTTGACATTGTTCTATGTAGAACTAAGGCTAATCTAATAATCACTACAAGGCTTTAAGTAGCTTTATCTTTATATTAAAACCCCTCGCCAAGAATTATCATTTGCTGAATTAGTTAGTTTAGAAGAATAAAAGGAATAAATATATTAATTAATATATTATAAGATAACTCTAACTTACTATATAGTGTCCTACTAGGGCTATAGTATCTCTACTATATAATGTAATAAAGACAGGAATAAACTATTATAACTTAGTATATACCTATATAGCTATTTTTAGATACTATTAAAAATAACTCATTGTCTTTATATATAGTACCTTTAGGACTTACTTTTAGAAGTCTTAACAAGGTAAAATATTTATTCTAAGCTAGCTTATCTATTACTATAATATAAATCTCTGCTAGGACAATATTAAAGTATAAAGATAAAGATAATACTGTTAGTAGAACAGGGTCTTGTTTATATGTGTGTATATACAAGGTATAGGGTAACTATTGTTATATTATAAATCTATGTCCTCTCTTAATTGTATAGATTAAGAACTAGACGATATTCTATCGTCCGCACAGACAGAGTATAAAACCCTTCAGTCTCAGAGTACCGTCACATGACGGCACTACACGTGATACTAATTTCCCGACAAATACTAAATGAGAATAGAGCTCCTAGTAAGGACTAGAGAAAATCCTATAAGGAATGTGTAAATATAAAAGAAAATAGTAGGGCTACTAGGAAGGTTTACTAGCGAAGGCTAGAAGTGAAATAATACTCTATTATACTAATATTATACCTATAGTTCTCTAATAAAGGGTCTTCTAATTTATATGTCTAAATCCTAACCTAGTTATCAAGGCCCCTATTAGTAATATAGTATTTTACTTCTAAGGCCTGTTTATAGTACTCCGGATTATTAATTCCTCTCTAAGTAATAGAAAGAAATATAATCCACTAAAAAGTAAAGTATAAAGTATTAATATAATTCTAGTAATAGTAGCTATAAGAGACTATGTTCTAGACTAAGTAGTGTAAACATTTACAATTATTGTTAATATTCCGAGAAGTGAGTTAAGGAACCTAGGCCTTTTAAGAATAAGTTAGCTTTAGTGGTCTATCTATAGACGACAACTTATAAGAAGACTTAGTATAAGATAAACCATTTATATTAGTTCTAAAAATACTAAACTTAATAAATTCCTACGGCTCTAACATAGAAAGTAATTCCCCTAGTATATACTATAGATATATTTTTTATCACTAAGTCTAAACTACCCTTGGTTTTTTCTTGGGAGAATATTAGATTAGATGTAAAACTCCTAGGGAGTAGAATAAATCTAGTAAGAACAAAGAACTAAAATAGTAGTATAGTGGTACTATGTTCCTCGGGATTAGATGCTATAAGACAATGTATGCCAGGAATAATATAGAATCTAGGCCGCGGCCGAGATAAATTCTATGATAGAGAATTTAAATCGTCTTATAATGTACTTTCAATAGATAAAGGAGCTCTTAGAGGCATTATACCTCGTTTCTTTAGTATGTGTATAGTCTAAAAACATTTTATGTTAGGAAATTATACCTTTTACTTATTTTATAAATAGTGATCTATTGTTCTAGATACAGAGTTATTAATACCATTTTTAACACTTAACACCCTATAATCTAGACTCTCTAAAAGTGGCTTATAGGTAGTAATAGTAGTGTTATATTCTGTGTTCTATAAAGAAGTAAAGAAAGCTCGAAATAGCCTCTATTTATAGACAATTAAGACAGATACCGATTCTAAGTGGTTAACACCCTAAAAATGTGTAGTATTAACATCACTTGTATAGTATCACGTATTATTTTCGACACCTACCCCTCTAACGTGACAAGCTAATTCTAGCTCTAGTCGGACTAGGACTAACCCGTGTCGGTAGGATTAGTGTTAAAGGTAACCATGGGTGTATCCTTCGGGCGTGTTTAGTATTAGGTAGATTCTCTTAGATCTTACTATAGATACCTCTCTTATTCCCTCTAGGACTAGGATTAGGGTTAGGATAGTCTGTAAAGACTTAAGCTAGGAGTAACAAATATAACTAAACCAGATAACCTCTAACCTTAGGTAAGAACAACTAATCTACAATAGAGAGTATAAGGAAATTATTTAAGCAGTAGAGTATAGAAGTAGTTAAGTAGATCTAAAATAAGGAATAGAACACCTTACTTCAGGAATATACCTAAATGCCTAACCCTAACCTAGCCACATATAAAGACCCTCCTAGAAATTATTATTAAAAATTAAAATACCTTTAGGGACTAAGAGAGAACAAGGATAAATAAGAGGGAGGATAAGAGGAAGAGGAGGAAGGAGAGTAGAAGAGGTTGTAAGGAAAGATAAGACAGTCTAAAAACTACTAGACATAAATTTATTTTTTGTTAAAACAATTAGGCTTGATCTAAAATGTCTATTAGAAGATACCTAGCCTTCTCTGTTTATATTTCACATATAATAATACTAGAGTAACACTCTAACTATCTTACTATAGTTATTAACTTACATAGGACATTAGAAGGAATAATAACTATATATATGCTAAGATATATAAATATATATAAATTAGGTTTATCCTATTACTTTATACTATATTAAGCCAAGCTAAAACTGTAACCACTCTTATAACTATAATAGAACGATGAAATACTATAAGATCTTATAGTCTCTACTAAAATATAAAGAAAGAGAAGTGTTAGTTGTCTTTACTATATTAATATATTAATCTCTTCTTTAAATTCTTCGCTATGATAGTTTTATAGTGTTAATTATTAATTCCCTTATAGAATTAAAACTAGATATTAAAGTGTTCTAAAACAGGTTTATCCCCTTTTAGCTAGTCTCGTACTATAGTATAAAAAGCGTGGCCTCTAATTAGCCTAGCGCGTGTAAACGTACTCCTATTATTCACTTTAATAAAGTTATAAATTAGTGTTACAATAGTAAGAATGAAAATAGTAGTATAGAAGTAGTTGAAAAAGTCTATAATAATAGTTATATATACTATAGTTAGATTAGGAGTGAGTACTAATAGTAATAGATCCTTATAGAAGTATAGGTTTTACTACTAAGGTGATAAAAAGCGCGAATAAAAAGACTATAAAATCAGTGAAGTTTATAGACTAAAATACCTTAACATTAGGACCTAGATTATAAATGGTATAGTTTAGTTAAGTTTCTATATAATTAATATTCTATCTCTAGTATTATAGACTTTTCCTTGATAATTAAAAGCTTTTACATTGAATATAACATAATGTCACTAGTGTAGTACGAGTAATATACTCCGGGAAATTTATATATAATAGATACTTAAGCTATTTAAGGTAAACTTTCCCTTACAATTAAAGTCTTTTCATTAGGTTAGTACTATAAGTAGTCTAAGCCACGACGACTCGTATTAGCGACTAGAGTTTACTCGGCGTTTATAAAGAAGGTAAATTTTAGATATAGAGGGTAGGCTAGGCTTTTTACCATAGCGTAGACTTATAGCTATATCCGGCGATAGAAGAGAACTAAGCCTACTATAAACAGCGACTTCGCTTTAATCTAGCTGTCTTTACGAAACCTATAGACTTGTTCGTAGCTTACCTTTAGATTTTTATACGTAGGGTTCCTCTATAAAGCCCTAACTGCCCGCCACCTTTCTAAGACACAATGTAGACTTTTAGAGGCGTCTAATACGTAGCTCGCTTATCACTACTATAAAGTATCTCCGGGATCTAGATTGTATAACTTCTAATTGAAAATTATTTACTACAAGCCTAACTCGTTATAGACTAGAGACTTACTAGCCTAGAGTCAAGATTTTCCATTCCTTAGTAGTTAGCTCGGCTAGTAGGTACGTTTAGATAGTGTCGTTAGCTTATACATTAGAGATATCTATACTTCCGAGCGGAAATTAAACACTTATATCATCGAGTCTTAGATATCTACTTTATTAAGCGGAATTTAATAGTTATATTATAATCTAGAATCTACGGTAAAGAATATATAGAAGATAGATTACTATATTATATTAGATTATCTTATTAATAAAATTATTCTTAGAATAATAACAAGAATAGAAAGAATAGTTATTAAGATATATAACAATCTAAAGACAATAATCGATTAGCTTACAAGCTTTAACTAACATATCCTTAATTAATATATAGACCTTTACTTTCTTTATAACACTCGTCGTCTTAAATAGTGTAGTAGTAGTATCGCTAATTAAGTTCTAACTAATAAACTTAACTTCTATAAGTACTATCTTAGTACTAACTATATCTACATTAACACTTGTTAGTATTCCTTTCCTTGTACCTCAAGTAAAACAGCTCTAAGCCTGAGTATATCTAGTATCTATAGTCCTAACTAACTATGTAAGTGTTACTCTATCGTACTACAATGTGTACTATGTAAACCACAGTGTCTTAGCCCTAACCTATAATAACAATCTCGTAAATTACGCTAGTAACCTTGTACAGAGCTGTATCTAGGGTTACAACCTAACTACTAGTGGTAGAGAATATAGTTAAAATATTACGACCTATAGTACTAGTAGCAATGTCGTAGGCTTAAGTGTAGTAACTATGTTATCTAATGCTATTATAGCCTAGTAGTATAACAACGAATTTATAGCCTTCCTTCTATTATATTATAGACAAGTGACTTCTAATACTAGTAACTTTACTAACTAGGGTCACCTTACCTAGGTTGTCTAGAAGGGAACTACCACCGTTAGCTACGCCACTTAGTACTGTCCTGCTAGAACTATCTTTACTAAATATACTTCTTAGTACACTGTCTACGACTATAAGAGCGCTGGCAATGTTATAGGCTAATTTAGTAATAATGTGGGAAAGCTACTCGGTTACCCTACCGCTTCTACTTCTCTATAAGCAAGTTTAAGATTGTCTAGAAAAAGTGCGCTTTTATATGTATTTTTATATCTTTTTTCATTTAGTAGAGACTAAAAGTTTTAGAGAGATTAGAAAGACTTAGAAGTAGAAATAGATAGTTTTAGAAAGGCTATAGAAAGACATAGAAAAAGATTTATAACAAGGCGAATAGATTATACTTAGATAGACTAGAGGTATAAAGAAAATATTTATAATAAGACGAGAAAATTATATTTAGATAACAAGAAAGTATTACAAGATTAATCTTTAAAAAAATTTTATTAGTGTGCTCTAAATAATACTTTCTCTTTAACTTCGTGTTCCTTATATCTAGACAGGCTTTACAATGTCTATAGAGAAATATTAATAAGTGTCCTATAAGTGTAATAACTTAATTAGCTATGTTTTAAAATCCTTATCTCTATAGTAGACGATAACCGCGAGCCCTATACTACTAAGGCGATATAAAATCAATTTAGTAGTAATATAACGAATAGAATAGAGGCTTCCTATTAGGCATCTAGGAAGCTAAGGAGTCAAGGTTTAGAAAGAAACTTACTAAGGAAGACAAATCTTAGAGGAATATAATTAAAGACTTATTAATGTTAAGTAAATACACTCTTTAAAGAAGTTTCCTATTAAATAAAGATAGACAGAACTTAGTATTGTTTTAAAGTTAAGGCAGGTGTGAAACATATACTTAGTAGTGATAGGATATAGAGGGAAGAGAAGGTTTTACTATAATAGATAGTCTTTCTATATACTAGACTATAACTTTAGATAAGGATACTAGAGACTACGAATAGAGTACTATAAAGCACTAGAATGGTTTAAGAATGTAAAAAGAGTTTTAGTTAGCTTGTGATTTTATATGTTAACATGTAGACAGTATATATATTATTCGTGTAATTACTATAAAGACTACTAAAAATACAAGGTAAGTATATAAGAGAATGTATATATAACTTATCACAGGGTAGATATCTAAATCATGATAATTACACACATTAATTATCCGTCGTATAGCTGTTCCTATTTAATTATTCCTGTTAGTATACTTTTCTAACGTATTTTAGTATAAGATTATAAGTTTACTATAAAGGTTACGTTAAATTAAACCAGGTATATCTATAAAATTATAAAAGTGTATCTTCGTTTAAATCGCGCGAATATTATACTAAATACATAAATATAATCACTATTATATAAACCACTTATATCTAGAGTAGTTTACACAGTTTATATATCTTCTTACACACTTCACTAAGTTTATATAAGTTAAGCATTTTTTTCTACCTAATTAGAATATACATTATACTATACTCACATAGCTTACTTAATACTATAGTTATAATCTACTAGATATACTCGCTTATATAGTTCTAATTAAACATATTCTTTATTTAGTCTATTTAATCACTAACATCTATTCGATCGCTAACATCTATTTAATCACTAACATCTATACGTTAGCTAACATCTATACGTTAGCTAACATCTATATATTAGTTAATAGTTATACACTACGTAGTATTTATATATAGATATACCACTAATTAACAGTACTCTTACTATTGACTATACTATAATACTACCCTAATAGCCTACCCTAATTTATTATCTTAAGGAAAATTATCTTCTATTAACTACCACACTATTAACCACTTCTAGATCTCCTCTCCTAGTAGACTAGCTTTAATAAAACCCCTTACCTCGTCTAGAAATAATATTAGTCGAGCCTCCTTTATCTCCCCGCCCTAGTAAAACTATATTTCGTCTACTTTCGCTTTTATCACCTTTTAGATCTGTGTAAATGTTCTACCCGAAGAAATTAAGCCTTTAAGTAGTGTCCCACTCTTACTCTATATTCTAAAGCTTTTATAGACGCCCTTAGTAGATTACCTACCTTGGCTCTTAGGTTAAGCTACAGCTGGTGCTAGCTAGCTACCTCTCTGTCTATTTTACTCCTATTAACCACCTACTTAGTAATGTCCTTGTTAACAATATACCTTAGAATCCTACCTTCTCTCTATTACTCTAAGCAACTAACAAGGCGGCAGGGTTAGACATAGGAGTTTCGTGTCTAAAAACATCTTGGGCGTCTTCCTCGCTTAAGACATCGTTGTCGTCCTATTATAATTTAGTAGGTATAATGTCTATCAGTGACCTAGAGAGCTATATACATCTAACTACTCCGGAGTATCATTAATCTACGACTGCCGAGAACTATCCCTAGAAGTAGTATCGATACGTTGTCTTTTTATGTCCGAATTAACCTACTCTCTATTAGCATTATATGTTAGCTAACATTAGTTAATAACTTACACGACCACTTATACTAACACGTTTCCCCCCTATAGTTAGCTCTTCCTCGTTATCTATAGTGTCAAGGTCCTCTAGTGAGTTTTTAAATGGATTATAAACTGAGCCTTTAGTCTCTTCCTACTCCTCGTTCTAACCTAGCTATATTAACACTTGATGTCAGAGTCTTTCACAGATGTTAGTTATCTACTTCTCCTACTAATCTTTCCATGTGCTTCTTAACACTTTGTAATTCTCTATAAGCTTTAATTAATATAGACAACAGTACTAACACGGTCTCTAAAGTAGATCTTACCTAATAGTTATACGCCTTCTAGCTTCTTCGAGTGCCTAGTCCTGTCTACTATATATTCAGAGAGTGTATAATCTATAAGACAACATATCTATATAATAGTTTCACCTTGTAAAGGGGAGAATATATACCTAGTGGTTAGGAGGTTACCGACGTGTGTTTTAGTCTTGAAAGTGATTTATAATATATTGTATACAATGATTTACGCTAGAAATCTCTTCCGGTTAGACTAGTATACTATTAACTAAGGACATCTAAATAGGTAAGGCTGTACTACCCTAGTATAGTCCTTGTATATAAAGTAATGGTCGACTTATAAAGCTTAAGCTAATTCTATGTTCGATTAGTGCTTCTCGCCTAGGTAATGTATATTTACAAGGTTCTAGATTTTATGTATACACTTACTTTAGAAGTCGCTAGTATCGTCGAGTAGCTGTTATAACGTTAGCTAACTATTCGCCTATAGAGCTAAGACGGTACCTTTTAAGTAACCCACTCACTTAGCCTAACAGTAACATCGCCGACTTGTAGGTCCCCCGCTACTACATGTCTAGTAACACACTCCTTCTATATCTCTACTATTATCTTCGATATATGTTCTAGTCGCTATTATAACCAAGGGTTAAATCTAACACCTCGGTGGCCTAAAATTATCGCCCCTTATAGTAGCTTGAGTGTCTCGTAGAAAATTATCTAACCTTCTCCCTCTTTATTCGATCTATCCCTCTACTTTACACGGCCCTATAACAAATTTATTTAGATAACTCCCTATCTGTTTACTGTTAAGCCTTCTTCGACGGATTTTCCGGTCCTCTACACTTACTATTATATATAACCTTGTTCTTTTACGTCCTATTTACAGCGTAATATTAGTAACGTTCTATAATAGTTTAAACACCCGCTAGTTATATACCCCCACTGTGATTCTTTCTATGCTACTCTAGCTAGACTACATATTAGCAGCGTTATATTCTCGCTCATAGGTTAGTTTTCTGTCTAATCTACCGTTAGTTCAGTGTCTAAGTTTCTTCTAAAGTGCTTAACTCTACCTAATTTAAATTCTTAAATATGTCTTACTTAGAGTGTAGGAAAATAATAAGTATACTTCTATTAGATTAATAGTGTATAACAAGACTTATACCTTTATAAGTGATTGTCTCTATTACCTATATACACTTGTCTCGGTACTAACTAGGTTAAACTAGTACGTCTATAGGTAAAGGTTAGATCGTGTTATCCTAGCCTGTGTTTAAAATATAACACCTACGAAGTTAACTTGTAAGTTTAAACTCTGTACTAGTTATTTCATGTTATAAACAGCTGTTTTCTTCTTCGTATAGCTCTCAGAGTTAATACACGTCCTATTTAACAATGCTCCTATTGTTTCACCTAATCCTCTAAGCACACTAGAACTTCTCTCACCGTATACCGTTAGTGATCCTTCTACCAGTTAAGGCGGCTAGACTTGTACAGCTTAAATATTATTAAAAGGTACGTGAGTTAACCTAGTTACTAGATTCTAGCGCACTATAGCTATTGTTAGCTAGTAGTTATATATTTATATATCTACGTTCTATACCTTTGTCTTCGATAATAAACGTAAATCTAGTGGCCCCCCGGAGATACATTTCCTCAATTACTACTTTCTATACCCGGCTATTATATATGTCTACCTTTCTCTGTCTAACATGTACATATAATATAATTTCTAAATCCTTATTATAACTAATATCTTCTACTAGAATAGTAGTAAACTAGTCGAATACTATATTCTCTAGAATAATCTCGACGGACGGTACGGTTAATTTAACAAGGTCTTGTATATAATAGACGGTAGAACTACTATCCTTTATCCTTTATATTTCCATAGTTCTTAATCCTAGACCGTGGCTAACATCCCTAGGTGTACCTATATACCGTCCCATTCTTAGTAAATTACCTACCCTGTTACTACACGAACCCTAAGGGCTAATGTAGCGTCGTTTACAATTGTAATTACATTTCTAGGCGATTATAGTCAAGTATCTTTCACGCTATACTAAGAGGACATCGTTAAATATACCTGGGAACGTTCACTTAACATTTTTAAAGGTCGCTTAGAGCTTTGTCTTACTTACAATTGTATTAAGTCCGCGCCTAAGAAGGTTAAAGGATATTATCTTAGACTCGAGTGCTATATATATTATAGAGTAAGTAGTGTTATTAATCAATAGCCCTACCTTGATATAATCTACCGACTAATTTTTTTTAGTCTCTGTGTAGAACCTAGGATATAGATAAACTTAGTCTATATCTAACTGTCTATAATAAGGTTAAATTGTGAAGGAAGTGTTATACTAAATTAGAAGATATAGAGTGAAGAATAAGACGCGACGTAATTAGTATAAGCTATTCTAAATTTAGGTTCCGCGTAGTTTCAGGTTTAACGTGTTAGCTAATAAGTTAGATAATACTAGCCTAACATATAGCTGAGTTTTAGCCTAACAATCTGTCTATAGTTAGCGTCGAGGTTAACCTACTTTTATACTATATTAGAATACGTCTATTTCCTACTTAATATAATAAATATCGGTGATAAAAGTAGAGGGATTGTATAAAATTTAAGAGTGTTAGTTTAGGTGACGTTAGCTAGCATTACCTAACATTTCTATGTATTACATTAGGTGACGTCTATA
>JALRMK010000102.1:0-39985 GCA_026119845.1 Pezicula carpinea | reverse complement strand
ACTTATTTTATTTTCTCACTTATTTTATTTTCTCACTTATTTTATTTTCTCACTTATTTTATTTTCTCACTTATTTTATTTTCTCACTTATTTTATTTTCTCACTTATTTTATTTTATTTTTATTATACAAGTTTATTTAATTTTAAAAACTTTATATAAAAGCTAGAACCTAAGTAAACACCATAGTAAAGTAACTACTCTACTATTAAAGGCGAAGCTATAGACCTATCTCCTTACATTAGTAGTAAGGGTTACTATTAACTAGTATAACTACCTATAGAACTATTAGATAAACTAGTGCTATTATTATTATTATCACCATTATTGTCTTCTTTATATAGTAGACACCTAATATATTAAGTAGTGTAGTCCCTCTATTTATAGTTCCTATAGAAACCACTAAAAAATCTAACTAATTATACATAGGTTAGAAAAGAGGCTAAGCTCTAATAAGAACACTTGTTATAGACAGTAACACTAACTATAAGATTAGATTAAGATTATATTTATATATAACAACCTATAACTAGCCACTTAGGCCGGAGAAATTTAACCTTATATAAATAGGACATCTTAGCTAGGTAGCTAGAGGATTACTTACTAGATTAAATTATAATAGAAGCCTGTTATTTATTAGCTATCTATACGTAAAATAGGATTAGTATTAACGATAGTAGTAGCGACCGTAGTGTTATATAGAACAAGAGCCCTATAGATTATTATTAGAATTATATAAAGCGAGATTATAATTATAGATTATTATACGAAATAAGACGATTATATAATCCACTAAGTACTTATATTTAAAGAAGAGATTAGATAAAAAAGTAGAGAGAGATTATAGTAATAGTAGAAGTAAGAGAGAGACTAGGTATATAGTCTAAAGAGAGAAAAGAGAAGAGAAGGATAAGAGTAGGAGAATTCTCGAGTATTTATATAGGATTATATAAACCTTATCAAGGTAGGACTTATAACTAGCTTATATAATTATATAGGGCTAAGTATATAAATTATACAATGTATATAGGGTTTATATAAACGTGTAAAGTATATAAACACCGTTATATATATACTATATAGAGAGTTAATTATATAGAGGAAAAGAAAAAGTTACTAGTGTTAGGAAATTAGTATCACGTGTGGTACTATTATATAACGGTATACTAATAACTAAAGGGTTTTATAGTCTATCTATATAGACAATAGAGTATCGTCTAGTTCTTAGTCTATATAATTAAGAGAGAGAGATAGATTTATAATATAACAATAGTTACCCTATACCTTATATATTGTTAGAGAATGGTAAGGTTTAGTACAATCACTAAATACTAGCTAGTGGCACAGACTATCTTATATAGTCTATATAGTAGTGAAAAGGAGTGGACAGAGTGTAGACTCTCTCTCCTCCTTAGTTAGTAATACTAATCTATAACTAAACACCCTACCACTTCCCCTGTGAAGATATCTCTAATTATAGTTATACTAGAAAGGGGACTATTTACTAATAGGTTATAAGCACCGGCTTACTAGGTTTAGTTAGTACACACTACACCTAGTATAGAACACTAGTGTAGAGGACACCTTGGTGGAATAAGTTAGTATAATAACAATTAGATACTATAGAATAAGTAGGAACCTACCTCTAGCAAAGGAGCTAAGTAGAACACACTAGACATTGTAAAAAAAAAGTAGACATACTATAGAAATAGTAGGAACAGCTATAGGACAGCCTAGTACATAGTTTTTTAAACTTAACACCTTTAGTAGAAGAAGCTATAACACTCTTTTTATACTACACCCTAGACTATACTTTTAAAACCTTGTCATCTTTCTTCCTACTAAAAACTAAACATATAAGATAGTAGAATATAAGGAGTCCCTAAAGATTCTAATTTTAACAGCTATAAACTATAAAGTATAGGTAAGGTAGAACAAGATTAAGCTAAGGGGGAAAGGAGTTTTCTATGTCTACTAACAGACATTAGAGGGATATATATAGATTATAACTATTAGAGAATTAAAGAAAGAAATAGAGGATTTAGACATTATAGATACTAGGATAAAGATAAGTGTTTAAATTAGAATTAATGTTAAGAAGAAGAAAAAATATATTAAAGATAAGACTATAGCTCTAATATATATTTTATATAAATAAATTAATAAGAATAATTAGACTCTTTAAGATAAGTATAAGAAGGTAAAGAATCTATAGAAATATCTAATAAGAAAGTACTTTTAAGTTAACTGTTACAGGGCGAATATAAAGTGTTTAGTATAGAAGCTCGATTTAATATAAGAAGATAAAACTAAGGAGAGAAGAAGAGGATACCTCTTTATATAACTATTTATATAGGGTCCTTGTACTACTAGTATAATAACTAGACCGACGGTTATATAACCTCGGTCTATTATATAGGTCTTAACCTACTATATTACCCCCCTTCTCCTTAAAGAGAAGACCGTTACATTATATAAAACCTTTTATTTTAGTTTCCACTAAAGTGTCTTATCTTCTAACTCGTCGTCTAAAGCCCTACCTAGGCTACTACGAGAAGACCTTACTATTATCTTTATACATACTATATACACACTAGTTTTTAACCCTCTACTAGAGTCTACACTACTTGTCTTTATATAACCTATGTGTATAGTATAAACTAGTATCGACTTCCTACTATAGTTACTAGAACTAGAGGAAGTCGACGAAGAGTAACTTGTTGTTAGATAACAATTATAGTCCTTTACCTAGTGCTTTTCTAAGCTACATTGTACACACTTTCTATTATCTCTCTAGCTTTAACATATCTTATACGAGGCTACTAGAGTAGCCCTTATTACTATAACCTTCGTAGATATCTATTCTATTATATTGTTTTCTCTATATAAATAACTAAACTAGTTATCTAGCATTTATAACATTTATATAAAGCTGTTATAATCTAATGACAGAGTTAACTACCTATTAATCTATTGTCTAGTGTATTTATTTAAACCACCTATTAAGGTGGTTATCTTTATATCGTCCGGCTATATATTTACACTAGACTTAAACATTGTCTTCTTAAACTATAGTACATATAATACCACAGACATTAACCCCTGTTATATTTCTATTAGACGTTACCCTACTTTCTTTGTCTTATTTAGGTCGTTATAAATTTATTAAAGGTAATTAAGGAGTACAATTAGTTCCTAACTATAACTTAACTAGGTCTATTATATAAACACTAAAACAAGTCTCTATACCTTTACACTTAAGGAACTATACACGTAGTAGAACTAGGCTTTATTACTACTAATTACGTCTCTATTAATCTAAAGCTTTACTCTTATTAAGGTAGACTATATGTCCTATTGTTTTATATAACCTTTAAATCGGTCGGACTCTAGTAGCACCTATTGTACCTTTACTTTCTACTACTATTATAGCTCCTATACCTACGCCTATAGACTTTATATAACCGCTAGTAGCTATACCTTACGTTAGTCAACTGTCGTTACCTATTAAATACCTTATAATTCTATTATAAATTTTTTTTCCTACTCCTACTCTCGTTTATATAAGGTTCTCTTTAGAGGTTACTATACTTTACTTTACATCGTTAGACTCTGTCCTATAGTCTTGAAAAGAGAGTTTTATCTAATGTTATAAGGCGAATATAAAGTGTTTAGTATAGAAGCTTAATTTAATATAAGAAGATAAAACTAAGGAGAGAAGAAGAGGACACCTCTTTATACAACTATTTATACAGGGTCCTTATACTACTAGTATAACA
This sequence comes from Pezicula carpinea, assembly GCA_026119845.1. NCBI lineage: Eukaryota > Fungi > Ascomycota > Leotiomycetes > Helotiales > Dermateaceae > Pezicula > Pezicula carpinea. The sequence goes on along the minus strand of JALRMK010000102.1, from coordinate 36,208 downwards.
ACTAGACCGACGGTTATATAACCTCGGTCTATTATATAGGTCTTAACCCGCTATATTAACACTACTCTAGTTAACAAGTATATAACTAAGATCTAAACCTTTAACACTAGTATAGTTCTTAAGGAGAAAAATAGTATAATTCTAAGTATATAGAATAAGTTAAAGAGATATAGGTGTAAGATTAGAGTAGTAGATAAGAGAGCTAAGACTACTTATCTAGATCCTACACTTCTTCTTGTCTTAATAAATACTCTTCTACTAATATTCTAGATAATAATTAATACTCTAGATATCTAAACCTAATTATTAGTAGATAACAAGATTAAGTACCTTTAAACTAAGGAGACTAGAAGCTAGGCTCTTTTAGTTAAAGGTTCACCTACTTTCTTTATACTTAAAGTATATCCTTCTATATACCTAGCTTATTTATATAAGACTTTCTCTATAAACACTTTATATAGAGTAGCTCTTTTAATATAAGGTTAAAGTAACTAATCTCTATATATTTCTATACTGAATTTATTTAATCTCTCTTATTAATATTATTATCTCTAATATACTAGAGGTTTTAGTTAATTATTCTAATCTATATAGATATATAATATATTAGCGATTATTATAGTAATTTATATTTGTTTTTTTTTCACTAAAATCTTGTATTAACTCTAGAGAATGTATTAAATACTACTACAGCTGTCTAACAGACTACCGTTGGTAGAAATAGAGTACCCTTAATAATTTAGAGTAGTTATAGTTAAGTGAAGTATTTTCTAAGCAGGTTTTTCTAAAATGGTATGTGTTAGTATCACTAGGGATATATCCGGTCAATGTAAGCTGTAATATACTTAAATAGATAGATATAATAATAGATACTCTGTAGAAAGAGCAGTACAGAGTTATATGCTTTATAGCCTTGACTGTGTACTATTTGCTAACGTGCTGACAAACACTCGCGTAGCCAAGGTGACTACTGCTCGCGTATTTGCCGACAGTATACCTTGTATTGCTTAATGAATGTAATGTTTCTATTTGTTGTGGATAGTATGACATGGCATGGGATGGCGCAGCAGACAATACCCTAGGCAACCGTGTCTTTTCTGTAAGTAAACAGAATTGTATAAAGTCTCTCTTGATCATCTCTTGTTTGACTTCAAGGCCTGCTTGACTCAGGTTCTGAACTTTTGCTTAGCTTCTGTCTCTACATTAGACTTTGTACAATTCCTGCCATGTTCGCTGAATACAACTCCTATGCATTTATTCTATTCACTAATTTATCCACGTCCTCTCTGATATATCTATGTAAAAATCTAAGAACAACATCCTTGAAAAGTTCATCCTCAAAGAATCTCTACGAAAGCGAGTAGAGTGCATTGGTTTTATTGCGGCAGTCTTTATGTTTCTATGTAGCAGACTCGTATCTTTAGGTACTTGTACATGAAATAGCTACCACTTCTTAATCACAGTTCTTATGTTCATCTCCCAAGCAGAAGAAGTTCTTGGCTGAATATGCAGCCACCAATAAGCCTCTGCAATACAGTCTAGGTTAATCTTCCCATCTGGTTTTCCATCACCAGAAACTCTGTCTTTCCCCTGCAGTCTATTAATCCCGCCGTTAATTATCAGATATGCAATATGCGCGTCTTCGGGACCAAATTCCTTCCTATATATTATATTCCCTTTCGTTCAATACTTACTAGTGCTCGCTAATTTAAAGATTTATTTAATAGAAACTAACCTTAGGTATCCTATATTTTTAAAATTCACAATTTAAAAAGAATTACATTTCTAAGTGTGCCTAAGACGTAAGTCTCATGTCTGGTAGAGTTATGAAATAGCCCAGTTCTCCTCACTCTATGGTCGTACGTGGCAGCCAAAGCATTTTTTTTATATAACGCAGACTTTGTTATATTATTAATAGACGAAGTTCTTAACGAAATTAATGCTGCCTTATAAGATAGAGAGAACTGTAGATGCATATCGCCGGAATTCGGAGGCAGAGGAAGACAATCAGAAGCAGACAGATCCTCCTGGGCTCGTTCGTGCTGAGTTGGGGAACGCTCTTGAGAGATCTGAAGTCATTCAGGAAGCTATGGCAGAGACGCGAGAATTATATGGAACGTATGGAATATTCGAGGGATCTCTTTGATCACGGCGCTCTTCGAAAGTCTCTATCAAGGTCACGAAGATTGGTTCCCAATGTGTATAGAAGACTGAATGTCAACGTCGCTTTCAGTAACGCCCAACATCTAGACATTGGTCTCAGCTTCTTCTCTGCAAAGGTTTTCATGCTAGCGCCATCTAACCTCGCTGCTCTCCTTTAAAGGCAGTCTGGAGATGCTTGGTAAGCAGTCAAATCCAATGTTCACTGCAAAGAGAGGCGGTTCGAAATTCATTGGTAATGGCCTCCGTGGCCCATGAGCCCTCAGCTTTCAATTCCTCGGAACACCGTCATCAAATCCAGGGCCATGCACGCAAAAGTTCATATCATATTGTCAAGCCAATATGATCAATCTTATCTATGAGACATTCCAAAGTTCCAAAACTAGTTTGCCCATTAACAACCACGCGAAGAAAGGCCCCCTTAGGCCCTGGCGCAAAGTCCACCATAAAGCCTTCATCGGGTAAACGAGCAGCGATGACTCTCGTTATCCTTGTGTTTGTCGAGGCAGAAGTCTTGTCACATCCGGAGGGCAAATAGTAAAAGCACACCTGTACACAATGTGGAGGATTGGTCTGAGGAGCAAGGCTCATTCGAGGATGTTGTTGGACCAGAGAAGCGAGGTATGAAGCGCCATCAAATGCGGCATCAACATATGCCTCATAACCTTCCGAGCCATGATAATTCCACGCCAGAGCAAGCTTCAGGCTATCACCTTTGCGTCCACACTGGAGCGTCAAGTCCGCCAAGTCCCAAGGAAGCTCCTTCTCCTCATTATCACTTGCTGCAAACTCCTGCTCCTGAGCCTCCTCCTCGCCGATTGGTTGATGAAAGATATAACTAGCAGGCAAGGTATTGGATCGCCAAAATTCGTGCAGATTAGATCCCAGCAGGAAAGAGCAGGTCACAGGAGCCCCAAGCATTTTGTGTGGATTAATCGTGATGGACCTGGCGCGTGCTGACCCTTTCAACTTGTGCCTCTGTTTCTTTGAAAAGATAGCCCCGCCACCAAGCGATCCATCTACGTGCATCCAAAGCCTCTCCCGGTCACAGATATCTGCTATGGCGTCCAATGGATCATATACCCCGAGAACAGTCGTGCCGGCTGTAGCGTTGACATAGAATGGATGCTTTCCTTCAGCACGAGCTTTCTGGATCAAGTCTTGGAGTTTCGAAACATCCATTCGTCCATCAGCTTGTACAGGAACCTGCCAAACTGCTTCGGAACCCAGTCCACAAAGCTGAGCCGCCTTTTCGACACTGTAATGTCCGCCGCAACTGGTAAAGATGACCAGCTTCAGATGAGATGATCCATGTGTTTTGCACTCGGGAAACAAGTTATTTCGGGCAATGACCACTGATGTGAGGTTCGAAGCGGATCCTCCAGGTTGGCTAATACCTCCAGCGTATGGGCCGGTAAGTCCAAACATGTTGGCAAGCTTCTCCCCGGTCTGCCTTTCGATGATAGTCAGAGCGGGACTAACGTGGTATACATGGACCTAATTGGGTCAGCATCGTAGATTCTTGGCTCCAATTTGAAGTCTAGGTTGTTACTACCTGCGTGTTGAGAACGGCAAGTATCAATTCGCTTGCTATACCGACTGGCGTTGTGCTGGAGTAAAGCTTATCCATGAAGCCTTCGTCCCAGGTATTTGTCGAATACTGGAGGACTTTGGAGACCAGGGTGAGCAAAGAAGAGCTGCCTTCTCCATGTTCGGGGAATTGTAGGTCGAGTTTCTTCAAGAGTTCTTTAGGCTCAAGGCGTTCGACGAGTGTTGTTCTGCATTTGGGATAGGACTGTAATGGGCGTTGAGCGCCTTTACTTTTGATGGCATTTTCACAGTCCGCGTCGGCGATGAATGGGAGCAATAAGGACTCGACGGCTTTCAGCAGCTAGAGAGCTATCTATTAGTCATTGCTTGAAGTTGCAGTAGTCTTATTTCCACCCGAATTTGTTATTAAAACAGACTTGAAGGACGTTTAGCTTGCGTAATCATGTGCCATCGACTTCGCGACAGAGAGCCTTTCGCTAGCAAAAACATCGTCCCGGGAAAAACAAAAACCACGCAAGAACTTACTCTACTTGTCTCTCCGGCTCTGCCAGCAAAATTCTCCTTTCCGTCATCAACATAGAAGCTATATTTGTCGCCATCTGGACTAACGTGACCATTTATGACTTTGGCACTAAGGTCGTGGATTCGTGCTGCTGTGTAGGGCTGCTGCCATTCGATTGGAGAAACTGGAACTGCAGGCATGACTTAGAACGATTGTATGCTATAACGGACGTGCCGCATTCGATGCCAGCTGGGAAAGGTCTTCAACGGGAGAAAGGCGAATAGTTAAAGAATCGAAATCCCATAGCAATGGACAGCATTTGGGGTAGCACTTTTTTTGAGATCATTGGTATCTCGTCTTGGAGGGTTCAAGGCTTCTACAAACTGTGACTGGTGTGTATAACGTCGAGGAACTGAGTGATCTGCCCGCGCAAGTCATCAGGTATCCAGTATAAAGGCACGTCGGTGTGCCGAGTAACAAACAACGCTGACTGTTGATGGTCATCGCGCAAACTTGGCCCCTCTCTGTTGACGCAACTTTTCGCCTTGAGTTGTATCATGACATGTACGGAGGTATCTCTGTGCTCCATAGATTTGAAGTCACTCCAGGGATCACAATCGTATCTCACTCTTACGTCAATTGGTAACTTATGGTCTTGTACAGTCATCATCAATCTCTCCTCGATACCAGTCTCGACTATTAAACCATAAGTTTTCGAGTTAAATGATTTTTGTCTAACAGACTCCCATTGTCACTTGTGCTACAATCAACCTCAAATACACAACAGAACAGTTTTCAACACCAAAACTACAGCTTTCGCCAACATGTGCCCTCCAATCGTTTGGAAAGTTCGACAAGGTCATGACGCGACTCCGAAGGTGAATGTAGTCGTTTAAGTGGAGGTCAATCAGATGTTTGTGGAGTCACTCCTGAGTCCTTTCTGAAAAGGTATGTACCTTTTTGGACCATGCTGTGCAAATAACATACTAAGTACCGAAAGCTTACATGATCGCGAACGTATTTGATACGAGGTATTAGTTTCAGGGATGAATTTGCGGATCTGGCGGACTTTGGGAAAAATGCATTATGCATATTTGTGGCGAGACAGGAGAAATTAGGAAGGAGTCAGACAGCCGGTGGAATCACGATTCACAATATTTGCATACTTGGTCTTACTTGCAACTCTAAACCTTTGTGAATGAAAGTAACGGTTTTCTATAATTGTGTTAGTATGATGATCAGCCCTGTTGGTGTATTCCAAGTCAACTGAAGAAAAGGGGTTCTGAAGCGAGATACAGTCATCCTCGCTTGTGCTGACTGTCGTTTGCCACTGTACACCGTACAGTCAGCAGCAGTGTACACATATGAGCCCGTTATCGAGTTAATTTTGTCTTCTTGTGCTAGAATTATACAGCATTGCTATGTTCCTCACCTGCGTATAACTCATGATTGTCACCGAACCTTTAAAACTTACAGTATTGGAGTGTGTTGTAACCTTTTACTAGGATTATTGTTTAGTGATTTGCTTGCCTGCCTGCTGACTGTAAGTCCGGTCCATATGAAACCCATGGGATTATCTGAGGGTTATCTTACAACATCAAGTTCTTTACAGTAACGGGTTTGAGGGAGCTCGCAGTTACGAATTTGACGATAAACTATGTTGCGTGTAACTACTTGTCACGCGCTCATCAATCGGACAGCAGAATGTTGCCGGATTTTGTTAGATATACGGCTGTCTGCAGCAATCAACATGGCACCGACCAGACCACAAGCGTAATATTACCATAGTCGTTGAGCTATTCTTACTCGAACCTCACCGCCAACTTAAGTCTTTAGTCTTCTCGCACTTAGCGATGTGCGGCATACTAGGTCTAGTGCTAGGTCGCAGTGACGGGTTTGCGGCACCAGAACTATTAGAGGGGCTTTATCAACTTCAACATCGTGGTCAAGATGGCTGCGGCATTGTCACAGCACTACCAAATGTTCGCTCGTTTGCTCATAAGGGATCTGGTATGGTCAGTGATGTCTTCTCTCCTGCAGCCATCAAGCCTGATGGTTTGAGGGGATCCATGGGACTTGGACATGGTGAGGAGTAAACCGAACATTGGAGCTATCTAATTACTGGCTGATAGGATACTTAGTCAGATATCGTACTTCTGGTGGGTTGACCAAAGCCCATGCCCAGCCGCTCAAGGTCCCTGGTGCAGAGGAGATTTTTCTTGCTCATGTAAGTTTCGATTTAAGGGGAGTCAACCTGATCAGATTTCGCTGATATGACGCAGAATGGCCATGTTGTGCCTTCGAATGATGACGAGCGAGTCTGGCACGGCACTTACATCAAAGATAGCTCCGACTCAGAATATATTCTTTTGGTTCTTATTTGGGCTATTCAGCGGTTGAAGCACAGGTACCATCCTTGGGAATTGGCTTCCGTTGTGCTTGCAGCACTAAAGTCGGTATATTCATCTTGCCGAGGGGCTTTTGCATGCGTTGCCATGGTAGAGCGCTCTTTCCTCATCGGATTCCGGGATCCACATGGAATTAAGCCCCTGGTCTTTGGAGAACGGCACAGTGAAGATATGAGGGTTGACTACATGTTTGCCTCCGAAAGTATAACGTTGGAAAAACTGGGATTCACGAATATAAGAGATGTTCGTCCAGGTAAGTCTTCACTCTAGACCATGACTCTCCTATCGTAAGGTTATGACTGATATATTCCAGGCCAGGCAATTCTTGTTCATAATGCAAGTTCCCATGTGCAATCGTCGCAAATAATCTATGAGCAAGTAGTTCCTCAATTATCCCACACGCCCGATTTATTTGAGTACGTCTACTTTGCCCGTGCAGAGAGTATCATCGACGGCATCAGTGTGCACCAATGCCGCCAAGCCATGGGCCACGCCCTCGCCAAAGAGATCCAAATGTCGATACGCGACGAAATTGATGTCGTGATTCCTGTCCCTGACACCGCCTGTCTAAGTGCTCTCGCGGTAGCACATACATTACAGAAACCTTATGCATATGGTTTGCTAAAGAGTCGGTTCTCAGGACGTACATTCATCATTGAGGGAAAAGCTCAGCGCACGAAGGCCATCCGAGAAAAGTTTAACGTCGTCGCGAGTGAGTTTTGGGATAAGAATGTTCTCATCGTCGACGACAGTATTGTTCGCGGTAACACTTCACGAGAAATTGTCCGCATAGCAAGACGAGCTGGAGCGAGGAAGGTCATATTCGCTTCTGCTTCACCGGCTATTCGTTTCAACCATATTCATGGCATTGATTTGGCTGAGCCACAGCAATTGGTCGCATATGGAAGGACAGAGCAAGAGGTCGCAGAGAAGATCGGCGCTGATTCTGTTGTTTATTTGCCGCTGGATATGTTGGTGAAGTGCGCCCTCGAGTCAAGGACTATCTTAGAGCCAAATGCCTTCGAGGTAGGGCTTTTCACTGGGTTGTATGTTGATGATCAGAATGATTGGACAAGTAGTTCAACCCCAAGTCCAATTTAGGTTTAGCCATGCTCTCATCAGCAAGGGGTTCTTGACGTATCGTATGGATGTATGAATGCATATGTTCAAGACATTCGTGTTTGATGATGCTAAACCGCGAACTGTCTCGAGTTTAAGTAACTAGAGAGATTTCAAATAGAAGTTTAGCCTACAATCATTGGTTCAAATCGCGTTGAAATTGCGGATTTTAAGGTAGAGTGAGACTTGCTAGCAGAAAGCGCGGCGCAGTAAATGAGTTGTGAATTGTTTTAGAGAAATGAAAAACCGATCCCAGTAGAATAGAGCCATAGGATTCTATATATACCGGTATGTTTATTTCGTTTCACACAGCTAGCCCATTATTCTCGTCACTGTCATTCCATGTAGGCGGCAGTAGAGTTAAGTGGACGGTACCATGCAAGTTGAATGGACCAGAAAACAGTACCTCACCACCTCAGTGTGTTTTAAAGTACTCATTTAATAAATTTCTCAACATTGAATCTCGTTCTTACTCGCTCCGCTGACTTTACCAAGAGCTAGCCAAGCATCTTTCTAGAATTTAAAAACGGTTCTACCAAGAGAATATGTCTTGGACGATGCTTCACCTCCCGACTCGTGTCTTGCAGAAAACATGGAGCAAAGTAAATTATCAATAACAAAACTTCAAGACTACATATGTATATCAAGAAAATAGAATACTTTTGCTTCGCACATGTAGTACCGACGATCATTCGAAGCTATTATGGGCAAGCAATATACCTGAATTTGATCAGACTTTTACGTAGTATGATTAATCATATCTATAAGTAAGAACCAGTGCTCAATTCTCAAACGTGTGACGTAGATACGTATCGTACTCCAGGACTCCGTCAAGCAGCACCTGAACTCCGTCGCCACTGTAACATGTCAGGTAAGTGATCAAAAAGATGGACGACTTACGTACCATTGGTCCTTACTCGTGAATTCCTCCGGAGCGTGACTGATCCCATTTTTTGAAGGCACAAAGATCATGGCTGTTGGTACCTGCAGAGCCGTCAAGGCACTGTCATGCCCTGCAAAACTGTCCATCTCCCTCGTCCTCTCTTCCCCGACTATCCGATTAGCCGCTATTCTCAGACAGCTCAAAAGCGCCTTGTCAAAGCGGACAGCTGGACTATGCCAAGTTCTGGTCATGTCAAAGCTTAGCTTTTTATTCTCCTCTTGAAGGAAACCCATTTCGGCGCGAATTGTTCTCTCGATGTCATCAATTGTACTCTCACATGAATGTCGAATATCGATGCTGAAATGTGCGGTGCCAGGAATGGTGTTCGGAGAGCTGTGGTCTGTGCTAATAACCCCGACAGTAGCAAATGCTCCCTCTGCTCGGGCCAGCCTGTCAATTAGGGCTACCAACTTTGCAGTGGCAACATAAGCATCGGCCCTGTTGTCCATTGGCGTCGAGCCAGCATGGCCTTGTTCGCCGTGAACATCGACACCATACCATCTGATGCCTTGGACGCCATTGACAATGCCTATATCTTGACCATCTCTTTCCAAGCACGAGTTTTGCTCAATATGTAGCTCGAGATGAGCACTTAAGGGGTTCGCATTAGAATCGGCAGCCTTGGAACCTAAGTAGCCTATTCGAGAAAGCTCGGAACTCAAGGTGATTTCCTCACTGGAGCCAGAAAGAGATTGACCATCCAATTGGCTAATGTGGCCTGACCATGCTGCCGAGCCAGTACAACCTGAGGTAAACCGAGCTCCTTCTCTGCGGTACAAGTTAGTTCGAAGTTTCAAAACTTTTGGGATATAGCCACTTACTCGTTGGTCCAGTCAATGGCTACAATTGGTGCAAACGTCTGAAGACCCGATTCTTTAATGGTTCGAAGCACTTCTAAGGCACCAATGACTCCAAGAATTCCATCAAACCGACCGCCTTGCATCAATTAATTTGACGCAACTTAAAAATGTGGATTGTATGGTGACATACCATTTGGCTGTGTGTCAAGATGACTTCCAATTCCGATAGGTGCTAGTTGCATATTTTGGCCCGGCAGAATAGCAAATATATTACCCAGTGCATCCACTATCACCTCGCAGCCGATTGCTCTGGCCTCGTTGACAAACCAATCTCGAACGAGTTTGTCCGCGTCAGATCCTGCCAAGCGATGCATGCCCGTGGTCCCGGGTATTAGACCCCATTGTGCTGTGGTCATGATATCAATCCACAATCGGTCCGCTTTGATTCTCAAGGTGTTAGGTTTCTGACCCTTACAGTTGACGCTATCTGATCTGAGGTCCGAGAATACTGAGACTGCGTCATGCTGTTGGTAGAGCCCAAGTGCTCCAGGATGGATAAGAAGGGAGTCATAGTTCTGTCTCCCCTCACAGACTGGCAAGTGCTCTTTCTCGCAATGAAAATTGCACCTGTGATCTTCGAAAGGGGATTTCATAATTGAGACAGTTAGACTCCTGATGGCAGTTGGGGCTGGTGATTTTCCTTTTTGCACGTGCTAGCAGAGTGACGCGGAATTCTTTTTGCCAGAAGTAGGAACATTCAAGTCATTGAAGATAGAGAAGAAGAATTAGGTTGATTGTGGTTGCTCATTCTTCTGCCTTCATAGCTAAGCGAATTTGAAGCGAGTTGCCCCTGAGACAGTCACCTGATCAACCCATTACAGTCATCGGCAAAGCAATATGCATGCTGACTGTAAGTCTATCAATCGTCGATCTACCGCATCAATCTGAACAGTCATGTACCCAAATGTCTTGTGAGTGACTGTATGCATGCTCGTCGATATTGGATTCCCCTCCGGAGATCATATCCAAGTTTCATGAACTGACATCAAGCGGCTGGGAAGGACTGGACCGTTCTTTGCCTGTGTTCGAATCATACATCGTGATTGAATTGCCGCCATTATCGTCCAAAAATATCTTGCAAGATTTCTATCGAACCCTCTCAATTTTGACAGCGGTTGTTTGTTGGGATTCACATCGTGTGTATTGGTCTTCACCGCCCATGGATACCCAAGCCGAAATTGCGGAAGAGAAGGTGGTGAACCATCATCAGACCAAAGATGCGTTTCAAGAGCAGAAAAGCGAGAAGGATGATGCGCCCTCGTCGAGTAGTACAGCTGTTGGCGAGGGCAATGTTAAGTACCCCAAAGGAGTGAAACTGGCTCTCATCATAATTGCGATTATGCTAGCAACTTTCTTGGTTGCATTGGTCAGCATCCATGAACTCCACGCTGCCTATGATTGCACTGACAACTGGGACTTGTAGGACGAGACCATCATAGCGACGGCAATCCCGCGTATTACAAAGGAGTTTCAGTCACTCGACCAAGTTGGGTGGTACGGTAGTGCCTACTTTCTCACATCCTGCTCAACACAGCTGTTGTACGGCAAGATCTACAAGGTGTTCCCCTTGAAAAGTGTCTATCTCAGTGCAATCGCCTTGTTCGAAATTGGATCCCTCCTGGCAGGAGTTGCACCCAATTCTATTGCTTTGATTCTAGGCCGAGCAATATCAGGACTTGGATGTGCTGGTATTCAAGCTGGGACTGTTACGTACGCGTTCGGCGGATGCTGAAGGAGAAATTTCACTAACATATGAGATAGAATCGTGGCGCATTCAGTGCCGCTAGCTAGACGAGCTATCTTCTACTCAACCACCGGTGGAGTGTACGGGGTGGCCTCCGTGCTTGGTCCCGTCCTAGGTGGAATTTTTACTTCCGATCTGAGCTGGCGTTGGTGCTTCTACATCAACCTTCCTCTTGGTGGGGTGACGCTGGTAGTCATCCTCTTATTCTTCAAAGCTCCAAAGCCAGAGGGTAAAGATGGCAACAAAACCTTTGTCCAGCAATTGCTGAGTCTGGACTTGCTCGGCTCGGCTCTGTTCATACCTTCCATCATCTCACTCCTCTTAGCTATCCAATGGGGTGGTACCACCTATCCATGGGACAACGGTCGTATAATTGCTTTGTTTATCATATTCGGTATTCTTTTGGCCCTCTTCATTGGATTGCAGGTTCACAAGAAAGAAGAAGCTACGCTTCCGCCACGAATCATGACGCAGCGAACAGTAGCGTTCTCGGCCCTGTACAATCTATGTCTCGGTGCCACAGCAAGTGTACTCGAATATTACGTTAGTCTTCATCTCGTCAATGGTCTTCGGCTTCTGAGTTAACCATCTTGCAGCTGCCGATCTACTTCCAAGGTGTCCGTGGTCTTTCTGCTCTCGGTAGTGGAGTAAGGACGCTGCCTATGATTCTGGGCTTCGTAATCTTCGGGATCGTTGCAGGCTTTGGGACGTCCTGGTTAGGATACTGTGCCCCGTTTATGATCTTCGGATCAATCTTTATGGCTACTGGCGCAGGTCTGCTTACGACACTTCAAGTATCCAGTACCACCGCCACATACTTAGGCTACCAAGTCCTGGTGGGAGCTGGAGGTGGAATTGGTGTTCAGCAGGCATTTACTGCTTTAGGCGCTGTGGTAGAGGATAGCGATGTCCCACTTGCCAGTAGTTTAGTGATCTTCTCGCAGATACTTGGCAGTACTTTGAGTGTCACTGCCGCTGAGAGTATCTTCACAAATAGATTGCGATCTGGTCTGAAAGTCCAGGTACCTCAAGTGAATGTTACTTCGGTACTTGTTCTTGGGGCTTATGATCTGCGATCTCAACTCAACCCTGCGTATGTTGACGTTGTGATTGAAGTCTATAACGCTGCAATTACAAGAGCCTTCGTATTGGGAGCGGCGCTGGCAGCGGTGGCTATAATCGGCGCTTTAGGCATCGAATGGATATCGGTTAAGGAAAAGAGTAAGTCGGAAGAAAGTAGTACAGTCAATCATTGATCAAGGAAAATGGCCAAAGATATCAATATGCTGGAGTAAATAAACCTCAACTTTCTGTTCGACTTCCATCACTTCCGCGCTTAATAGTGAACTTTGAAATAGTATTCTGGAATTTAGTCCCACAATTTAGGCAGCCTGACAGCATGTCAGCCTCTGAGAGTAGGCATGACTTACGAGATACAACTCATGGTGCAAGAGGTTAGCACCAATTAACCGAGGGCCTTCCAACTTGCCATATTTAATCTCAAATCACCGTCTTCCTTCATCATCACTGCAATTTTTCACAATGGTATGTGACGTCAAAACCGACGAGCCGATCACTAACGTATTCGACAGACAATAGCTTATTCAACACAAAAGACGGCCACAATGGAAGCTTTCGAACTTCTTCGGGAGATCATCAAACATCAGCTTGACAATTGTGCCTCATCGGAAGCCGCTCTCGCAACTTTAGGCAGCCCATCCACATCAATCGGGATTCTAGATGATGAAGAAATATCTTCACACTGTATTACAACGGAAGGTCACAATCAAGACACCTTGTTCCAGGCTTGCAGCATATCAAAGCCGGTAACTTGTGTCTCGGCCGCAATCCTAGTCCAGCGGGGAAAGCTCAGCTTCGATGACAAAATCGTCGCGCTTCTTCCTCGATCGGTTATAGAAGTACTAGAAACACCTTCAACCAAGCATCTTTTGGGAGAGATTACAATCAGAATGCTTATGAGTCACACCTCTGGACTGTCCCAACATGCGTTCCCGGGCTACACTGGCAATATACCATCGGCTCTGGATGTACTCGCCGGTAAAGGTGGGATCAACACCAAACACGTGCATCTGGAGGGTCTGCCAGGACATCGATTCTCATACTCAGGCGGTGGTATGACAGTCCTGCAACTGATTCTTGAGCACATCACAAATAAAGCTTTCCCAGACCTCGTCAGGGAACTGGTTCTCGATCCTCTAGGCATGCACAGATCCTTTTACGCTATTCCCCAGGAGGGAAATTATGCTACCGCGCATTACACAGGCTTTACGGCCTGCGAGGTTCCTTATCGAGCAAACCCGGAACAAGCAGCGGCTGGACTGTGGACTACTCCTACAGACCTTCTGAAACTCGTCCGTGCTTTGCAGAGATCACTGAAGGTCAATGATCATACTGAGTTGCTTCACAAAGAGGTTGCACGAGAAATGCTGACGGAAATTTCTGAGACAATGGCAATGGGATGGTTTGCTCCTCGGGAACCTGGGATTGCTTTTGGTCATGGAGGATCCAACGAGCCGGGATGGCGGTGCTTTCTTGTTGGCTATGCAAACCTAGACTTTGGCGGTGCAAAAGATTGGAATGCAGATATGTCGATTCTTGATTCGGACTGCGGCATTGCTGTTATGACGAATTCCGCGGCTGGGACCGACATCTGTTTGAAGGTAGCGAATGCAATTGCGTACATCAAAGGATGGAGCTCGATCCCATACTGGTACGGGAGCCCCGCGGTCACGATACCGTTTGCGCTGAAAAGCCACGAGATCGATGGCAGCTGGGTGAGATGGATAGGGACATGGTCTAACGGCTGGGCGATTGAGGAGGGTGCAGAAGGCCAAGCTATGGCGAGGTTGCGGAACTTGTCTGCCATTAAGCTCATAGCTGCTGCGATGCCGGCAATGAAGCACCCAAAAATGGAATTGAATATGGCACTAGAGGGATTGGCAATGATGATGAGTTTCCAAGAACAAGAGGGGGAGATCTTGGTCGTCTTGTGGGATGGTGGTAGTGAAACAAAGAGCATTCTCCGCCGCGTCAAGTAGATAAAGCTGGTATCACGTAGAAACTGTCATAAAGATTTGGGTAGTAAGAATCGTGTTGTAAGGTCTTCTAAAGATCTTGGTGCAGAAGGGAGAACGACTTTATAAGAGAGGTGGGATAGATCTAAACTGGAATATACGTGGATTACCAATTGACAATCTAAAAGAGCTTCTCAACGATAATCATGAATTTCAGATACTTCTTCCCATATCCTCATAAGTAAAACTAACTACTCTATCTTCAAGACAATAATATCCAGTAAAGAAATATTCCGCAAGGCTCATATATCCTCCCTTACTGGCTCTTCAGCCAATAAATATGCGCCTCAAACTGTCGACGCAGCGAGCCCAAGGTCTCATCCGTTGAGGCCACCATTGCCGACAAGACCTGACTCGTAACACTCGCAATATCTTTCATATGCTTTTCAGACAACTTTGAGGGTCTATAGCTTATGGTAGCTTCCAAGGTATTGCGGCTTATTTCATCGATCTCGAATCCAAGCGCGTGCTATACTTGTGTCAGTATTATGCAAGCAACTTAAGTTCGAGAGATACTTACATGTATTGAACCTCTAGCAGAGATCGTCTCGAATGCCAACCGATGTGTTGGAGGCTGCATCGTCTCCTGCCGCTTTGTGTAATTGAAATATGAATTCGACAAATCAGCTGGAGACTCTCCACATTCATTCCTTAACTCGCTCAATGTAACATTCTGGTATGGTAATGTCCGGATGTTGTCTTGTTGTTGTAGCTCTATAAGCTCGATGATCTTAGAGTGTAGATCAAGCTCCGCTGCGCTCATCAATTGGACGAACATTGGTCCTACAACGGACTCGATGTCTTCAATTTGCGTCTCACGGCCGGAGGAAAAGTAGGTGAAAGATATTGAGTCCTGGCTTGTGTAGAGGCTAAGGATGATAGACCATGCTGTTTGGAAGAGGCTTGTGAGCGAAACATCTGCCGATGTGCAGAAGCTGCGAAGTTGAGAAATCTTGGGAACATCAACAGTGATTGTATTTATATCGGAGGTGCTTGTCTGTAGACTCGAGGTTGTTGGGAAAAGACATCTTGTGGCGTTCTTTGCATATTCTTTCCAGAACGTGATCGAATTATTGGCGACCGCACTCCTTTCCGAGATTGCTTTGGCGTACGGAAGAGCTGGAACTGCATCCAGACTGTTTGCATATGCTTGTGACAGATCAGTGTATATAATTTGTCTTGATCCAGCATCAATCAGGCAATGACTGACATCGATCTTGCCGAAGTACTGAGAATTGGTCGTCTCAAACACGGTGAATGAACAGTGCAAATCACTATACTTGTATGGTACCACAAGTCCGTCCAGAGCGGGTTGAGAGACTCCCTGTACAAGTCGAATCTCAGCGGTGGATGCCTTCATAACAACCTGAACATAGTCTTCTTTCTCAACATCAGGCTTGACGAAATGGGTTGAGAGTATCGAATGTCGGTTGACTGTCTGTTGCCATGCGCCTGTGAACCTGGTGAAGTCGAGCTTCTTTTCATGCTCAGGCAGAAAAATTTGGAACAGGAATTCGGAATTGACAAACCCTGGTCGGGTCGACTCCGTATTGAGCATATGCTGCTGTATCGCAGCGCAGGGAGCAATGTGTTCAACGTAAGACGGGGTAGGGAGGCCCTCTGAAGGTCTTACAGATTCAATCATATGCTGAATTTGGCTTTGCGAGAGACCTAGATTGATAATGTCGCCCACGGTACTTCCATCCCAAGACGAATTTACTGTAGCCACGAGATTCTCCAGTGTTCTTTGATATGCTTTAATCCACTCTCTGATGTGCTGTTGATGCTGCATCTCCTTGTTCCATGTGAATAGGACTCTCATTCGACCATTGTTGATAAGGACAGCCACATCAAAGAGGGCGAATCGAACGATGGAGGGATCGTCGATTTCGTACTCTCCTTCATCGACCACCTCGAACATAGCATCGTCTCGCTCAAGCTGCTGATATAGACCGGTATAATTGAATGAGATCTCCATCTTACTGAATCTGCCGAAAAGGTCCTGTCCTGTTGGATTATGGAATCTGGAAGCCCAGAAAGCTCTGCCATTATCCTTGATTGAGCGTCGTAAGTCTCGAGTGCCTTGGATGGCTTTGAATAGGCAGGCTGCCTTTCCGTCTTCAATCGAGATCGGACACATAGAAGTAAACCACCCTACAGTATTTGTTACGTCAATAGCCTTGTCCCAGGGTTCACGCCCATGTCCTTCAAAGAACACAGTTGGCGTGTTTCTAGCCTCGAAAGTTTCTCGGAAAGCGTGCATCAAAGAGCCAATAAAGACATCGATCGGCTCAACAAGCGTCCCCTGCTCATTCTGCTGCAACAATACTGCAGTGGTATCAGTATCGAGGTAAAATGATTGTTGGATGTTGTCTCCGGTTGTGTTCACAATGCTGTCCATCCCCCAGAAGCTTCCATTCATGTCAGGCCTCGTGTTCGGGACAATTGACTCAGGTTCTACTGCCTTGGCCTGCTCAATTTGTAGATTAGACCAAACAGTAAACGGCACAGAGTAAAGAGGAAGCAACTGTCCAAGGCGCAAATGGTCCTCTAAATCACGCAATATTGTGCGCCAAGATACCAAATCCACGACCAGATGATGGCAGGTCATGAACAAAGTCTGCCTTTCCGGTGCAGTCATCAAAGCAACCGCGAATGTCAGACCCTTCTCAAAATCCACAAGTTTTCGTGACTTATCAATAATGTGGAGAGCTTCTTGCGGCCTTGAAATATGGTAAGACTCGAACGAATGAACTTTCTCTTCTGGAGGACGAATCGTTTGCACCCAAGAGCCATCACCAGACTTGCTGAACACGGCACGGAGCATGGAGTGCCGTCGGGTTATCGTAGTAATTGCATCCGAAATCCTTTCTGGCGACAAGTTGGAGTTCAGCTTCAGATAAAAGCTCTGATCATACAAATTCTTCCCATCTGGCATGAGATCGAAGAACATAGTTTGAATTGGCGATAATTGGTGTGGCACACCATATTCCTCAGTCAACGTAGACAACTCGAGAGATGATTGACTATCAACAGTAGTCGAGGCGGCCAAGCGAGCAATAGTCTTGTGTATCAAGATATCTTGCATAGTCAAGTGTATGCCTTTAGCACGGCAAAGGGTCACAACTTGCATAGCGGATATAGAGTCGCCCCCTAGACGGAAGAAGGATGTCTTTGGGCCCATGCTAGCTTCAGGAATATTGAGAACGTGTCCGAAGACTGATCGTATTTCAATTTCTCTCTGCACCATCGGAACGGCGTCCACTTCCTTGTTGATTCGAATCATCTTAACGTCGCGGGCCACGTCTTTCTCCATATCTTCTACCCAGTTGAGCAGCCTTTTCCTGTTCATCTTTCCAGATTGAAGTATTGGTATCGATTCCACCGCAATCCAGGCGTTTGGCAGCATGTAAGTTGGTAGGTTCTCCGAGAGAAAGTCGTCGCACTTAGCAAATGACTCGGCGGTAGTGGACCTCCAGTCCGATGGTAGTAGCTGGATCGAGTTGAGATCTGTAATGCTATTATCCTCGAGGTATGCATTCAAGGATAGAATTGCGACAAGATTGTTACTAAACTCTCCAGAAGTAGGTATCAGAACTGAGGCGAGGCGGACATCTGGGGTTGCATTCAAAAAATGTTCGATTTCTCTTAAATCAATTCTCTGACCGCGAAGTTTGACTTGTGTATCGCTTCGCCCCACGAACTCCAGTGAACCGTCATAACAATAACGCACCAGATCTCCGGTCTTGTAGATACGCTCACTTCGACCTGGGAAGGCAGAATTCAGCCATTTGGGAGCCTTGACAAATGAAGATTCCGTCTTCGTTGGATCTGCAAGATAGCCTCTTGCCAACGTCGGTCCTTCGATGAGCAGCTCTCCTATAGATCCGATAGGTGATAGCTTATTGTGATCCGCAGGGTTGGCAATCCACAAAGCACACCCAACTGCTTTTCCAAGGTTGGCGAAGTTATCTTCTGGCTTCAAATAATTTTTGAATGCCGATCGAATTGCGCATTCAGCTACTCCGTAGGAATTCGAAAGTGTGACTCTCGATGCCCATAGTGCGACATTTTCACGTGTGAGAGCTTCACCACCGAGTTTGAGCACCTTCAATTTGGGCACGTCGTCCGGCTTCAATAAGCTTCCAACAGTAGGAGTGAGGAAAGCATGGTTGACCTCAAGCATATTCATAGCACCTGCTATGTCGTTTAGTCGTTGGCCCTCGGATGGAATACAGATACATCCTCCGTGTATGAGCGTTGTAAAGATCTCAGATACGCTCACATCGAACGTGTAGCTAGCGTACTGAAAAACGCGTGATTCCGGAAGAACACATTCTACTGTTCCGTGCTCGATAGCGCTGGTCGAGCCCGCGCGGTGTTCGACGATGATCCCCTTTGGTGTCCCTGTAGATCCGGATGTGAAGAGCAAATATGCAGCATTGTCTGGTGTTACACCAGTCTCAGGGGCTCCCTGAGATTGTGGCAGTGAGCCAATGAGCGCGCCATCGACGATCAATAGAGACGGGATCTTTCCCTCGATCTTGTGTGCCTGAGACTTGCAACTCAGAACAAGCTTTGCTCCAGTTGCTTCTATGAGCGTGTCGAGACGAGCGCCAGGCGCTGTCAAATCCAATGAGACAAAAGCTCCACCGGCCTTCTGAATCGCCAACATTGATACAACAGTATAAATCGACTTCTCAAAGAACAGAGGAACCACGACCTCAGGTCCCACACCAAGACTGACTAAGTAATGCGCAAGTCTTGACGTAACATCGTCCAATTCGGTGTAGGTGTACCGGCCATCCCATGAAACAACGGCATCAGCGTCTCTTCGAGTAGCTACCTGGTTCTGGATGAGAATATGCATGCAGTCGTCAACGACAGGGGGCATTATCTTGTTCCATTCCCGAATCTCGAGAACATCAGAAGGGCTGATGATCTCAACGTCCGCAAGTCGAACTTCGGACTTTTCCTGCGAGAGCTGTTGAAGAACATAGTCAAGCTGCGCAAGTATCCTGTTCATCTGTATTGGATTGACACATCTGTCATCGAAATTGGCCTCCACATGAATGTGATGCGGGTATATCAAACACTGTAAATTTATAGCTTGTTCATGCGCGTCAGCGTCTTTGGTATGCTGCGTCAACCCCAGCGGGAGTTGATGAAGGCCAGTCTCTTGACCCTGGATAACTAAGAGAGTCCGGAGATCGCAACATTCGGCAGAATCTGGGCACATCTTTCGGATATTCTGGAGCCCAGTTTGCTCGAAAGGCATCATTTCACTTGCCTGAGCTTGGATCGCGTTCAGGAATTCTTTCGAGGAGATGTTCTCCTCCCTCGAGATATCGAAGCGAACCGGCATAGTTGCGATCGTCGGGCCGTTAATGTTCTCAATACCTCGAATTGGCGCATTGCGTCCGTTGGTGGTGACGCCGAAGACGACGTCTTCTGAATTTGAGTGCTGGGCAATTAGCAGACACCAACAAGCTCTGATTAAGGATGCTGTGGTTATTTCCGAGCCTGCTAAGCGTGATAACTTGATGTCCCTCTCAAAGTACGAGTTGGTAGACGGCTGGTAATTCGCTACCGGATATTCCGGGAAAACAGATGGAGTTGCAGCCTTCAGCTGTTCGGTCCAGAAAGCTTTGGATGATTCGAACGATATTGATTCTGTGTGAGCAATGAAGTTCCGGAAGTGTACGGTGTTCTGAAGAGGCTTTTTATGGTATGCCAGCTCAAGATCTCGAAATATCCGAGGCAGAAGCATTCCATCATACACGCTGTGGTGGATTGACAAGACGAACCAGGACTCTTTGCCAGGTTCCTCAACGAGAGCATACCTGGCCAAAGGCGTTCCTGAACCGAAATAATCCGTCCTATCTTGTTCAAGATACTCTTCCAGAGCCGAAGTTGTTTCCGTGATGCGTGGTGACGACGGATCAACTATGGCTTGTCGAAGTCCCAAGCTGGTTTGAACAATGCGAGTCGATAAACAAAAATTATTCATCACAACCTCACTCCACGCAGACTTAAGTCGCTGTACGTCCAGCCCTGGCGGGACTTCGAATACCATCTGAGCGGAGTAAGACCCAGAAACCTTCAATGACAGCGCCATCAAACCTTCTTGAAGTGCTGTGCATGGGTATATATCTACGATCAAGTTCTCCTCGACCAGACACTGTGATGAAATCTCACTTAGGAGAAGTGCTTTGTCGTCGCCGATAAGAGAAAAGGGCAAAATTTCCGCATCCTTTAAATCTCCATGGCTCTCGAGAGAAGTGACAGTAGCCATATCGACCAGTTTCGGGTTATCGAAGATCTGTTTGACGGAGAGGTTGATTCCTGCATCCCTAGCCAGAGACACAAGATGCATGGCCTTGATAGAGTCGCCTCCGACTCGGAAGAAGTTGTCATCAAGAGACACATCAAGGAGGTCTCCTTTCAAAACCCTGTGCCAAAGCTTGAGGATCTTGTTCTCGTGCGCCGTGCGAGGGGCTAGGGCTGTCTCGGAAGTGGATGAAAGCCTGTTGATCTCGCGGATCGATAGTTTTGAAGCGAAAGCTCGGAGTTCTTTCCGTTTGAGTTTGCCAGATGTTGATAGTGGCATTTCCGAGATAGGAATGAATGCATTTGGGACCATGAATGGAGGCAGGACATCCTTGACTTGGGTTTGGGCAGATGAGATCACACTCATCATGCTTATTGATATTACATCCATGGACACAGGCTGAGTATCTGTCGTGCTGCTTTGACTGATGAATGCCAGAAGTGATTGACTCTGGGGCTCATTGTCGGGGCTAACGACGTCGACTGCAACAAAGAAACCACGAGGTAAGAAACGGCGAACTTGATGCTCCACTTCTCCAACCTCTATACGTTGACCTCTCAATTTCACTTGACTGTCCTTGCGTCCGAGAAAGACCAAAGAACCGTCGCTGGTGTATTTGGCCAAGTCTCCCGTCTTGTACAGTCTGGTGGCAATTGTATTAGGCATACTCTTAAGCCACTTGGTCGACTCCAAGAAAACGCTCCGACTTCGCGCTTCATCGTTGAGGTATCCATTCGCCACGATTGCCCCTTCGATCACAATTTCTCCGCTACAGCCGATGGGAGCAAGCTTGTCGTGATCTTTGCTGTCGACAATCCAGAGTCTGACTGCACCCATGGTCTGACCAAAATTGTTTGGTTTATCGTATTTGTTCATTCTGTCAACCGTCGCTGCAGCCCAAACCGTCCCTTCAGTGACTCCCCATATATTCATCAGACGTACCGTCTCAGCCCAGGTCTCGATATCTTCGGTGGTAGGCGCCTCACCACCAAGTACCAATGTCTTAAGACAAGGCACATCACCGACGATTGTTCGTGCTACGCTGGGTGTCAAACAAGCGTTATCAGCTGTGTATAATCGAATGGCTGCAGCAAGGTTGTCCCAGCGATCTTCATCAGATATAACACAGACACAGCCACCTTGCGAGAAAGTTCCGAAAATGTCCCCGATTGAGACATCAAATGTGTAGGCGGCAAATTGAAGCGTACGAGAGCTTGATGTCATCTTGATGGCTCGAGCCTGAGCTTTCACACTACCACACACTCCACCATGCTCTTGAATGATGCCCTTGGGGGTTCCAGTGCTTCCAGAGGTATATACGACGAAAGCAGCGGTGCCAGTAGAGACATCCTGAGAAAATCCACATTCCGAGTCAGGCAGCATATCAGCCGAAGCCGAAGAAAATACTACAACCTTTTGATCGAAACTGTGACAGTATGCCGAGTATTTGGCTGAACATACCAAAACACGACTATTAAGGTCTTGAATCTTCTCTGCGATACGGGCTGACGGGTCCATGGGACTCAGAGGAACGCAGGCACCTCCTGCTTTGAGAATGGCAATCATGGCAACTATTGCGTACTTTGACTTCTCAAAGTAGAACGGTACCAGCGAGCCCAGATCAACACCCTGTCGACGTAGCTCTGCGGCAAACTTCGAGGATATCTTATCAAGCTTCGCATAGGTAAAGTCTCCATCCCATCCGTGAATAGCCATTGAATCAGGATGTTCAGCCACGGTACCTTCGAAAAGTTGATTGACAGTCATTTTCAATTCGGGTGGTGGTATTTGATTCCATGCTCCAATCTCTGCCAAGTCTGCGTGGCTGATGATCTCGATATCTCCTAGCCTGCTATTTTCGCCTGCCGAAAGTTGGGCGAAGATATGTTCGAATTGTCTAATGATTCGAGACATCTGCTTGGCGTCGACAATATTCTCATCGAAATTGACCATTGCCTCGACACGATTTTCGACGATGGTACATTCCAGATTAATCACGAAATCGTTCAAGTTTTGCGTAAATTCATTGACCTTCTCCAGACCAAGAGGAAGTTTTGATTCTGCGTCCATGTTTTGAACCAACAGCAGAGACCGAATATCGCAAGCACCAGCTGCGTCTTGACTGACTCTACGGATATTCTGCATTCCGATTTGCTCATACGGAATAAGTTCGACGCTATGCAGCTGTAATCTTTGTAGAAAATTAGACACCGTCTCATCTTGATCGAATTGAGCTCGGAAAGGTATCGTTGCAATGCTGGGTCCGCTGATGTTCTCCATGTCGTGAAGGGGTGCATTACGCCCATTTACTGTGGCGCCAAACACAATGTCTGATGATTGAGAGTAGTATCCCACCAAAAGTGACCAGGCTCCTCTGAGCAGAGTGGCGGTGGTGATTTGAGACATGGTTCTGAGGGACTTGTCGACAGGAATAATGTGGTTGATTGTCGCAGCAGGCGTGGGCTTGTATGCTGAATTCGGTAGCTCAGGGAATGCAGGCGGCTCAGCGCCCTTCAATTCTTGCCGCCAGAAGTCTTTTCCCTTTTCGGAGATGGATTCCTGAACATAATTGATAAATTGGTTGAAACTTGACACTGGTGTCAACGGTTTTGAGTGATAGGCTTCCTCCAAATTCGTCAGAACTCGATCGAGAACGACACCATCGTAGATGCTATGATGTAAGCTCCAGATGAAGTGAGCTGAATTGTTCTCTCCTCTCTCGATGATGGCAAATTTTACAAGAGGCTTGCCAATCGTCAAATCTGCCTGACCCTTGGCCACATACTCGTCGCAGGTAACGTCGTTGAGTATCTCCCATTCAATAGGCTTCCTCACCACGACTTGCAAGAACCCATCATGTCGGTCTTCGGTCTGTATTGCTTCAGGAGGATATACAAAGCGAGTGCGAAGTGTCGGATTATGCTCAGCCACATCATCCCATGCCATGCAGAACTGGTCGATATCCACCGATTCGGGAATCTTGTAAACCAAGCACGCAGTGTATGTCCCAGCCTCTCTGGCTGACAGTGCCATAAGGCCGTCCTGCAACGGCGTGCCAGGATATACGTCTTCGATGTCTCTCGGGCTCACAGAACATTGCTTGCCGACTTCTTTCCGGAGATCAAAGGTATTGATGCTGCCCTTCACCAATGCAAATGGGGCAATTTTCGTAGCAACTTTTTCAGTTTCGAAAGACATCGCGCAGGAAGCCATGTGACGAAGAGTTGGATTCCTGAAAATATCGTTGACAGTCAGTGCTATGCCAGCTTTCCGACCACTAGAAACGAGTCTCATAGCCACCACAGAGTCACCACCTAGATCGAAGAAGTTGGCATCTGGTGTAGCTTCCATGGAGATATTATTGAGAGTTGATTGCCAAAGCTTCCACACTCTGCTCTCGGCATCGGACAACTGCGATCTCGGAAGAATTTCTTTGTTCTGTGTTGCTTTGAAGGATGTGATTCGTTCCGTCGGAAGCTTAATAGCCTGAGCTCGCACTGCATTTCTATCAAGCTTTCCAGCAGCTGAAAGGGGCAATCTGTTTACAGGTACATAGATGGCTGGAACCATGTAGCCAGGAAGCACCGATCTGAGATGTGCCGCAAGTGCAGCGGTGCTTGCTCGAAGTTGATCTTGGGCTGTCATGGAAGTTGCAATGAGTTCTGTACCGGTGCTCGTTTCCTTTGGGACGGTGATATATGCCGCAAGTATCTCACTTCCTGTGCTCTCTGGTTTGAGGAGATCCACAGCAATTTCTCTTGCGCCATCGAAGAATTGTCGAATCTGATGCTCGATATCTCCAAGCTCTACACGTAATCCTCTTAGTTTGATCTGCGTATCTTTTCTCGAGATGTACTCTAGAGTTCCGTCGTCGTTGAACCTGGCTAGGTCACCAGTCTTGTACAGCCGAGTATCGGTATTGAGCCATTTTGGCCGTTGGAAGAAGGCATTGTCGGTTTTTATCTTGTCGTGCAAATATCCCATGGAGACAATGGGTCCACCTATCACTAATTCGCCTGCTGATCCTATGGCGGCAAGTCTGTTGTGGTCATCTGCAGACACTATCCAAAAAGAGCACATAGAGGGTATCAATGCCTTGCCGAGATTGAGTGCACTTGGTGCCAACAAGCCCTTGAAATCTGGCTCCACCCCTGCGGCCCAGATGGCACACTCAGTCGGACCTATGGAAGTCAGTACAATGCCCCCAAAAAGTCGATCAACCTGTTGACTCACCATACACATTTATCAAGCGTGGTTTCCTACCCCAAGTATGATAGTCATCTGAACTGGCTGCTTCTCCACCCAGGATCAGCGTCTTCAGATTAGGCACTTCCGCCGGGCTCAAAGATCTCGCTACACTTGGAGTGATGCACATTTGCGTTGCACCCAGTCTATTAATGACACCTGCCAAATCATTGACTCTCTCCTCTTCTGATGGAATGCACAGCACACCGCCTTGTGACAGAGTGCAGAAGATATCTCCAATACTAGCATCGAACGAATATGCCGCGAATTGAAAAGTGCGGGTATGCTCTGAGAATCCCAGTGCCTGACTTTGGCCCAATATCGTTGTGCACAAGCCGGCGTGGTTCTGCACAACCCCTTTAGGTTTTCCCGTACTACCAGACGTGAACATGATTAATGCAACATCTTCTGCTGAGACTGCTGGCAGTGGTAACGAAAGGTCAGGGAGAGCGTTCAGCATAGATTGCGATACACACACGGTTCTCGTCCCTTGGTTCAGTACAGAGCATGCCTCCACGGTTGAAGGAGAAGCTACCACAAGCTTTGCTTGAATCTCGTGTAAAATAACTTCAGAGCGCTGCTTCGGGTTCGATGGGCTCACCGGGGCAAATGATGCTCCGGTTTTCAAGATTGCCAGCATCGATACAATGGCAAATGGAGATTTCTCGCAGCAAAGCGGAATCATATCTCCTTTGGTGATGCCAAGAATACACAAGTGCTGAGCAAGCTTGTCGGAATACTTGATGAGATCTTGATAAGTCATATTGCCTGCAGCAGAGGCTATAGCCTGCCCCGAAGGGTTTCCTTGAGCAGCTTCATCGACCAAGCCATGCAATGTCTCGGTACTGGGTGGTCCAACCTCTGAATTCCATTCGTAAAGCTCCTTAAGATCCGCCGGACTGGCATACTCAATATCTCGAATTCGTCTGTTTGTATCCGCTCGACACAGTTGCTGAATAACGAACTCAAATTGGTTGACAATGCGATTGATTTGCCCGGGCACAATCATAGTACCATCGAAATGGATCTCCACATCCGCACCACTGTCCTGAATGAAGACGTCGACATTCACAGGATAAGAGTAAAAGTCTGTCTGGCTACCAGGACTGTACTCAAGCCCAATGCGACTCTGCATGAAACGTCCCTCCGGCTTCCCATGAATAATCAGGAAACTTTGGAAGTCCAGAGCTGTTTTCGCCTCCCCGCAACACTCTCGAATTTTCTGAAGTCCGTAATGCTCGTATGCGGTCATCTGGATAAATTGCTGTTGAGCTTTCCCGAGATAGTCGATCACAAGATCATGTTCCTCATGCTTCATCCGCAGGGGCACAGTTGCCAAGGTCGGTCCATCGATATGGTCTATCTCAGAAGCTGAGGCGCTTCGCCCGCTGCTTGTCATGCCGAAAACGACATCTTTGGAATCCGAATAATGCCCTAGTAGTAAGGCCCAGGCTGCACGAACTATGATCGCCTTCGTGACTCCAAGATTGTTTTCTTTCGAAAAGATGATTGATTTCTTGAGCTCGTGGCGTGATATCGGTGTGTGATTAGGTGTTGGGGCTTTGCAGAGCTCTGTCGCAGAAGCATCCTGTAACTGCGATGCCCAAAATACTTTGGCCTTTTCGCTGTCCATATCCAGGGTGTGTTTGATGAAACGGTGGAATTGTGCCGTCGATGTTGGAATTTGCCCTATATAGTGCTTCTCCATATTCTCGAACAATAGTGGCAATGTAATACCGTCATACAAGGCATGAGCTATTGTCCATACTAAGCATGCAGAATTCGCCTTGATGTTCTGTATGAGAGTGAATCTACTCAGAGGTTGACCATACTCCATCCCGTTCGAGGCATCCCGTGTAAGATATTCAGCAAGCTGAACTTGCGCGTCCGTGAATGTGGCCCATGGGACATTGCTCTTGACAACAACCTGCATCGAACCAGCCGTTGTCTGAATGATTCGGGTCCGGAGAATATCGTGATGTGCATGTAGACTTCGCCATGCCATCTCGAGCTGCCGAAGATTGACTGACTCCGGAATCCGATATGTAAGCTGAGCCACATAAGCTCCTTTCTGTTTCATAGAAAGTGCCATCAAGCCTTCCTGGAGAGGTGTACAAGGGTAGATATCCTCAATGTCTTCCAAGAAGACACCACACTCCTCGGCGCCCTCCTGACGGATTGCATCCACGAGGGACTTATCCGGTAGTAAAGAGAAGGGTAATATGGTCTCCTCAGCGGCTTCTGATTCTACGCTATTTGCAGCCCCTGAGAGCTCACCGAGTGTCGGATAGTTAAAGATCTTGTCCACAGAGATTGTGAACCCATTGTCGCGAGACATGGCCACCAACCGCATGGCCGTGATGGAATCCCCACCAAGACGGAAGAAGCTATCATTTAGTCCGATACTACTCCTCTCCAACTTGAGCACCTGACTCCAAATTCTCTGCATTTCTTTCTCCGTCGGCGTTTTGGGTGGTTGATATTCCACAGGCAATGAACTATACTTCGAGAGCAAATGCATGGAGAACTCAGATGCCCATGCATTCAGACGTTTGCGATCGGTCTTCCCATTACCATTGAAGGGTATCCGTTCCAGGAAAAGCCACGCAGTGGGCATCATGTGACGAGGAAGCTTTGAGCTGAGTTTATGAGTGATATCAGGAACCATGGTGCTGAGGCTTTTGTCTGAAGACAACTTGATGGTAGTCTTTTGAGGTCTTTCGGACTGTCGCCCAATGCTGATGAAGGCGATCAAAAGTGGCGGGGCTGTTCCATTGGAAGGATGGACCATCTCTACTACAGAGTAGCTGTCTTGAGGAAGCGCTTTGCTGAGCTGCAGTTCGATCTCTGCGAGCTCGATGCGCTGTCCGCGAAGCTTGATCTGAGAGTCCGTCCTTCCAATGAACCATATAGAGCCATTAGACGTATAGCGTGCCAGATCCCCAGAGCGATAGAATCTCCGAGGGGCAGATGCGTCATCTGTCCGAGCCCAGGCTGGAGCTTCGACAAATGCTCTGGCGGACTTTTCTGGGTCATTTAGGTATCCGGTGGCAAGTGATGCGCTCTCAACAACAATTTCTCCAACTGTACCGACTGGCATCAGCTTGTTAACATCGCTAGGATCACAGATCCACAGGCCGCAACCCATGCCACGACCGAGATTCTTTCCAGGAGCATCAGGGTTCATGTTGGTGACAGCGTTGGTCCAAATCCCACACTCTGCTGGACCATAACTGTTCACAAGATTCAACCTCGGGGCCCAGGTCGAAATATTGTCTACAGTTGCAGCCTCTCCTCCAAGTACAAGAGTTCTCAAATCAGGTACAGACTCTGGTTTTATGAATGCAGCCATGCTGGGTGTTTGGAATGCCCAGTTCGCTTTTAGTCTTTGCATAGCCCTAGCAATGTCGTTCGTGCGTTCAACGTCTGATGGTACGCATACACAACCTCCCACAGCAAGAGTAGTAAATATCTCAGCTACTGATACGTCGTAAGTATATGCGGAAAACTGAAGTACTCGAGACTTTGAGTTAAGACCTAGTATTGGAGCATGCGTATGAATACTGCTACAGAAAGCGCGGTGTGTCATGACAATTCCTTTTGGGACCCCGGTGCTCCCTGACGTGAATTGGACGAAGGCAACATCAGATGGCATGACGTGAGATGGTTCGCAGGGAGTCTTTGCTTGGCAAAACAGGTCGCCGTTCACCACGAGAATGTCCTTGACCATCCCATCCATGAGAGATGCAGTAGAGCTTATACAGAGCATCAGATTGGCGTTTGTTTGTGAAATGATCTCCATCAAACGCTCCGCAGGATGAGAAGGATCAAGGCCAACAAAAGCTCCGCCGGCCTTGAGAATAGCCATGGCAGAAACGACAGCCCAGATAGACTTGTAGAAACAGAAAGGTACCATGATACCTGGTTGAACTCCTCTGAATGTAAGGATAGTCGCGAGGCGGGACGCATAATTGTTGAGCTCTCGATAAGTGAACTGGCCATCCCAGGAAGCCACCGCGACGTCGTCCGGTCGCTCTTTGACCTGTGATTCGAAGAGAGTGTGGATACATGTCTCTTGATGCTCGTACTGACGGTAATTCCAAGCTTCGATTTGTGCCTTGTCCGAGGGGCAGATATAGTTCACTGTTTCCAAGCTTTCCTCCACAGAACGATCGCACAATTGTTGAAGAATATTTTCGTACTGCTGAAGTATCCGTAGGATTTGCGCTTCCTCGACGACTCTCGAGTCAAAGGACGCTTTTAGCTTCGACTTCTCACCCTTCAAGACAACCTGTAGGACGAGAGGATAATCCAAATCATTATAGCCCGACATCTGGCCCATGGCCTTCTCCTTCATGTCATCTTCCGATTCCTGCTCGTCCACTTGCACGACCAATAAGTTCTGGAAATCGCACGCCGCAGCTGCACCCAAGCCCAGTGCTTTGATCTTCCTCATACCGTACTGCTCGAATGCCATGACGGAGGCGGACTGATGTTGCACATTCTGCAGAAAGTCGCCCAAAGTTTGCTTATTATGAAAGCGAACCCTTGTTGGAACAGTTGCAATCGTAGGACCTCCGATGTCTTCGATTCCTGCCAATGGCATTGTACGACCATTTGACGTTGTGCCAAACACCACATCATGTGAGCCGGAATATTTCGACACCAGTAATGCCCATGCCGCACGGATTATTGTAGCGGTTGTGATGTTGCTTTTGAGGCGTCTGGGATATTGAATATCTTGGCAACAGAAACTATTCGTACGAACAGCATGACTCAATTTCTCAATGAATGGAAAAGGAGGACAGGAAGCTTGGTCCAAACATTCTGTCCAGAATGTTGCATGTGCGTTCTGGTCGAGAGATAAGAGGTGTTTCGTGAAGTGTTTGAACTCATGGGAGGGCGCTGGCATTTCTCCCTTATATGCCTGCTCAACGGATGCAAATATACGGTCTAAAGACCAAGCATCGCACACGGCATGGTGGGCACTAAATACCAGTGCGAGACCTTTTTTGCTTGGACTAGAGACAATAGCACAACTTGCCAATGGCCTTCCAGGTGCCATAAAAGCCACATCTTCACTGTCCAGGAAGGTGGAGTGAGCTGTTTTGGGACGTACGGACCATTGTAGAGGCTGTTTGACAACAACTTGCAATGCATATTCGGAAGTATTGATCAATCTCGTACGTAGGATGGATTCTCTTTCGGCGACGGATTCCCACGCAGTTTTTAATCGGTCCAAGTCAACACTCGGGTGGAGTTCCAGAGTTGCGTGAACAATGTAGACTCCCGGCATCGAAAATGCAGATGCTAGCAATGCTTCCTGCATTGGGGTACAAGGATAGATATCCTCGATCGCGTCCGCAGGAATCGAACACTGACGAGAAGCCTCAGAGACGAGATGATGAACATTTAACGCATTATCTAACAATGAAAACCGTGGAATTGCCTCATTGGGAGTTATTGCGGCTGCTCGTATGACTAAAGCAAGATCGGCTAACTTTGGATTCTCGAAGACGTCTCCAACACTCAGAGCCAGCGATAAATTTCTGAGTTCCTTGACAAGTAATATCGCGGACAACGAATCACCACCAAGCTGGAAGAAACTGCTTTCCATCCCAATGGAGTCTTGTGGAATACCAAGAATCTGGCTCCACAAGAGAGACAACTGCTTCTCCCTTTGGCTCGTTGGGGTGATGACCTTGTCTGATTCGGATTGAAGTGAGATCTCTGCCGCCGTGCGCAGTGAGACAAGTTGGCGCAGTTCTTTCCGATCGCATTTGCCAGAGATGGTCAATGGCAGGCGATTGAGGGTCAACCAGATTTCAGGAATCATGTATCTTGGAACAGCCTTGGCTAATTCGACTTTGAGTGATGTGGACAGTCCCTGCACAGCTGAGTCGGCAGAGTCTGACAGTTGAATAGCTGCTGCATTATCCATCTCTTCGTGCGTGTCCTTGGGACAGAAGAAGGCAATAAGGGTAGCTTTTCCGTTCAGGGGCGTCGCTATTTCAACAACGACATCCATCGACTTTCCAACGCAACGATACAAGTGATCCTCAATCTCGCCAAGTTCAATGCGCTGGCCTCTGAGCTTGACCTGTGTGTCAAGCCTGCCCATGAATATGAGGCTTCCATCGGCTTCATATCGAGCAAGGTCTCCAGTACGGTAGAGTCGTTCTTTGCGATCCGGGGACATGTTGAGAAGCCATGGAGGCGTTTCGATAAATGCTGAAGCAGTTTTCTCGGGGTCGTTGAGATAGCCACGTCCGACGATGGGCCCTTCGATGAGTAGCTCACCGGGCACTCCTATCGGAACGAGCTTGGTGTGGTCATTACGATCCACGATGTGGTTGACACATCCAATTCCCTTTCCTATGTTGTTTGCTGCAACCTCAGTATCTTGGAATCTCGTGGCCGCAGAAACTATGGATATCTCCGTTGGACCATAGGCGCCATTGAGTTGCTTGAGCTTTCCTACTCGGTCCTGGATGTCTTGATTGCCAATCGGTTCTCCTCCCAGAGTCATGGCTTCCAGCGTTCCCAGCTCGCTCGGATCTATTGTTCGAGCATGTGACGGCGTGAGTACGCAAAATGTAATTCTCATCTTCTTGAGCATGTCTCCTACCGCGTCGATTCGTTCTCCCTCAGACGGCACACAGACACATCCACCTACTAGGAGAGCAATAAAGGTCTCCATTATACTTAAGTCAAAGGCGTAAGAAGCACTTTGCAAAACTCGTGACTTCTGGTGTACTCCCAAGAATTTGCCTGCGATAGCCATGCTTGTGCTGACGCCACGATGCTCGATCACGACGCCTTTCGGTGTCCCAGTTGATCCGGAGGTGAAGATGATGTACGCCACATCTGATGGTGTGCTCCGGTCCGGCCACGGTAACGGTACCATGCTTGAGAATGAACTTAAGCCGTGTACTAAATCCGCATCGATGGCAATGACATTCGCAACAAATGGCTGGATCAGAGCTGTATGCCGGGGTGAAGCCAGTGCAATTGATGCATTGACTTGACTGACGACGGACTCGATGCGGACGGCCGGATATGCATGGTCCATTGGTACAAAGGCGCCTCCCGCTTTGAGGACGGCAAGAATGGCCACTGTGGCCCATATTGAGTGATCAAATAGCAACGGAACTGAAATCCCGGACTCGACTCCGTTGTTCATCAAGTGAAAGGCGAGTCGGTTGGAGAGATCTTCCAGACTTTCGTAAGTCAATTGGCCATCCCAAGCATCGACTGCTAATTCCTCCGGAAACTCTCGAGCGCGTTTAGAGACTGTCGTGTGCAAGCATTCGTCGACCACGGTTGGCATATGGCAATTCCAGCTTTTCAGAGTCGAGATATCCTCAGGACTCATGAAATCCAGATCTGAAATAGTCGCTTCGCCATTAGATGAGTAGAACTGTTGTAGAATATGGCTCATCTGTGTTGTCCAATTTCGGAGCCACCAATGCTGTTGCTTTTCGTCGCCAGTATAACTAATACATACTTTGCTTCTGAGATGGTCGATGTTATAATAGAGAAATAAAATCCGGCTCGAATCAGGTCCCGCGAGATCTTGTGGAAAGGTACTTTCGAGCTGATCGTCGCCGCCGTTAGTTTCACACAGAGCAAATCTGTGAATGTTAGCATTATCACGACGACTTCCTATACCAGGAAGCAAGTTCTTGAGGGCAGCACTCTGATAGATGAGAGTGCGCCCTCGGCTATTCTTCAATTCTCTCGAGAGCTCATTTAGAGCTCTTTCCTTGGAAGGAGAGATGTCGATTGAGGTTAAGACTTGGTCCTTGTTGATGACATCGAGAGTCAAAGTATCGAGGTCCGCGTATTTCGCCAAAAGAATCAACCAGGCTGTTTGGACTGCTGTCTCGGCGGAGCAGTCGTTCGGAGGCAATGCAGAGCTTCTAGGAATGCTGATGGTGATGGAAGACATGGTTTCGGATGGCACTGGAAATGCATGCAACTTCGGTGGCCGCAATGAGATGGAATCTTTGAATACTGGGAGAATGGATAGGAATTGCTAATGAGTTGCCGAATTGAACGGCGTGGGAGTTCTCCTATACGGCTCTTGCTGTCCATCCCCCTTGCTTCTCACAGTATCTGCGCATTGACATGAATGCCTGACGCTACAGGACTCTATCGCCATACAGTAAGTCATACAACGAGAGGGCAATTCATGACAGTCCCTACCTCTCCATCTACGCCCTCGAACTGTTCCCGTTTGCTCAGCAGAGCAGGAACGGCGGACATGGCTCCGGTCCTCCCCTGTCCCTCGCTGCTGACATATAAGGCGAGAAACAGACACGGCAAGGTTCGATGCTCTGCAACAATCTACAGTGGCGAAGGAACGCAGTCAAGACAACGTCGATCATGGAGCGGTGCAGTGAGTCGATCTGCTGAAGTGTGAGGTCGTTTGTGCCGAGATCCCATCATCGACGCTCCTGCAGGCTGACTGTGTATGTACTTTGGCTCTGTACGGTCAGCCTGAGGCCGACAAGGCGCGACGGAGATAGGGGCGCGTGTGTCGATGACACTGTACCGTATCGCCTACACAGTAAGTAGCAGGTAGGTACGCTCCTTCCACGGTCTGGAACCAAGCAGCTCAGCGGCGGTACAGTAACATCAAGCTGGTTCCACTCTGGTGGACTCGCAGGGATCCACACTTCGAATTACGCGATTAAAATGAAACAAGAGCCAATGGAGTGCGTGTTGCGCTTCGCGCCAGCGTCATTTAAGCTCGTAGAGCTACTGTACGAGAGCCGTCGAGAGGGAGGTCCTGTACGACGCCGGAGAGCACGTGCTGCGTCCCGTGCGTCCAAGCGTGCGGTGATGGCTACGGTATCCCACCCTCGGCGACCTCCGGCGGGAACCATCGGCGGGCCGCCCTCGCCAACCCCGCGTCCAGAGCGCGCCTGGCGCCGTCGTCAACGACCGGTCTTGGCGTACAGTAGCGTGCAGTGATCCCCACAGTCCCATCGTGTGGCCGTCAGGTGTATAAGGTGCACCGGGTCCTCAGCGGCGTGGCGTGTTTGCGGCTCGTCATGCAGGGAGACGTGTGTCCCGTAGTGACTCCCTCTTCGCGGCCCCGCCAAGAACGATGGCGATAAGCTTAAATATTGAAGGAGTTCTCACCTCGCACTGGACGTCGCCATATGACGGCGGAACGTGCTGCCCGCGCGGTTGCCGTTGCTTCTCCAGCACCCCGGCGTCGTTGCAAGTCGTTGCGAAGCATGGCTCGATGGTCTATATCCACCCGCCATGGCCATCCTTCAATCAGCCGCCTCGAGTCGTAAAGAAACTCCGGAAGGGGAAGGAAGGCCGTCTGCAGCTTCCCTCAGTGTCAGTCGTGGCCTTGACGGTGCATGCTGCAGACCGTACGACGACAGGAACACCGACCCGTGCCGCAGGGCCGCATCCCAGCATCGAGGTCACTGCCAAACCCTGTGCCTGCCTGCCTCGTCCCCACCCAGCCGGCAGCCAGAAACATATAATCAATTCCCCAACAGGCCACTCCCACTCCCGCATCCCACATCCCACATCTCACCCGCGACCTCGAGACAAGAGAGACCACACATATATACATATGTACATACATATATATATACATATATATATATATATATACATACATCCATACCTACTCAGGCCGGCCTATAACAATGTCGGACGCCGTGAAACGACGCCGCGCACAAAACAAGCTCTCGCAACGGAACTATCGTATGCTGATTTCATTTTCGCAGTGTAGCAGATGGCTCAACTGACCCTTCTCATCTCAAGGTACAAGCATCAAAAAGCGGTTGCAGTGTTTGGAGGATCTAGAACAGGTTATCAGCGCAGCAGCAGCCGCCGCCGCCGCCGCCGACTCCAGTCCTCCAGCGAATATTCTCCGCGACTGTTGTGTGCCTCTGATGCAGTTGTTAGAGTCCCGGAGCTCATCACCCCAATCTTCGAAGGAGTTGCAGGAAAGAGAAGTTCCCGATTCTCCAGCCCAAGCAGCTCCCGCGACGCAGCAGAATCCAGTCAAGACAACGGCGCACTTTGGTACCTCATCGCCGCCAAGTGACGACGTGGCCGGCCAGATGCCCGGGAGTGTTTATAGTGACGACTCCCAAGAACCGACCCCGCCAGAGAGTGCTCACAGCATGGGAGGTCAAACACCATCACATTTCATGAGCCTCGAGTCAGGGGACACCCAAAAAATGATCACATATCCCGTGATCCCACATCCACAAGTAAGCTTGAAGTCTCAGTATCAAACCTTCTTGAAATGGATGGTTCCGTGCTAATATCAACGACAGAATACACAAGCTGATCCCGGCCTAGACCTCAACTTCTTACTCTCCACCATGTCTCCCAACTGCGGCAACACGCCTCTCCACCAATCCGTCCTCAGCGGCCACGTCTCCGTCATGAATGTCCTCCTAGCCCACGGCGCCCACCCAGACGCGGTAAACGGATCTGGTCGCACAGCATTGCATCTAGCTTGCGAGAAGGGACAAGAGCAGATTGTACGGCTCTTACTACAGAAAGGCGCACAGGTAAACTTGAAAGATAACTCGGGCATGACCGCTTTGCATCTAGCCGCAACGAGCGGCTCCGAGGCTACAGTGCTTGCTCTTCTTGAGCAGGGTGCTGATATTGGTCCGACGTTTAATTTATGATATTGGGAGGCCTCGGGTTGAGCTCGAGTCAAATTGTTCTGCGAAGATTTTCTGTATATAGCTTTTCGGCGGCGTTGTAGGGGCAGCATTGCATGGAGCTAGATTTAATAAATGAATGACCTGGAATGGGAAAGTCGATGGACTGGAGAGCTTTGAGAGCTGGCTGAGAGCAGGAGCTGCATTACTGGGAACCGACATGAGATCAAGTGACAGAGTATAGCATCGGGAACCGAGCAGTGATATCCACTGATCATTGGGACATGGGGAGAGTAGAGAGCTCGTAAAAAGAGCACCTAACGAAAGGTTAGATAGTCGTTATGTGATGGTGTATAAATAGCTACCTATATTATTATCCTTACCCTTGAAAGAAGCCCGCTTAGTATATGTACTTCTCCTATCTCTATTACTATTAACAGCTCTCTAGACTCTAAAAATACTAATATAAAATACCTTGTCCTACCTTAGAAATTAGAGTAGTAGTAAGAGAGTTAGAAGATATAATAGATTAGTTTATCTCTTATTATTAGGAATATACTTAGTTATTAGGTTAAGTACTATAGGTATCTAAGTA
>JALRMK010000101.1:0-42108 GCA_026119845.1 Pezicula carpinea | reverse complement strand
GTACTGTTAATTAGTGGTATATCTATATATAAATACTACGTAGTATATAACTATTAACTAATATATAGATGTTAGCTAACGTATAGATATTAGCTAACGGATAGATGTTAACTAACGGATAGATGTTAGCTAACGTATAGATGTTAGCGATCGAATAGATGTTAGCGATTAAATAGATGTTAGCGATCGAATAGACTAAATAAAGAACATGTTTAATTAGAACTATATAAGCGAGTATGTCTAGTAGATTATAACTATAGTATTAAGTAAGCTGTGTAAGTATAGTATAATGTGTATTCTAATTAGGTAGAAAAAAATGCTCGACTTATATGAACTTAGTGAAGTGTGTAAGAAGACATGTGAACTATGTAAACTATTCTAGACATAAGCGGTTTATATAATAGCGATTATATTTATGTATTTAGTATGATATTCGCGTGATTTAAACGAAAATCCACTTTTACAATTTTGTAGATAAAGGCCTCTCTTAGTGTAAAATAACTTTAATTCTAAGACTCTATATTCCTTACCTCTATTAATATAATATCCCTGAATCTTTAACTTATATTAGGTTCTTATTATTATATATATTAAAACAGGTATAACCTATACGTAGTATTATATAGTAACTTAGACAGGGTGTGGGTGTAAAAGTGTTATATTCATTTAGATTAAGGAAGAAGAAGAAGAGTCTACACTCTGTCTTCTTCTTACCCCTATATACTCTAGTAGGGAAGCTAAGTAATCACGTTACCTAACGTCACCTAAGTGTTAGCTAACATAACGTGACGGCACCTAACTCTAAGATCTACCTACTAAGAGATAAGGTGTTTTAACAATATAATATATATAAACTACTAAATATATACCACCTTTTTCTTTGTGTATATATGTGTAGTATACTTAGGTTATATTTTCAGTGAATATAGTAGCCTATTTATAACTGTTATATCTCTTGTCCTTTAACTATATAACGTCGACGGACACTAGCTAACCTACTTTAGTCTCTCTTAGAGCTAATCTTTAAATCTTAATACTAGGTTTAACTGTTTTATAGGGACTATATAATTTTATATTATCTAAGCTATTATCTCTAACCACCTTCTTAGAGTCTAGGCTAGTGACTATTGCTATAGTTTTACGTACTGTTTTAAAGCCTATATATGTAAATCGACGATATAGTAATTCCTCTAAGAGTGTAGACTCTAGGTGGTAAATAGGGAATACTATATAAAAACACTCCTTATTCGCTAGTAAGAGCTTTATTAAGTTATCTATTTTATATTAGGTAACCTCTACATTATTACTATTAAATATCCTTCCTCCTTTTATATATCCTCCGCTTTAATATAACTAGTAGCCTAAAAAGAGACTGATAGGAAAGCTAGGGAAAAAGAAGACGTTAGTAAGTAGTATTCTCTTTATAGAGCTATCTAAAAGGATAACATTAAAGCTAACAGTGCTAATACCTTCTAGAAGAACTTCTCTATTACCTATAACCACTAGATTAAGACCTTCGAGCTGCCTATATTAGAAGAAATAACTTCTACAATTAGTAATGTGTTAAGTGTAACTAGTATTAGGCACCTAATCCTTAAGGTTTTACTTCTTATTTACGGCCGAAGTTAAGGCCTTTCCTGTTGTACCAAGCTCTACTTAGGTCGAAAGAGTATAGCTGGTATATAGCTTAAAATCTAAGCCTCTATCATCATTATTCAATGCTAACTTCTTAGTCTCTTTCTTACTAGACTTTCTCTTATCCTTCTCTTCCTTCTTCTTAGCTTTATAGACTTTCTAATTCTTCTTTCCTTTAGTATCTATAGCCTTAGGAAAGTAGCATTCGTTAGCTCGGTACTTTACCACTTGTTTATAGTTTTTACACTTCTTAGCTTCACGCTTGCCTAGCTTATCACGAGATAGTGTAGAGCTACTAGTATTGTCCTTCTTTCCTTTCTTACACAGGTCTAGCTTGCCTCTATAGAGTGCTATACTACTATCTATAGAATTAGACTTAATCTTAGTCTTATCTAATATATTAGCTATAAGACTCTCTACCTTAATAGGATCCTTCGCGGACCTACCTAAGACTCTCTAGTGGTCTATCTATATAGAGAAGGCTTTACTTAACCTACTAATAAACACTACTAGGTCCTAGACCTCCGTTCTAGGATAGTACTTTATTTAGTGTAATTTTTTAATATATGTCTAAAAAGCAACGATATAGGCTGTTAAATTATTAAAGTTTTCGTACTATAGATTAAAGTACTCCTATACTATGTTCTATCTAGTAACATAGCTAGAGCCTTTATAATGTTACTAAAGGGCAAGCTATATATCTAATGTAGTTACCTTACTACTTATTAAACTAGAGGTATTTATATTAGTGATATTAAATCTAATAGCTAGCTTTACTCTACTATCCTTAGCTTTCTAGTTCTTATATTTCTCTAGCTTCACTATATTAGGGTCATCCTATTCGACAGGGGTAGAGAATCTATCTCGGCGTCTCTTATCGACGAGGCTCTATAGTCTATTTAACTCTATTATATTTATTATAACTTCCTTCTATACTAGATAATTCGTTTTACCTTTAAGCTTCTAGGCTACTAGGAGTGTTATAAACGATACTACGGTGGTCTCTACTATCTTAGGGAATTAAAATAAGGAAGTGTTTTTAGGTGAGGAGGGGGTTAGGTTGTCTAGGTTGTTAAGAGGATTTAGAGGTTAATTTCGACGACGTAGATATGTGCTAGGGGTTAGAAATTACTCGTCGTCCTTAGGAGGCTCTAGAGTACGGAATTCGTCGTTACTAGACTCTCTATTTCGATAATATAACATGAGTTTTTAAGGTGTTATAGCTATATTTATAACGACAGGTATTTACTCTTTATTAAGGGTTTTACATATAAATTAGAGTGCGTAGAACTGTTAGTTAAGTGAATAGACTTCTAAAGAAACCATTTAAGTCTAAAAGAGGACAATTTACACTGAATAAAAGAGTTTACACAAAGGGTTAATACTTACTAAGTTATAGAAAAGACTGTGTAGACACCTCTTATACTTACGCACGAGGGCTTATAACCTATTAAATGTTAGACAGGTAGTGGTAGTATAAGGTGAATTAATAATAGGGTTAATAGTAATTGTATTAATATAATTAAAGAGAGAAAATATCTAAACTCTTCGAGGGGGCTTTTATAGTGGCTAAGCGAGCTTAAGCGAAGTAAACAGCTTAAACAGAATCACATGACTATTCCCCTGTAACGTTCAACATTTTCTATAAAATTCTACCTTCCTTCCAACTGAATCAAAAAGCTCCAGACCGGCTAGATAACTTTCTAACACGATAATAGTGGGATACAAAAACGAATCAAATTGTCAACAATGAAAGCTTGGAGATATTACGGAATTGGAATACTGGTTTCAATTCCATCCTGAGCGAGGAGTACAGAAAGAGGGACTTTTATCCTGAGCCCTTGAGAAAAGAG
The DNA here is from genome assembly GCA_026119845.1 of Pezicula carpinea. NCBI lineage: Eukaryota > Fungi > Ascomycota > Leotiomycetes > Helotiales > Dermateaceae > Pezicula > Pezicula carpinea. Next base: position 38,620 of record JALRMK010000101.1, on the reverse strand, counting down.
ATTGATGAGATTGGGAAGTGGATGCAGGATGAGGTGAATAAAGGTGTCTACAAAGCTGGGTTTGCACCCGATCAAGAAACCTACGACAAAAATCTCGTTCCCCTATTCAAAGCCTTGAATCGCTTGGAGGGAATACTATCAAAGTCAGTAGCATTTCGTTCTCCAGCCTCAGGGACCTTGTTCACATTTACTTATGTTCTTTCTCCTGGACTCCATTTCTTACCACTCTGTCCTAAACCCCAATTTTACTCTTCAACCCTAAAAAGCCATACATTAAGCATATATTGACTTGTATTGATATGTAGGAGTAGCGGACCATATATCCTGGGTCCCGAGTTGACTGAGCTTGATATACAGTTATACCCTACCATTATCAGGTTCGATGCTGTGTATGTCCAACATTTTAAGTGCAACCTCGGCACGATACGACACAACTATCCAATGTTGAACAACTGGCTCAAGAATCTATATTGGAATGTGCCGGGGTTTAGAGACACAACCGACTTCAAGCACATCAAGGAAAATTACACGAAGAGCCACCCGGACATCAATCCAAAGGCAATCACTGCCATGGGCCCTAGCCCAAATATTGAGAGCGACTATGAGACTGACTGGAGTAAAATAACGCCTGGAGGTGTTGAAATTCCCGGTCTTTGAAATTATCATGCTCACTAGCAGAAACGTTTGCAGGACTTTTCAATTTAAAATACTATAAAATTAAAGTTGCATACACCAACGAAACTATGCCACTGTACAGCCTGCTCTCCTCTTTCGATAGCTGGCTCGTGTACTCGACTTACTCAAGCTCAATCTGCAACCGAAACAGTCATTTGCGTGTACGAATACATTTGTATCTTTTCCAGCTGTCATTTTTTACTTGGTTACAGTTGCATCATAGTTAAACCTTAGAAAAAGTTTGCCGACTAACTCATTTGATGTATTTGATTCATAGTTCTGAAATGAGTGGGTAAGGTGAAGATTCAGACGCCCGACTTTTCATGCCTTTCAGCTTACTGGGCCAATTTCTGCGAGGAGAAACCCCTTCAAGGGACTGCATGGTGCTGTGAAGATAAAACATAGGTTTGTGGAATAATATTTTGCTATTCCTCGCTTAGTACTACGCCGCCTCCCACTGGGAAGGCTAATTTGAACTTGATGATGGTACCACGCTCACAATATTTGGCCATCGAACCTTTGTTCAAACCTACAATACTACAACGAGAATATATACTCTATACGCAGCACGATGGTGAAGGAAGCGAGCTCAGTGGCGCAACCGGGTCTTGATCAAGAAGCATTTGCAGGAGAAGCGGGTAGTGACGAAGTTATGGACTGGACATCAAATTCATCGGCATCTGAAAATCGCAGGAAACGATCAAAGAAAGCACGAAACGCCACATCAACACAATCTTTAATTAATCCCTTCGAAAAATCCGACGCCATTGTCCGGGACCCATCGAAACATTCCACAGATACATCCAGCAAGTCATACCGAAACGAAAACCTATCGTCCTCACCAGACAAGCCGAATGATGAATTCAACAGTCTTAAAGCGAACAGAGAATTACCATCCTCGTCAGCATTTTCGAAAGATGATTCAAGTAATGAAAGGGCTCAGATCGATGTAGCTAGCAATGAATTGGAGACAATGCACATGCCGGGTATCGATCCAGTATTCGAGGAACAGGCTGCGCTTGTGAACGAGGCAGTTCAGAAGATTGGAATGGGGAAATACCAATGGGCTCTCTTCTTCTTGTCGGGAGTTGGATGGATGTGTGATATGCTCTGCCAAATCACCATCGCCGATGCTCTTTCACAAGTAGTTCAAGAATTCCAGCCAAAGCATTCTGCTTTTCTTTCCTTGGCCCTTACCGTAGGTCTCGTATTTGGTTCCTCGGTCTGGGGAGTTGGATCCGACATAATTGGCCGACGCTTTGCTTTTAACTGGACGCTGTTCATTGCTGCCGCCTTCTTAGTCGGCGCGGGTGGTGCACCAAACTTCACAACTACTGCCGTTCTTGCAGGATTTGTGGGATTTGGAGTTGGTGGCAATTGTACGCGTAGCTTCTATTCCGCAACCTATATGCAAGTCTAACCTGTTTATCTGTGATGCAGTACCTGTTGACTGCGCCATCTTCCTCGAATTTCTTCCCGGAACACACCAATATCTGCTAGCAATGCTCAGTGTCTGGTGGGCCATCGGACAGATCATACCAGCAGCTGCTGCAATGGGCTTCATAGTCCACTTCTCTTGCGATCCCAAACTCCCAGCTGGAACTTGCGCAAAAGCCGATAACATGGGGTGGAGATATCTCATCTTCACCATGGGCGGCTTTCTGCTGCTTCTCCAGGGTATCCGATTCTTCCTATTCCACCTCCATGAATCTCCAAAGTTCCTGATCGGCCAAAAACGATACGATGAAGCTGTCGAGGTTTTGAATGCTGTAGCAGCTTATAATGGCAGAACGCAACCATATATTGTTGAGAGTTTCCAGACTGTTGAGCGTGAACATGCGGAGAAGAACGGGCAGGAATACATTGCTCAGCCATTAAGTCGCGAGAAGGCCATAAAACAAGCCTGGAAGGGCGTGAAACTCGGCGGACTCTCTCACGTAAAAGCCCTCTTTGCTACGAGGAAGTTAGCGCAAAGCTTCATAGTGATACTGCTCATCTGGGGAATGGTTGGACTCGGTGCACCGCTGTACACAAATTTCCTGCCGGAATACCTGGCGCATCAGGGTGCGAAACTGGGCGATGCCAGTACTAGCACTACGTATCGGAATAACTTCATTGTTGTTGTATGCAGTCTTCCCGGAACCCTTGTTGGCGCGTGAGTTTATTATTCTCATGTTTATTGCTGAGATATTCTAATTTACCTGTGTAGGTGGCTTGTTGATTTACGACACGTTGGACGGAGAGGAACACTTGGTGCCTCTCTGATTATCACAAGTATCTTTCTATTCGCATCGACAGCAGCTCGGACCGGTGTACAAGTTTTGGCTTTCAACTGTGTTGCTAATTTCATAATGTACATGTAAGCACACCTTCCCTTCCATCTCAGTTCATTCGCTTTGAAACTAATGTTTGATGTTCCAGCATGTGGGGAGCATTATACTGCTATACCCCAGAAGTCATCCCCTCTATCCATCGCGGAACTGGCACAGGTCTCGCGTCGGGTTTCAATCGCATCTGTGGTATCATGGCTCCTATTATTACCATCTACGTTGACTACTCAAGCACGCCTATCTTTATTGCCGCTGGATTGTTTGCTGGGGCTGGTATCCTAGCGATCCTTTTGCCATTCGAAACCATGGGTAGGGCGGCTATGTGATGAATCTTCTTGGAAAATCTTTGGAGTTATGAGGGCTTTTGGAGGTTTCATAGAATTAAATGGCTGTCGTGGACGAGGCATTGTGATCTACTAAATTGCTACCTATTTTTGAAGCTGCTAAGTTCTTGGTCCCACATCATGTAAGTCTCTGACAGTAATTTTCAACATGCTAGGACCGTCAAGTCGCTTAAGGGATGGCGTGGTTGTTAAAGAAAGAGGGACGCCTCATTAGGCACTCGGGTGGTTTTATAAACTGAATTTGATGCCGATTTATTATTATGACACGATATATCAACATTTCACTGAGTATAACCATCTGGACACAATGACTAGCATAATTACTGAGCAATCTTTCTGTTTGCCGCTGTCCTAAGAACTTATATTAAGTGCCTCGCTTCCATTGCTCGCTTATTTATGGTTGGGAACATACAGCGTGTATCTACAATTCTCTCAACAGAGTCCATCATGTTCAAAGCCATTACATGAATCAGTGGAGGTGGCCTGTTTGTACCCGACTAACAGCTAGAGAGCAAGTAACAAGACAATAATATATGGCAACAGAGAAAACACTATCTTTTATTTCATCTTGTAGGACTAGATCATACTTCATTAATTGAATTCAATCCTATCTGGTGGGAATAATTTACTGAACATGAGTATTACTTGTACAATACTGTACGAACGAGGTAGGTATCAGTTCATGTAAATAAATCTCTATCTTGCACTTTAAATCTTTGAACCGCAATTTCTATACATAAGTAGTCCATTCAAGAAGATGATTTCCTAATTATAAACTATTAATCGTTCACCGCTGGGGTGTTAAGTCAAACTCTTAAAGCTAGCACGTTTTTCTGGTGGTTCATCGGGGTCGCCTGTCTAATTGTTGGGTCACAATATCTCGCGTCTACAAAATTTCGATTTTCAAGACAACTTCACTTCCTACGACCACTAGCAGACACCACCTTCTCAAACACACTCGGCCTCTGTAACCAGCTGCTCGGTAATTCAAAGATAAATATACCTGAAGAAGTCCCAAGGAGATCTAACCGTCGTACAGAAATGGATCAGATCGTAGCTGGCGCGAAGCGTCAAGTCGATGAGATGTTGACCTGGGCGAAGGAGGGTTCTTCCACTGCTATTTACTCAGAACCACCACAATTCGTTGTCAATATCAATTCCCGTGTCAATGAATCCACGGACGATACCACTCTAGAATTGAGGAGCACTAGCGGCATGGAGAGATCTTGTCTCTACAATTCTCTGAGACATAATGATTTGGAAGAGGAGATGACCAGCATCGCCGCGAGCACTCCTGAGACCTTCCACAAGTTTGGAAATATACCTGTCAGTACTATCCCTAACTCGTGTGTCTATGCTATATAATATGCCTTTGACTGACCGTAATTACCAGAAGGAAATTCGGCAAAAGATATTGAAGATATTATTCGTACCACGACGTGTTCAGATTGCCAACTATAATACGCGACCCAGACATAACCGCCATGGAATAGAAGCTTTTCTTTTAGTAAACAAGGAGGCGCGCCAGGTTTTTCTCCAGAAGTATCGACTCTGTTTCAAGGCTAAGGAACTGCGGGGGATCTACCTCAACTACGAGTTGGACACCTTCTGCATCGCTTCGGGTACCAATGGTTTCAGACTTTTCCTGAAGAACCACAAAGACGACCTTGAAGGAATCCAGAGGCTGGAGTTGGCCCCAGGTCAGATTAGGGTTGACCCAGACGATCCAATCAATTTTACCATAAGCAGCCATTCGTCGCTAAAGCATGTCATCCTTAGAAGCTTTGTCAATAATGCTTATGATCGCAGACAGAGAAGTTCACGCTACGTCACCCATCCGCGCATCTATACTGAGGACATTGTTCATTCAACCATCTACCTACGAGATGTGCTTGATATTACAAGAGATGACTATGCCGGACCAGAGTTGACCATCATGTTTGACCAGGAGGAAATTCATTGGGGCACACTATTCGCCACTCCGCGGGTTTTCAGAGCGCATCCGGGACGGGTTCCTAAATTCACAGAAAGAGATATCTTCTATTCACAGGAGACTTTGGATGTGGTCGAATCCAACCCGGACAACGTTCCCTACTTGGTTTTGGAAGTCAGTTGAGATTATTTTGAAATTGGGCTGTATTGGGAGTTCGTTCACACTTGGAGCTATACCTGGAATTTGTGCGTCTGGAGTTATTTTCCGTGGCGGGAGTATGCCATAAGTACTCCTATGTATGAAGCCAGATCTAGAGTATGTGTGTTTGATGTTGAATATTTCATGGCAAGCAATCATATCAAGAGTCGATTGCCTTTTTGTGATGAGTATAAACCTTGTAACATCCGGGGAAGGCAACCGTCGAGGTAATTAAACCAAGCATTTCCCCCACATAGATCTCGTTCAAGCAATGGCCTTGCCGCTCTGCTTAAATTTCATCTGCTCGTCGCCTCGATCAGAGGCTTGGACAACTTCGAAGCTGCTTTGGGCACTAGGTACTGCCTTATTAAGGATTTCTACCCCCTCGTTTGTGCCAAGAATAATGCTGTTGTCAAAAGCGGCATACAAGGATTGTGAAATATTATCATAACTTGTTGCAGAAACAATGTGGCCTCGACGATAATTCTAGGTTGTCTCGTTGGGAAATTTCGGGACATTAACTTGTAGACAATATTTAAATCTCCGCTTCAGGCAGGATTTTTCGGTTCTATCAACTTGGCATCTCCCATTTGAATAGGATCAAAGCGTCGAAGACTTTGTTCTTTAAGTCTAGAAGACAGAAAGAAGTCAAGTTCGTCCGACGGTATCACTAAAATGGAATAAAAAGATGATCAACATTCCGTTTGCGGCTGTGGCTTGCGATTGGCATCTTTTAGGGACAGGCTAGGTTAAGCTAGCTCAATCTAGCTCAGCAACCAAAGCTTCATGTGTCTGTAATATATGACAGTTGGGAATTAAAGTGAGGATAAGAGACTCATACATTACGCATGCGTTTCCCCATCTTGTAGCACTTCTGCGCGTGCATTCGAAATTAACCTTGAACATGTCTACAAGATCTCATCAAGTGGCTGTTGTAGTTACATCGGCCCTGTTTTCATGCATAGCTATCACAATTGTCGGATTGCGGATTTTTTACAGAGTTTGCATCTCCCGCAATGCAATGATCGATGATGCAGTCCTTCTTATCTCTTTGGTAAGGATCCCCATTCAATCTGATTTTCGTTTGCTATTCTGTAAGGCTTTTGTCTAACGAGTCCTCCATAGCTTGCAATGCTGACGTTTACTGGGCTCGTTTGTGCTCGTAAGTATTCATATTATCTGGGCATTCCGTCAACTAATGGGTGAGAAGAGCTGCCGTATGGCCTGGGAGCACCGTCTAGCACTGTTAATGAGGAGAAAATTCATGAGCTGCTCAAGGTGTGTTTCAGTCAAGTTCATCACCAGGCAAGTGAACCAGTGTTAACAACCTTTAGTACTTCTGGGCGAGCACCTTTGCCTACAACTTCTCACTGGCCGCAACGAAGACATCCATTTTGCTCCAATATCTTCGATTCTTGAACAGCCCAAGGTCTCGTAAGATTTGTTGGATAATGATCTTTATATCTATCTCCTACGGCCTTGCAGCAGTGCTCGACACCTTTTTTATATGTACCCCGCTATCAGGATTCTGGAATCCATTCCAAGCCAAGTACTGCATTAATATTGAGATTTTGTGGGTTACACACTCTGCCATCAATGCGCTTTGCAATTTGATCATTTTCGCAATACCAGTTCCTGCTATATTAGAACTCAAACTGGGAAGGAGACAGAAATATGGCCTCGTATTCCTTTTTACTATGGGTGCTCTGTACGTATCCGAAACTTCCCGTGGACAAAACACCAGCTGACTTTCTTTAGGGCAACCTTCATCACTATCTTGAGACTTAAGAGTTTGATCGCTATATCAAAATCACAAGATATCACACGTTAGTCCTCTGACATCTTGGGAGACGAGTACCATTACTTACAAGAGTACAGTGCAGAATACCTTTGCAGCTATTTGGAGCAACGCTGAGATTACCACGGCGATAATCTGCGCTTCGATCCCTGGAATCAAACCAATAATCACCAGGTGTCTCTATATAGACTCCCCACCTACTATAATACTTGAAGATACACCCGGGGTCCTAGAAGCTTGCGGACAAGTTCCTTGGTTATCTAGCAATCCTTATCCAGCCAAAACTCTCTCAGAGAGCAACTTTGAATTGCGTACTTATGACTTCTGCGATGAGCCTTCCAATAGAAAACCCAAGATTCCAAGCCGATTCTCCATTGGAATTGCTCTGTAGATGGTTAGGTAGTATCACGTGGGGGGCATAAAGCCATGACCATGAATAAAATTCTATCAAGGAGCACTATTCAAGAACTGGTTCAATATTAATGCAATGAAAGAAGTGACGACAATGTGATATTCCTTCCAGTTTCCGCAGCCTCAATCCCTAAGTTCATACATTAGCAAAAATACCAGCGTTTTGAGCAGTAATCTTAAAACGTGAAGTCACTGAATGTTAGTTATTAAGCGACCAGAATAATTCACCTCGCAGTTTGTGTCTTTATGTTCAAAGGAAATTTTTACAACACAACCGCCTTCACACTTCTCGCTAGAAATTTATTCCTTCTAATGACTTATACCACATCAATCAAAGGTACTCCAACAAAGAATCCACTAGAGTGAGGAAATCAAAAGCGGACAACATGCGATGGAGGGATGAGTCAACAAAGGCTGCCTCTTACTAGGTAATTTCCCAAAAACAAAGAACTCTCAAATGCAATAGCTTAGCCCTGATCAACCAAACCTTTCTTTGCGTTCCTGTTCATTTTACGTACAGAGGCCTTACTACACGTAGGTATCGCGAATACATCCACAATACCCAAGGGATCAAAAAGAGCAAATCACAAGCATGTCGCAAAGCAATGAACCCTCCGACGATGACCCAAAGACACCAGATGTATTCAGCCCCCAGAAACGTCGAATTCAAACACCGCAAACCTCCCCAGTGCAACCCATCACCCGCAAAACAGCCTACCTCAAAAAGTATGGCCCACCTCCACCTAACAAAGTCCCCAACCTCCCAACACACAAAAGTGGTCTAACGCCCCTGACACCCTTCCACCCCTCGCTCTCAAAATCCGAACTCAGCCAGCGAGCCTTGATAGAAAAATACCAAGCTCGAGTACTCGTCGGCCTTACAACCCGGGATCTAGTAGATCTGGACTGCATTACCACCCGACAAGTTTCGCTCACTGGTCTCGATAACGTACCCATCCATCCTATTCTAGCAGCGGAAAGATGGGAGAGCGTACCGGAACGATGTATGGTGGCGTCGGGGAGGAAGTTGGACCCCTTGTGGGGTGATGAGGCAAAGTTTGGGAATTGGATTGCTAGTAATCCGAGGATCTGGCCGCGGTTGGTGCCAGTGTTAAGACTTTGTGGGTTGTTGTTGGAGACTTTGCATGAGCATCCATGGGTTCGTTTGCGAACATTAAAAGTGTGATAGCCAGGCTGATGTTCAAAGTAGTTCCAAACAGTGATGAACGGTGACATCGTCGACGTTGGATCCCAGCGCTTCCCTGCAAAAGACGTTCTCGAGGCCAAAAACGGCGTTGAAACCTTACAGTCGAAGTACAAAAAGATCATAGCAAAGCCAAACCAAGAACCAGCATATCTCAAAGCGCTAATCAAGATCCAAACAGAATCATTGCAAGACACGGTCATCGCTAAACACATCCGGCTAGGGATTTCACACGGTAAAAAAATACCTCACACAGGAGATGCCCTACCCAGTACCTTCGAAGGTGTGACGATACGAAGGAATGGGAATGTGATGGTTTGGCTGGCATATCAGCATTTAGAAGTGTTATTGAGGGATGATCTGAGTACCTCCGAAAGACAAAGCGAACAATTTCGTGTAGCCATTACGCTTTTTCACGAATTGATGGTAAGTGAAAATTGTCTCTAACAAAGAAGAACCACTTTCGAAACTCCACGTACTAATATTAGTCGTGATCGCAGCATGCATTCTTCGCTGCTCGCTACGACTATGAAGATATCGGCGGCACCACTGTCTTAAAGCCAGGACCGAGAGTTCAAGAGTATTACTTCGAGGAGGAACAGTTGCGCGAAATGGGACACAGTGCCGAGAATGCGGTAGGTCCTCTTTTCAACACAACTTCAACAATCTGACAAAACGCATCTAGATCTTTGGCGGTGAACTGGTATCCTCGAGCCCTAATGACACCACGAATCTCCACCTGGGCCACTTCCACGTATCTTGGCCCTCAGCCAGCGACTACAAACCCCCCGAACTAATCGCCCCAGCCATATCCAACATCTCCATCGCACTGCCAACGCCGATCTCCTACTTTGAAAACCTCTCCTCAGTTGACTACTGGATCAACGTCATAAAACGCTTCGGGTTGAAAAATTTGAAACCGCCCGAGATGCCCTTGGTTTCTTGGGCTGAAAAGAGGGGAGAAAACATGGCTTTTAAGGCGATGAGGTGGGGGAGGGTACCGGAAGAGAGACTGAGGAGAGAGAAGGCTAAGTTGTGTGCGGATTTGGCGAATGCGATGCCGGAGGAGAGGGAGATTTATGTTGAGGCTATGAGAATGGAAATCATGGAGCGACAAGTTGAGACGAGGATGAATCGGCAGAGATGCGCAGAGAAAGTCTTAGATGCTGCAGATTTGTATGCCACAGATACAACAGCGTCAAATGCAGATCAACTATACCAAACCATGATAGAACTCATCAAAGTACACGAATCGGCAATTGCACAGCTTCCTCAACGCTAATAAGCTGGCCGGACCTTCTTCGACGAATCATTTCAGGATATGATAGACTTCACACATAACCTAATGGACTTCTTAGACCGGTATAATGACAATACCAAAAACAATACTTTCAAAGCCAACCAAGCAAAACTCACGCGCCGCATTGAGAAAACCTTCGACCAACTGAAGCGTCTCCAGACTGCCGATACCACATGTCCAGACACATTGGTCGGTCAATACACCATGAAGAAAGCGGAGCAGGCCAAGATAGGCCACGCAGCAGAAAAGGCCTTCAACGAGCAAGATTTCGAAAAATGTAGAGATCTATGCAACAGTCTAGTACGCTCCCTAGTCTGCGCACCAGAAACGCAATCAATAGCACGAACACTACTAGGCGCCCTGGACAGCACCCCGCTAGAAAAACGCATTGAGCATCTCCAAAGAGCAGTCCGGATAAACGAGTCACTGAACCGAACACTTCCGGAGCATGACCGTGGAGACTTCAACATGTGGTTTATGGAAGCACAGAGAATGCTGACTGCTTGCGTGAAAAAGAAGGAGGATTTGGATAAGAGGATCGCAGATTCTATCGGTCCTGTTGTGTTGGAGGAGTTGGAGGGCCTTGAACATGAGTGCCAGAGAGGGAAGAGACGAGCAGATTCCGAGACTTGTGATGTGTCAACGCTTGAGATACGAGCAAGAAAACGGCTCAAACCGGAGGATGGATAAATTTGGAGAGCACTGTCTCAAAGTTACAAACAGCAAGTAAATCGTGGACCTGGCGGACTGAATATACTGCTGCATTTTGTAGTATATGGAATAGAAGCGAAAACTGTTTCAGAGACGGCAGTTGCCACATTTTATTTCCTCTAACTAATGTAAATATAAGACTCAAAATTTGAAAGCCACGCCCGACAAGAAACAAAATTGGCCACTGTACCACTTGGCAACCCACTGAGTGGCATTTGAGTAGCCATCGCTTATGATAGATAATTCACTTCAGTAACTGTCTCTTGTTCCCATATGCCATGTGACGAGTGAGAATTGAGATCTTAGCCAACTCAATGCCCCTAAACTCGACTTCATTGCACTCTGACGTGAACATGAAAATTCTATCATGCGTCTTATCATACATACTTCTCGCACCTTTTTTATTAACGGGTATAACTATATCCTCCCTGCTATGCTCTCTATATTTAACTCCCAAAATTCATCCTCAACGCAATCGTTGGCTCCCTATCCTCGCCATTGTCATCAACCTTCACCTTGCTCTGTCCACTGCTCCGGCCCGCCATGATGACACTCTCCATAAATGCCCTCTGGCCCTCGTTCAGCCCACTAATCACACCTCTAAAAGCCTGCTGATCACAACCCGCCAACTCAAGTAGCCTCGAACTTGTTTCCTTGTACACTTCTTCGCCTTCACTCTTTGCACGAGCAAGGAGGGTAGGCATGATGATCGAAATTGCGGCGGCACGAGAAGATGAAGGAAGGGTCGTGGCGAAAGTTGTAATTGCGTGAGCAATGAGTGACCGTGCGTTTTCCGGGTCCTCATTTGAGGTTTCAGTTACGAAGCTGAGGAGACGGGATAACAGGTAGCGGGCTATACTTTGGTCGGCAGCGGTTTTAGGTGTAGATAAGAGGAGGGATCGGATGCAGTTTGAGGCTACCTTGGCGGTCTATGAGGTGTTAGAATAGCAGTGAAAATAAAGAGAAGGGTGAAATACCATTCGGTCACTAAGGCAATCTAGGACTTCGTCAAGGAAGCGGGTAACAAGGGGCTCACTGGCCGACATGCTGTTCTTGCCGCTGGTGAGGAGAATTGTGGATGCAAGAAGGGTGTTCTTGACGCATGGCAGTGATGCTTCGGTCTCTCGCTTCTGAGCGTTGAGGTAGATTGATAAGAACCGTTTTAAGCAACTGTAAATCTGGTTTTGGTTTGCATCACTGTCTTCACCTTCACTTTTCCGTGATGTTGTAATGCTGGTCATGAATCGCTTGAGTATGGGCAGTGATTGAGGGACCACCACTGCTTGGCAACTAGCTGTACCCAGGATTGTGGCAAAGATGTGAATAATACAGGCGTGTAAATCGGTTTTGATGATTGATGGGAAAACTTCAGCTGCATCTACTAAGGCGTTTAAGGATACACGAACAAGGGATACCGCTTCGTCCGTAAGTTGGTACCGAGCAGGTTGTTTGGCTTCAGTGAGGTTCGGCAGCAAACCAGCAAGAACCAGGACAATAATGCGTGTGAGCTCAAAGAGTTGCTCGATATCTTCCGACAGGTCACCGTCGTCAACATCTTCAGCTTTTGTGGCAGAAGGATGTGCAATGCATAGACCTCGGGCAATCTGGACAATGACACCTTGGACGTCAAGCCCTTCCGTGAGCACAAGCCTATCTAGGAGATCCATGGTTTCAGAGAAGATAGCTTCTCGATAGATGGCATGACCAGACACACTTGGATGGAGGATTTTCTTGAGTGCTGACAGAATTTCTAGAGTTTGTTCTTTTGTCGCCAGTGCATCACTTCCTGGTCGTGCGACCAGAGCCTCGAAAGCAATACCGAAGAGCACAAAGAAGAATGCCACAGGCTCATCCCGATAATTGATATCGTTGCCTTTCGATTGTCCATTTGTTCCATTTGTAGATTCGTTTGCCTCCTTGCCATCAAGCGCGTCAAATACAAACTCGCTATCTTGCTCAATCAAACTAGCAATGGCATCGACAAGGTTAAGCCAGGAATCCTGGTAGAATCTCAGCAACGTCTCGCGGTTCAAAGCTGAGTATATAGTATCTAAGCTGCCTGATAGAGATGGAGGACCGAGGCTCATGGAGATGTCAGGCTCAAATCTCAAACGTGCAAATTCTCGCAAAGATGCCAACCATAACGGCGTTAAGATTCCAATATATGGCTTCAAAACATCCACTAGATATTGCTGTTCTGTGCTGGCAACTTGAAGCTCTGCCCATGCAGAGAATACGGACATCTTAACCATGACCTGGGCATTGGAACTGAGTCCCTTTAGGTCCCCAATGGCGGCCATTTCAGAATCTGTTGAAAAGTTTTCCAATGCTGTGACCAACGTCTTGAGGATACGGCCCATCCGCTCCACATCTGTCACGATACCCGTGGCAATGAACGCAGCGCAAACATTTACTGCTTCCGATGCAAGCTCGGGAGACGAATCTGCTGCAAACGCTGGGGTGAGTGCGGAACTGATCTGTGCCTGGTACTGCTCAAGCAGTGGCGCCTCAGCGAAGTCTGGATCTGGAGTCTTGCCAAACATTTTCAATACAGCATCAATGATTTTCAAACCCCAGACCCGCAGCTCTACCACGTTCGAAGTCGAAGCCGAGAATGCCATCCGAATAACCTCTGCAATTCGCTTCTGCAATGCCAACTCCGCAGCTGAGTTTCCATACTGCGGTGCATTCTTACTGACAAGATCAAACATGTCACCGAGACAGCTCATAGCAAATGTCCGGACCTGCCATCGAAGAGGCTCCTGACCGGAATCTTTTCCTGGGCCACCATCCTTTGCGACTCCACCTGCAGCAGCAAACCCTGCTACCTCCTCATCCTGGAGGTCGGGCATATTACTGGCCTTTGTTGTTTCGGCAGCAGCTTCCTCCACTTTAGGCCTTGTCATCGTGAGGACTGTCTGGCATCTTTGCAGCCAGCGGGCAGTTTCCGAGAGACAAGATTGCTGTAACCAGTTCCTGATGACATTTCTGATACCCTCGTGACTTGGGTAGGAGTCTAATGCAAGCCAGAGCTGATCTTCGAATCCCTCTTCGGCAGCTTTGACAACGTCCTCCGAATTTCGTTTCATCAAGTTATATAACCCATCAATAGCCGTATCCCTTAATTCTGGGATGTCTGATTTCAGATCCTTCTGAAGTAGAACGACATAGTCGGCAAAATTCATTTGCCCTGAAGCGAACAGCGAAATATGTTCAAGACATTTTAAGCTTCCACGCAAGACCAACGTGTTTTTCTCTTCTCGGAACTGACCCACAAGAGTCATGATTACTTCTCGTGCCTTGCTCATATCTTGGAGATCAGGTCCTAGCACGTTCACAAGTGAATCCACGCAGCGTGTAACTACTGCTGTTGTTGATAGTTCCAGTTCTAGATTTGAAGAGGCTTGAGATGAGATCTCTTCGTTGTGAGTGTCAGCAACATACAACTGGCCAATCATCCCAAGTGTGCTGGAAACATATCCAGAGAATGTGAGGCCTGCTGAGTCTGCCACCCGAGCTAATGCTTCTAAAGACCAGAAATGAACTGTTGGATGCGGATCATTGCAGAGTGACATCAGTATTCCCAAAATAGTCTTGAGATGGAACCCGGCAGCCATACCACCAACCTGAGAATGTATACACCCCAGTGCCATGGCACACCCGGCTCTCGCACTTGGCTCACGGTTGGCGACAATGGTATCAACAAGATACTTGACTTCTGAGTTCGTATACGCATTTCCAGAGCTACTGCACAATCTAGCAAGTGCCTCATATCCAATGTGGCGCACGTATTGATCAGGATGGATAACGAAAGCTCGAACTATTTCCTGCATGAGCTTTTCCACGGCCGGATTGGTGAGATCGCCTGCCGGCGATTGAGTTTCCTTTACAGCGACCTTGAGCGTCGAAAACATTGCGGTAGCCACGTTAATGTTCATAGCAGCCTTGCGACCTGGATCTCGTTGAAGAGACCCTGCCGACAAAAAGGTGGCAATTTGTTCCAGTATGCTCTCTTGGATCTTTGGTGGAGTGAGAGGGAAAGCAATAGCAAACAGCTTAATTGCCACATTGACAACTTCGGTCGCTGGAGGATCGGGTAAGGAATCCAACTTCCCAACATCTTCCAAGTATAAGGATAAAGAGTCGTGCTCGACAGAACTGCATATGGGCGACTGCAGCACCTTCGAAATTTCAACGTCCGGGCCACTTTCCTTCATCCAGTCTTCTTGGGAATCATTCTCCTCCTCTCCGGCAAGTTTCTTGACGTTAAACCCTTTGACCAAACCAGTGACTCCAAAACCGCAGTTGTCTGAGACATCCCATACGGTCTCGAAATTTCCCGCTGAGTTTGCAATTGATGTGCTCAAGGAACTAGGAGTGTAATTGTCAGGATCCGCAAAAAACGAGACGGCCAGGGTCAGAAGATTTGACTGTAATAGTGCTTCGCTTCCACCAACGGGGCTGAGATTGACTAGCTTAGTATAACATTGGAGAACTCGCCGCTGTACCATCAGGTCCAAGTCCAGAAGCTGCAATGAAGGAGTCAGCCGCTGAGAAATATCTTCCACGGTCTTCTTAGATGGGAGACTTTTGAGGAACGCAGTGGTGTTTTGAAGCATGGCAGCAATGCGTTTTGATACATCGACAGTGAGCAGTCTGTTGTTGAATTGCAAAAAGGCCAGAATAGAGCCGAGGGCGCATTCTCGGATGTGGGTGAGGAAAGAGGATTCCATGTAACTACGTTGGGATGTATTGTCCTTCGCAAGAGGTTTTGGTAGTGCATTCTTCCACAACAAAAGAAGTTGTGACAAATGGATTTTAACGAAGTTCGGACCCAAAGACATCAGTCCACCAATAAGAATCCAAGCGACTTGTATTTGTGTTGCTGAGATTCTGAGTTCCGACTTACTACTGGATTTGAGAAGGCCTGTTGCGAGTGATAAGACTCGGCTGTTCACATCCACTGAACCGTATAAAGGCTGCAAAGGAGCTGTACTGATCATTGCAGAAAGACCATTGGCATAGCCGATACATCGTCGAGGAGAATTTCTCCCAGTGGTAAGAAGACTTAACTCTCGGTTGACGCTGTTCATACATATTGTAAGACATGGCAAGAGCATTTGCGGACATGCCAAAGCAAAGGTGCGAAGACATGATGAAGTATATATCTGGACCGTATAATTTGGGTGCTGGAGGACTTGCAATAAACCATCTCGACAAGGTTCAGCAAAGCTATTTGCTGCTGAACCCAGTGTCCTTATTAACGAGGATAACGCGCTCAATGCCGCTACAAGTACGTGCTTTGTTGGCTCGTCTCTCTCTTTGATAACTTGAGGGTAGTTTTTGAGAATGTCATTGATGAGAGCTTTGGCAGCATCAATCTGGCCTGATTCGCCAAGGATCGTCTTGCCAACGACATCTTCCAGAATTATCTGCACAAACCGCCGAGTGCTTAGAAGTCTATATCTGTTGTTGGTGATATTCTGATGACTTAATATATCGTAGGTGAGGTTATCCACGATTTTCATGTATTGCGACTCCACGGTCGACTCACTCAAGCTCTTCAGCACTCTATTATAACAGACAGCTATTCCTGCTCGAGCTCTGTTGCTAGTAGAGCTTTTGACATAAGTTGTCGACAGCTGTCTGAGTACTTCGGGAAGTGTGAAGGATAGAATCCGATTCTTTCCAGGGCCTGGACTTTCCGGTCGCTGGATCTCATCATCATCTCCATCTGGTGCAACTTGCTTTTTTGTATTGCTCCGCTTGAGCTTCTTGGGCTTGAACTCATTCTGTGGCACAGGATTGTCGTTGTGGTTCTTAATAAGCGCTGCAGCAAGACATTCTGCTGCTGCCTGCCGTACCAATGGACTTGACGAATCAATTGTCTTCCAAATGGTCGATTTGAGGTTCTCGAAATCGCTTGAGTTGTCGAAATAAGTAGTGTACTTGCACATGAACTTCAAGCATCGACATGCCGAAGCCTGAACCAGTGCCGATTTATCACTGGATGCATAACTCCTGGCGTGCTTCCAAATGTCCTTTGCGACACTCTCGTCCATGCTCCCTCCAACCATCTTCGCAATCTTCCCGAGCGCATTGAAAATTGCCGCCCGCAAACCGGCATTATTTTGCGCCGCTTTCAACAGCTTTACTGATGCCGAGCATGCTAAAGGATGCAGTCCAATTGCGCTATCTCCAGCAGATGCGAACACATCCCCCAGGCAATAGACAGCCGCATGCTTTGTCCTCAACTCACCCTCTGCCTTGGCCTTCCCACTGGTGATTGTGTCCACCAAGTCCTTGACAGTCTCAAATAACAACTTGCGATCCCCTCTCCCAAGTATGTGTCCAAGGCATCGCCCCAGGTTATTCCGTATCACTCGAGTTGGTGGAGGGGCAGCAAGATTGAGGATCTGGAAGAGCTCTTTCTTCAGGTATAACTGTTGCGCCGTGCAGCCATCTGCATCCAATGCCTCGACATGTTTAGTAAGAGTTGAGACAAAGTTTAAAAGGTAGAGATCTTGTTGTTCGGACGGGAGGGATTGGAGCTTCTTGACGTCGAGTTCTGGATTAGAGGAGTCTATCGTCCGAGCTGAAGGTTCAGTAGAGCCGTTCGTGGAAGGCGGGGCTTCTGTTGAGGACATTGACAAGTCTAGTGAAGAGACTGATGAGGGCGTAGATGTGTAGTGTCGTGTACTGCTGTGGTGTACTTGGGGCTTTGTGGAGTGGTCCTACAATAGCGCCGATGGCATACCTCCGTATGATGATCCTTGTTCGCGGAGAGGGATTGATGAATCTGTCAACACGCTAGCAGACTGATTGGAAGAGTTAAACTTCCAAGCGCCGTCCTCTCAAGACGCAGAAACAAGCATAGAAATTAGTAACGATGACATTAATTCTCACTTTAAATATGGTCTTGTATACGATAAATGAGCGGCAATCCGCAAGCACTGTACTACTATTGAAGTTGCTAGGTGGTGCCTAGGTGCCTAGGTAGGTGCTAGATGTAGACTAACAAGCCACCCCTTAGCGTGTTGCCATTCTACGCGGTCCCAGATGCCGCATTAACTTTATTCTGGTCCTTTCTTGAGCATCATTGCAAAAGAGAAGAGTTTCGGACGAACCACAAAACAACCATGGCGGCATTTTCAAGAGGTCTGAGACCATTAGTTGCGAATACAGATTATATCTGCACGAGATGTCTACAGTTTTCAACCACATCCATAGCTCAATCGGGCCATAATAGATGGTCCAAGATCAAGCACGACAAAGGCAGCGCCGACGCAAAGAAGAACCAGCAGCGCTCAATACTGGCACACGAAATATCGCTATGCTCTAAACGTACCTGCACCTTCCCGCAACCCAAACAGCGCTGCTATTAACACTAGGTGTAGTCTATGGTGGCGACCCAAATAACAACTCGAAATTGGCGGCCATCCTGGCAACCGCGAAGAAAGGTACATAATGGGGTATATTCTCTTCCGCTGGCGCTACAGCCGAAATACTCACACCACTGCAGCGGGATTTCCCAAGGCCTCCATGGAAGCAGCGATTGCGCGCGGTCAAGGACGATCAGCGACTGGCGCACCGCTGGAGAACCTAACGCTGGAAGCCATCATGCCACCGAGTGTAGCAATTGTAGTCGATATCGAAACGGACAATCGAGCACGCACATTGGCAGATTTACGGTTCTTGATCAAATACAAGGGCGGCACTGTTACACCAACGCAATACCTATTCCAGCGGAAAGGCAGGGTAGCATTTGAGAAAGACGAGCGAAATCTAGGCGTGGACGAAGTCTTGGAACCTGCCATTGAAGCTGGAGCTGAGGATGTGGAAGCAGACGAAGATGGCAATATTGTGGTATGGACGGAACCAAACATGACAACTGCAGCAGCCAATTCTCTGCAGGAGAGTTTGGGTTTAAAGGTCCTGTCTAGCGATATTGTTTGGGACCCGAATGAGGATACGATAGTGACCATGGATAACGAGACCGCGGTCAAGACGTTGACGGAATTGGTGGATGCATTGCAGGATGATCCCAATGTGCAGGGTGTTTATGCCAACATTGCGCAGGGGAAGGTGAGTGATGAAGTTTGGGGTGAGTTGCAAATTGACTGAGTGTACATGAGCTGAGGTGTATATGTACAATTTCAAATGGATGTAGACTAGATTAGATGTACAAACGAAATGTATAACAGCAGCTGTGCGGCGCTTCTCCAATCATATCACCATTCAGGAGGGGAGTCGCATCCTCAAACATGTAGTACGTACAGAATGTATCGACATTATTTTTAATCCATACGCCAATCTTATCATACCAATCCCCAAACGCCCATTGCAATGCATATTCTCCCTCGACTCTCTCCCGCCTCGCACACCAATTCCTACTCATCATCCCTCTTTCCCGTCCCCTGCTCCCTCTGCATCCGCATATCTCTAATCCTCAACCTCCTCTCCCTAAGTCTCTCCAGCTCACTCTTAATCTCATCCTTCTCGAAGGGAATGCGATTGGTCTGCTCGGGCTTAGGCCAGAAATCCGGAACGGAGAAGCGGTTATCGAGATTCGTGCCGTAGTAATACATGATTCCTATGGGGAACATGATGTACATGCCAAACTACAGGACATCATTTTGTTAGCTTGCAGAGGACGGAGTGCAGGTGCAGGTGGGACGTGGGATCCAATGTACGTACCTTGAAGACTTCGAGGTTTGGGCCGCCCATTGTGAGGATTTGGGTTGGGTGACTGCTTGACTTGGTTTGAGGAGGTGTAGTGGTGTGGTGTTGCTTGGAAGTTGGGAGATTTATTTTGGCAAGATTATTCGTTTGCTTCGGGGTTTGCGGACGGCGTCTGAAGTGACGCTGATATCGTCGAAGCTCAACTCAAAATCTAACGCGACCTCAGGCCATACGAAATGGCGCGCGCTCATCACGTGTGCTGGACGACTAAAAGATCCAAGCTTCATCTTCAACTTAGTGGGTGTGTCATTCCATTGGATCAGAAGGCTTCAGAAGTTTCTTGAGACGTGCAACAAACCTTTTACCAATTTCATCATGTGAGCTTACATAAGGGCCAGCCCAAGAGATTCATCAACCGAGGTGAAATCGGCTGTGCCTTGAATCTGTGGGGTAAAGTTATCCCCAGACCTCACTTAAAAACGTAGCAAGTCAAGATCATGTAAACAATAAACTCTCCATCAATTCATTACCTTCGAATCAAGATCAATTGACTGTATTTGCGGGAACAATGTCGAGTCCAGTAGTCTCTGTCGAGTACCGAGGCAAGATTGCCGTCATCACGCTTGATAACCCGAGCAAGCTCAATGCCTTAGATCAGGAGGGCTATTACAAATTGGCGACGTATATGAGAGAGATAGCTTCACATGATGAGGTCTTCATTACCGTATTGACTGGAAAAGGTACATTCAATCATGCCCACCGCAATGCCAGACAACTAACACATCGATTCCAGGACGATACTTCTCGGCGTAAGACGAAGCTTACAGCTCACCATTACAACCAGACAAGACTAACAAACCCCTAGAGGAGCAGATGTGGGAATCTCACGTTCTCAACCAGAGGGAACTGATTTGGCTAGACACTGGCTACGCAACTTCGTAGCCAACAACCTCAACATAACGCACGCCTTCTACACGCACCCCAAGATCCTCGTCACAGCCCTCAACGGTCCAGCAATAGGACTATCAGCAGCACTAATCGCCTTTTCGGATTTCATCTACTGCACGCCACACGCCTTCTTGCTAACGCCCTTCTCGTCCATCGGACTCGTGACCGAAGGCGGAGCGTCCCACGCCTTCGTGAAACGGCTCGGGATCTCCAAGGCAAACGAGGCGCTCATCATGTCCAAACGGATCCCGGCTGAGGAATTGCTGCAGGTGGGTTTCGTGAATAAGATTTTCACTGAGGTTGGGAAGGGGGAAGGCGAGGATGAGAAGTTTAGGGGGTTGGTGTTTGCGGAGATTGAGGAGAGGTTGGGGGGTCATTTGATTGGGGATAGTTTGACTAAGATTAAGGCGTTGATTCGGAAACCCGACAGAGATGTTCTTGATGCGCAGGGTGTGGCTGAGGTTTTTGGTGGGTTGGAGAGATTCTCTGCTGGAATTCCACAGGAGGAGTTTAGGAAGATTGCGAGTGGGGAGAAGAGACATAAGCTTTAGGTATAGCTGGATCTCTTCTGTGATATAAGGCTTGTTAAATATGAGTACGGACTGTGAGTTCTGATAACTGGCAAAGGCAGTTAACTCACATTACAATTATATAAAGAGATTGAAAGATACAGAGTATCTGAATCATAATTATCAACGTAACTTGATTGACTCATGGTCAGAGTGCCTAGAGCCATGGCCTCGAGTCTTGTCTTAGAAGCGATGTTGCAACGACGTATCGCCAGAGATTGTTAACAGAGAAAGCAAGCTCAGCGCATATCCTCCAACCAGCCCTTTGAGGTACTCGCATGAGCAATGCTCAAATGCCCTTGTGGAAGAACATCAATATGTGCCACCATTTCTCGTGCTTTGAGTTGAGCTTTCTTCAGAGGTTTCGACAACCTCTCCGAAGACTCCAAGTACCAACACCAAGTCCCATGAACGCCAGTACCACCAATATGGTTCTCTCGATGCCATAATTCAGCGGTAGGCTTGGAATGGCCCCATCATTCCTCGCAACTCTTACTCCTCACAACCCTTTCTCTCACTTCTCATCCTTGACATCCCTCTCCAATGCACTCCTCAGCCTCTCCTCCTGCTTCTTCCAGTGCCCACCCTCCTCGTAATTCTTGCTTATCCCCAACGCACTCCTAAACCGATCATCCTGTTTAATCTTCGCCTCAGCGAGCTCATGCACCTGATGCATCTTCAACCCCTTGGCATTCGCTCTCCCTGAGCCCCTACTATCCATCTCCTTCAGTAACTTCTTCCTCAGCGCACTTGTCTGGTCTTCGATTTCTTCTTCGTCGACCCTGCGCACTTGTGCTTAGTCTCTGCCCATTTGCTAGAGGCGAGGTATAAAGACTCACTCTTCATCTTCCAAGCGATCGCGAAGTTCGAATACCTTAAGCTCTACCTCACGCTTGCGATCGTGTTCTAGGATTTCCTTGTCGGGTTGCCGCTGCCGGTGCTTCAGTGAATCGAGGTCTTTGCTGTAGGGTGCGCCTCGTTCTTGGTCGCGGGGTCTGAGGTGCGCGAGGTTGCGTTGTACATAGCCTGAGGTGCCACTGCCGCGCGGCGTGGTGAGACCTACGTTTGAGGACATGGCGGTTATCTTTGATGTGGATGTTTCGGGGCGAGGATACTGAGGACCAGGGAACGCAATGTTGGAGGACTGGATGGTGTTAATAAGGCTGAGTACAGAGTAGATACTCTGCGAAGGAAGGCGAGAGGACGGCTGCTACCCTAACGCCCGAAAATAGAAGCGGTGTGAAGCTAGCGTCGGCAGGATAACAGCTTTTCCACTGCTCTCGTTCTCAACAACCTCCCCATTGTCAATCTACGACATCTTCACTTGCACAAAGTCGCAATGTTCCTCCTCGAAGGAATTGGCCCGCCATTTCTTGCCCTCGTCTCAAAGGTCTCCATTCTCGTTGAGGTAAACCTCAGGCCATATCAGGCTCTCCTTTTTCTTCCAGTCATTCTTCTCGCCAACGTCAATTACTCATGCACGCCTCTCCTCAGTCAACCATGGGCCTCAGACGTCAAATCCGAGGCACCTAGCTTTACATAATTACGAAGTAGTCTTGGGGCCATGGCTATGAGTTTCACGTGATGAGTGTCATGGTTTTCCTGCGCCGCGATGTACTTCGTCCTGTAAAGGCCAAGGGATCGGATTTCCGCTGCAGCACGATAAGGATCTGAGGAAAAGTACCCCTCGGCAGTGGGGCATCTTCGTAGGTAACATCTACTTCTTCCGTTTACCTACTCCGCTCCATCATTGCCTTCTTCTCCCTCTCCCTCTCCCTCTCCCTCTTCCTCTTCCTCTTCCTCTTCCTCTTCCTCCTCCTTGGCTTGCCTTGCTATTATTCTGTGTCTTCTCTCCCCTGCACATCTGATTATATCTCCAACCTCTCCTACTCACCTACCTCACCATGTCCCTCCCTGCGGAAATCAAGCAATGGGAAACTTCCCAGGACGGTCTGTCCAACCTCAAGTTGGCCACCGCTCCCCTCCCAGTCCCAGGTCCCAACGAAGTCCTCGTCAAGATCAATGCTGTTTCCCTCAATTACCGGGATACAGAAGTCATCATGGGCCTCTACAACCACCACAAGACGACGGGAACAGCAACAGCAGCATTGGTACCGTGCTCTGATATGTGTGGTACCATCGTCACTTCGAATTCATCCACGTGGAAGGAGGGAGACAAAGTTTTGAGCATTTTTAATCAAACACATTTGAAAGGACAGATTGTCGCTGAGCACATGAAGCATGGACTTGGTTTACCATTGCCTGGTGTGTTGGCGGAGTATCGGGTGTTTCCTGATTATGGGCTGGTAAAAGCACCCGAGTACCTGAGTGATAGCGAGGCTGCGACTTTACCAATTGCAGGCATGACTGCGTGGATGGCGATCAACGGGATGAGACCTTTGGGACAGCCAGGTGGAAAAGGCGAGACAGTGCTGATTCAAGGCACAGGGGGCGTTGCTGTGAATGGATTGCAAATCGCCAAGGCGAGCGGTGCTGAAGGTATGCCCCCCCAAATATCAACCAGACTCTAGGCTGAGCTCTTCTGACACGAATTGAAAAGTTATTATCACTTCTTCTTCAGACACGAAGCTTGATCAAGCGAAGAAACTCGGCGCTGACCACACTATAAATTATCGTACCACACCTTCTTGGGATGCCGAAGTAATGAAACTGACAACCGACCGCGGTGTCGACATAATCTTCGAGAACGGCGGTGCGCAAACTCTGCGCCAGTCCTTCTCGTGTATCGCCTTCGGCGGTCTTATAAATTGCATTGGTTATCTGTCCGGGAAAGAAGATGCGCCCGGAGATCGGATGAACACGAATGTATTGGCGTTGATGAGGAATGTTACATTGAAGGGCTTACTAAATGGCCCGAGAGAGAGATTGGAGGAGATGTTGAGGTTTTATGAACAGCATCAGATAATGCCTGTCGTTGATAAGATGTTTGAGTTTCGAGAGGCGAAGGAAGCGTTGGAGTATTTGTTTAAGGGTGGGCATTTTGGCAAGGTTGTTATTAAGGTTGCCGCATAATTGTATGTAGATAATAGTATATCCGTTAGTCAATGAGATGTTTGAATATCAGCCCCTTCGGCAAGGTGAGGATTGTGCTCAGTTGATCAATTGCACGTTCCGAGAACTCAGCCCATGAGGATTCACTGGCGGATCTAAGGTCGAAGGCATACACTAAATGTGTTACGCTGGCTCCACTCATAGCATTTTACGAACCTGCTCAAGTCTGAGCTCGATTGACAACTTCCGTAGCAACAGAAGCCAGTCTTTGCACACAGGCAAATCTTTCTTCAATCAATGAAGTTGTACTCGCCCTGCATCACGGGTTCTCGCCTTCCTGCAGTGCAGCTCAATGTTTCGCGGATTCGTCACACACGCGCCTTTTCCAGTAACTCGGAAAGAACTTGAGTAGTGTGATTGTGGAATATATCAAGCATGCATTGCCTAGAAATATATCAGGCGTGCATTGCCTAAGTCTGCCTTTCTGTAATCGATATACTGCAGCTCATTCGTGTATCTTCAACAAACAAACAATTGGAACATCATGGACCACGATGACAAGGGTTTGAGCTCTAATAAAAGACAATTTCATCGGCCCGCTGCAGTACTGTAGCATGAACCATTTATAAACATCTCCAATGTCTACCTAATATCTTTTGGCATTAGAAACCTGCGGATACCGTAGTAGTAGTATTGGTACAGAGCCTCACTTACAGGCATGAAAACATGGCCCTTGCGAGTAACTCGCCCAGCGTATCAATTTGCCTTCCTCCTTCTCAGACTCGAGTTGCACATAGAGACAAACACGGACACCTGCATTCATGTAGTGCTAGTAAAAGCGTCTCGAGGACAAGTAACAGGTTGCCTGCTCCAGCCGTAACACGTCTTGGGTAGCATGGTTGGCTTTTATGACCCTCAGGTCACAGGTGGCAGTGTTAGATTCTGCGGCTTTCTGGCCTCTGCCACCTAATCACGTATTTTTTTGCTTGTTTATACATGGTGTTTCTGCCTCAAAAGTCTTAAACTATGCCTTCTCCATTCTTGTTCACCATTACGTACTTTAGAACTCCGACTCGAAATACCGTTTTCACTCCAAGTAACGACTTTATTGCTCAGAGCATACTCGCCGATACGTATATATACACTCATGGTCCAGAACACAACCAAGGTGCCAGATGTTGGCGATGTCGGGTGGAATGGTGGCCCTAACGTCCGCGGCACGACAGATATTGTGTGGAGTTGCATCTCTATTATTATATTGTGCACCTGGACAGTTTTGCATCTCAACCTTCCGGGACTCCATGACTCAGAACAGGACGTGTATATCCGTAAAGCTAAATGGATGGTCATAAACGTCCTATTTCCCGAATTTGTTTTCGCCCGAGCTGTCGAAGAGCTAAGGATGGCTATTGAAGATTTATATCTCCTTAAGCGAAAGTTGGATGCGACTGACGGAGGATGGACGGTAGAGATTGGTGTAGTTACAAGAGCTTTACATCGAGTCTTCTTCATGGAGTCTGCAAAGAAGATGACATCCGACGAACAGAAGCAATACAACGCGGAAGAAGGTATTCCACGACCTGTTGCCCAATTACATAGCCCCAATAAAGAAGTCCTAGCTTTTGAGCACTTGGTGGACATATACCATATATATCACGAAGGACAAGATATCCCATTTGAGCGTCTAGAGCTTGTCATACCTCCGAACACCGTCCAGAAGCTTACTTGGACCCTCACGCATTGTTATCTCGTGAGCATGGGTGGCCTGGTGTCCTGGAAGAAAGGATCCAAAGAACTTTGGGAATGTGTACCTTGGAACACCCGTCAGCTTGTTACCGGTTGCATCGGATCAGAGCACGATCCCCTCCCGAAACTGCGGCTCTCAAAGGAAGACATCAAAGACAAAAGCAAGGCAGACTGGGCAACTCTTGTACTAGCAGTGTGGCAAATATCATGGCTGGTCTTGTCTTTGATAATGAGAGCATACGGTAATATGCCTATCACGCAGTTGGAGATAGCCACTGCTGCATTCTCCAGCGTGGGAATTGCCACTTACGTCGCTAACTGGGGCAAGCCTAAGGATGTTAAGAAGCCAATGGAGATTGGAACGTGGCCGGAGTATCATTCCGGTTGTGGAGACCGTTCATCACGTCTGGTGTCTCTCGTTTCGCGTTTGTGGAATCCTGCAACTCCACCATCTCAACATTTGCGTATCTGCAATGATAGCGTCAGGCAGCCACGTACTGTTTTTATTCTGATGGCGGCGTCTAGTCTCGTATTCGGTGGTCTTCATTGTTTGGCATGGAATATTTACTTTCCTACTCGTGTGGAGCTCTGGCTATGGAGAACAGCAGCCGTACTATCTGCTGCCATACCGTTAGGATCGTTGACTGCGAGTGCTGTACTCGGCCGAATCGCAAGATGGAAAAAATTGTGGGACTTTCAACAAGTGCAGAATGCATTCTTTGAGTTGACGGAGGTATCCGAAGAGTGGTGGGATAACCTACAAGACTCGACTTTCTCCCGCCCGATGTATCGTGACGCTGCACAACGGCATTATAACCTGGGGGATAGCGAAAGTGCTGACGCCTATATCACGCAACATACACGGGAATTTATGGACCTGGAAAGAATAACATATCTACCTCATCATCTCGTCGAACATGCGTGTGTTCTCGAAACCCTAGACGACCTATCAAGGGACTGCAAGGAGATCCTCGAGCGAGTTGAGAAGCTGCAAGATCTCGGAGTTGATTGGACTAAATTCGAAGTCGCAGTTGCAGAGAGTAAGGGAATGATCGGGCAAACTTGTGTCGAGGACGGCCTTCTTGATTATCTTATTCGCCGCAAGTCAGCGCTCAAGGCTGGGATTAATATTCAGCAGTCGAATATGTTCGAGCGAGCGAGCCGAGTCGTGCCCATTGTAGCAATTGTCGTGTACACGATGGCACGATTGTCGCTTCTGGCTCTTTGTTTCTCGACTCTTCGATCTCAGCCACAGGGAGTATATCAGAGCACTTGGTCGCATTATTTGCCTTCCTTTCTTTGAGTAGCTGGACTTTCTGTTGCTGGATTATCTGTCGCTTTTGTCTCGGTTTGTCAATGTGGGTGTTTTCTTTGGCTCTGTGACGATTGTTGCAACTGTGCTACCACTTCTGGAATTCATAGGTACGAAAGTACCGACGGCGCATCTACATCCACATCTAGTTTCAGCTGGCTATTCCATACTGTTTGACGACATGACGGTTTTATATCAGGCAATGCCTCGTTTATCCTCAATACAACTTTGTCGATGCGAAGCGAGCACTACTATCAATTACCTACTTATTCATACTCTAGCTATTCCCGCTGGTGTTCTACTTGGCAATACCTATACTATGGATACAACCGAATTCCTTGAGTAAGAAAGAAAGGGTAGGGCTTGTGCTGTGTTCTGATTCGTCGGTTCGTTCGTTTCCTCCCTCCTTCCCCGCCATGCACTATCATACAAAGGTACGAAAGTACCTCGGCAAGCCGAAGCTAGCTCCCCTCCCCGCATTCCTGCCACAGTTTATTTCCGGGGTACCCGATGTGCTTTACATATAGGTACCTAACTTCCTTCAATCTTTTTCCACCAAAACAATACTCTACTGGTGTCGAGTCGCTCTCTGTACCTCCAA
Organism: Pezicula carpinea; assembly: GCA_026119845.1. Taxonomy (NCBI): domain Eukaryota; kingdom Fungi; phylum Ascomycota; class Leotiomycetes; order Helotiales; family Dermateaceae; genus Pezicula; species Pezicula carpinea. The sequence continues at coordinate 10,846 of JALRMK010000101.1, read as the reverse complement.
TCCAAGCCTTGACTAGTTGACAATTGCTTGGTTACTACATTCTCTTTCTATTCGGACCTCATTTTGCATTCATTCTACATATCCATTGTCATCTCTCGCTGCCCGCAAGCATCATGCCCATCTACCACGCCTCAAAGACCTACGACGTTCCCAAGTTGGATCTCCTAAGCTTGCTCTTCGGTTCGTTCGAGGAACAGTGTCCCGTGTATGTCTTTGAAAACTGCTGACACGTACAGATTCTCCGTTATGCGGAGCACAAGAAGACACAGTCATACACGTCGATGCAGCTAATCCAGATATCTTTATCACCAAATCTGAAGCTCGCATCCTTACCAAGCGCACAGCAGCCGGTCTTCGCCGTCTTGGAGTTGGTTCTTCGGGACCGGGCAAAGACGTTGTTGTTTGTGTGTCTTCTGGTCAAGCCCTCTTGCCAATCTTGTTTTACGGTGTCATTGCTGCGGGAGGGGTGTACTCAGCTGCGAGCGCAAGTTCTACAAGAGCGGACCTAACCAGACAGATTCGCCAGGGTAACAGCAGGTTGATCTTTTGTAGCCAAGATACGCATGATGTTGCTACTGGGGCTGCAGCTGATTGTGGGATTGACATGAAAAGAGTGTATACTTTGGACTCAACCCTGAAAAATATGTTTGCTATTGGACAACACCTAGCACTTATTCGCGAGGATGAATTGGAATGGGAGAAGATTACTGATGAGAAGAAGCTGGAGGACAGTCTTATATGCTTGCTATATTCTTCAGGTACCACTGGAGTCCCCAAAGGTAAATTCATCATGGGAGTTTCAAAATTGAAAGTAGAAGCTTATGGACGTTGCAGGCGTACTAATTTCTCATACAAACATGGTGGCCGAGGCTACAATCCCAAGTTCAATGGCGAAAGAGTATATGGCGGAACGAGAAGCAACTGGTGATTCTTTTCAATATCGTACTCTTGCACACCTGCCACCAGCACATATTGCTGGCGTACAAGGCTACTTTATTAATCCTTTCTTCCTTGGTGGACCCGTGTTCTGGATGCCAAAATTTGACTTCCTCAAATTCCTCGAGTACAACAAGAAGCACAAGATCACATACTTCTTCACTGTACCCCCGATCTACTTGGCGATTGCGAAGAGCCCACTGGTGACCGGTCAGTTTGAAACGTTGAGGATCGCCATTAGTGGCGCAGCACCACTTGGAAAAGAGTTGCAAAGGGCAGCTAGTGCAAAGTTGGGGAAAGGGCAGACTTTCATTAGCCAGACTTGGGGATTGAGTGAGACGACGGGAAGCGTTACGGCGATGCCATGGGGTGGAAAGGATGATACTGGCAGTATTAGTCCTCTGTTACCAAACATGAGCATCAGGTACGTCTTATATACACTCCTCTAGCTACATATTCTAACACCGAAAAACAGACTCGTTGATGATGACGGAAAAGATGTCAAACCAGGCGAGCCGGGCGAAGTCCTCGTCAAAGGACCCGTCGTCACGAAAGGCTATCATAACAACCCCGAGGCAACCAACGCCACTTTTACTCCTGATGGTTGGTTCTGCACCGGCGATATAGCGGAGTACCGAGACGGCATGTTCTATATTGTCGACCGAAAGAAGGAGCTCATCAAGTACAAAGGTCTCCAGGTTGCGCCAGCCGAACTGGAAGCACTTCTCATGTCGCACGCGAAGATCCTGGATGCGGCTGTGATTGGTAAGTCAAAATTCCGGGGTTGAATTTCCTTCCAAGGAATCAATAGCCATTACTCCTGAATCTAATTTGAGCTACTCTCCGAGACTCCGAGTTCCCCAGAACAAGTAAGCTGACTACAAAATCCTAAACTACAGGTGTCCCGGGGACTGGAAAAGATGAAGGCACAGAAGTTCCAAGGGCCTATGTCACTCCTGCTGTTCGGATAGATACACGTAATTCTGAGATCCTAGGACCCGAGATGGTAAGTCAAGCGGAGATTATAAAGTTCGTGAAGGATAATATGGCGAGTTATAAGGTGTTGAGAGGTGGGGTTGTCTGGATAGATGTCGTCCCTAAGAGTCCGAGTGGGAAGATCTTGAGGAAGGAATTAAGGGCTGTAGTTGCTAAGGAACAGAGGGAGGTAGGTAGTAAGTTATAAGTTATAAGTTACTAGGGATATCGAGCTGTTAGCCCGTTAGGTATCTAGGTATATTAGAGTTATAACAGAGAGGCTTAGCTCTAGTCTAGGATTATTTACTTGTTATTTACACTAAGATTAGAACCTACTTTTAAAGTTTATAGTATCTTAGTACTTACTATAGATAATACTACTAGTGTATCTTCTATGTTAAATTCCTTAATATATTATCTAAAAACAAGCTCTCTCTAAGAATAGTAAAATAGGTTCTATATTAAAGTGTCTATATCTTTTCTTTAGACTACCTACATAACCTAGTAGTATATTAAACTAGGTAGGCTAGTTATTCTATTACTAAGAAGGTAAGTAATACTAATAGGAGTTAGTTATTTGAATGTAACTTTTATAGTATAGCTTACCTAATTAGTTACTCGATTATAGATGTAGTGGAGTCGCCTTTTACTTAGGTAGAAAGTAATTAGGTAGATGGATATATAAAGGCTTGAATCTCAGCCTTGGGGATTTCGCCAAGTATTCTGCCACCACGAGTACCTCGTGTCTTCTTAGCGGTATCTTACCGCTGGCTTTGTAAGCAGGTTAGAGGCCTTTTCTTTACCACCAACCAGATCAACGATCCAAACTACCTTCCCGTATTGTCTCGGCGAGTATAGTCGCTAAGTGAAGTGACACTGGCTTACTCTGACTTCGAGTATTCCACATCTGCTCATAGACCTCCTCCTCCTTCACAATCACAACCTCGTCATTCCATCGTCGCCAATTACGGCGCAAGAAAAGACTTCAGTCATGACCAACAATTCCTTCTCCATCAGGGCTGTTACGTACGACGATATACCAGCTCTGGCAAAGATCTGGGAAGAATCTTTCGAGGTCGATAGACATACGGAGATGAAGAACCAAGGCAAAGTCCCCTACAGCATGGAAGAAGTCGGCAAATCTGAAATACCACGATGGCTGGACTCTGAGAAGTGCGTAGTCATCAAAGCCATCGACGATGAGACTGGCGCAAACATGGGCTGGGCAACTTGGGGGTTCCGCGGATTTGAGAAGCAGGAGATGCCAGTTATCGCAGGCGCACCACAGAAGGATGACCATCTCGGCGATCAAAAGGAACCGGCACCCGAGGAAAAGAAGGACAAGTCTGACGAGCCTGAACAGTCAGATGAAAAGGATGAGTCGATCAAAAAGCTCGAGGCCATGACGGACAAGGATATGAAAGATTGGATGGAGAAATTGATGCCACCCGGTACCAAATGCATGTTTGTGGTCACCTTGTCAGTAGCGCCCGCGTACCAGAACCGTGGTGTTGGCTCGGCACTGCTGAAATGGGGCATTGATATGGCAGACAAGAACGATGTCTTCATCTGGGTTCATTCTTCCGAGAGTGCATGGGGTGCGTATTCCAAATCTGGATTCGAGATCGTGGGAACGTTGGATGTGGATTTGGATGAATATGCCCCGAGTCCTCCTAAGGATGGTACTGGCAAATGGGGACATTATGTGTTTAGGTACATGAAGTATCTCCCAAGGAAGGCTTGAGGGTGTGTTTGTAGTAGCAAGTAGGACATTGAAAGACAACTTCTAGACCCAAAGTAGATGCCAAGATGGAAATAGAAGAAGACTGTTAACCAAGATACTAAATCATCCTTGAATCGATTCATATCTATATTATTCTTATATCTAAAATAGGAATCTTAAGGGAATTTATTATCTTGAGCATTGTGAGGATATATTAAAATCTTGTAGACTCTGTTAGACCACTTGATGAGATTAATACTCGTTCGAGTGCGAATCTCAATTCTGATTTATCGGAGTAAGAAAAATGTAGGGGGTTGGCAAGCTTTCTAGTCACCTGTTATTCCCTGTCGGATGTTATTGCTCCATCGTATGACATACTTAATCGAACGTTATCCTTAACTCAGTCTTAAAAATCTTACGAGTCCCTACTCTATACGGCCGAGCTTCGAGCGGAGCAAGTCAGAGACGACTTCGTCACGTGTACTTCAGTGGTCTTGGCTCGGACGAAGGGTTTGAAACATCTGAAGATTCAAATTTACTGATGGCTGTGACCTTCCTGCGATTTTCAAGCTGCAAGATTAATCTAATTATCACTTCTGTATTTACTCCTTATTTAAATTCTGTCGCCAGCGTAGTAAGGTCCCGAAAGCAAGGTCGCTTATTCAATTCACAAGGTCGCTTAATGGTTGTACTCTGGTGTACTGTCTTCCTAACATTAGTCAGAACTGGTTGGTACCTTCAATTTATTTCTGCTGCTTTTTTGCATGCCTTGCCGCGTTCAATCACTACGCAATAATGGACCATTTGGCCTCCTTGCCAGTTGACAAACAAATGCTCCTGTCTGTCGAAGATAAGGATTAATAAGGGTTTCAGACTGCGAGGAAATGGTCTTATACTCAGCACCAAGCAAAGATCTGAACAGACCAGAAACACCATTGTACCTGTTTACCCTGACTTGTGCAATCGGCGGGTACGTCTTGCAACAAGAAGGAAAGTGCAGATTCTTTACAGTCACCGAACTAACTCTTCTAGTCTCCAAGTTGTATGGTCGGTAGTTCTTTCAAACGGCACAGTATGCACAAAAGGGAATTTCTCGCGACTATTCTCAAACTTGCTGACTTGACTTCACAGCCCTTCCTGATCTCCCTGGGACTGTCCAAGTCTCTCACAGCCTTGGTATGGCTAGCAGGACCTCTATGTGGAATCATTGTTCAACCAATTCTTGGAGTATTGAGCGACCAAGTCCAAACTTCTTGGGGACGAAGACGACCTTTCCTGGCATGTGGAACCATCGGAGTTGTCGTTTCAATCCTTGGGCTTGCTTGGGTCAAAGACCTCGTCGAAGCCATAATGGCTGCTTCGGATCTCCGCGACAAAGATCCCGAGGCTGTCATTGTAATCGCGGCCATAATCTTGGTCTGGATGTTGAATATCGCCATTCAGCCTGTCCAGATGGCAATGAGAGCTCTTTTTGTTGAGAACAGCACACATCAACGTCGAGCGAGTGCTTGGAGTAGCTACATGGCTGGACTGGGGAATATATTCGGATATCTCTGTGGATTTTCATCGCTCCCGACTTTCTTTCGATCGGGCCCGCTGTCACAGTTCCAATGTCTATACATCATTGCCTCTTTGGCTTTATCGATAACGGTGTCTACCACTTTCTACTCCGTACAAGAGAAGATACAGTCTCGAAGATATTCTCACCCTTCCAGAATCTAGTCCATCCCGAGACATTTACTGGCTACCTTTAGGACCATGCCACCCAGAATCCAGAAGGTGTGCCAGATACAATTCTTTGCCTGGGCAGGATGGTTTCCCTTTCTATACTACTCAACCACGTAAGCTCTCTTGGAATGGAAACGCCCATCCGCTCTGCTAATTCAGTGGATATAGATACGTTTCAAGCAGTTGTAAGTATCTAAACCACAAGATTTCGCAGATCGAGAATTCTGATATCCTCTCTGCCCAGATTTGAGCTCTTTAGGCCAATTTGGAGAGTCTCAAGTCGCGCAGAAGCATATGAAGGAAGAAGCGACACGAGTCAGCACATTTGTAAATCTACTTTTTGTAACAGTGACGCTTGTCGTCAACATCATTCTCTCTCTTTCCGTAACAGTCCAAAACACAGGTCCAGAAAACTCGAGAAGAACAGCATACAGAGAAATGTCCTCCACCAAAACAGAATATTCCACCATCGTCCGAACGTGGCTCTTCGCCCATATCTTTTTCGTTTTCATCATGTTCTGTTCGCTCTTTTCCATAACATGGATTAGCAACACGGTATTGGTTTCTCTCATGGGCATCTCTTGGGCTCTGACACTCTGGGCTCCGTTTACAATTATCGGCCAAGAGTTAACTGAATGGACGAAGAATGAGGAAGGCTCTAGAGCTGATAGCAGAACAGGCTCAGTCATAAGCTTACACAATATGGCAATTTCTGCTCCGCAGATCTTTGCTGCGCTCTTGAGTAGTCTAGTGTTTTGGATATCCCATGCTTTGGGTAGTTCTGATAGCACTGGCTGGGTTCTAAGGACTGGTGCCTGTTCGATGCTTGGTGCGGCATATTTGACAAGTAGGATTCTTCGATAAAAAGACGGTTGTAAATAAAATTCAAGAGAAGAATGGTATAGACTTGAATAGATCATCTCCCGCTATTTCATTTCAAAACTGTATCACAAACATTATAAAAGTATCTTCCTAGTAGTCTAACAACGAAATTCCCATGATTACTATAGAGATAATATCTTAGAGATCAATGGTTTCCCCCTAAATGCCGACCTATTAATTCTAACACAAGTATAAATAATCTTCTTATAATAAGAAGTATAACTATAAGTACTAATAACGTCTAAATTAGACGACCTCTGATTTGTTTCTCTAACACTAGAAACAATAAGCTATATACCAATCCTAGGTAATAAAGAAAGAGTCTCTATAATTATTTAACTTAGAGAGCTCTTTAATGCTAAGCTCTTTATTCTTCTTATAGTTAGCTACTACTAAGTCTAAAGAGTTAGTGTTTTTAATACTACAAGAAAATTAACGTTCGTTATAAAATAGAGCTTAAAAGAAGTAGATCTAAACTAACTATATAAATAAAACTACTAACTATTTATTCTAGGCTCTAGTTTTTTAAATTTAGTCTTCAGTTTATTGTCACGCTAAATATTAGATAACTAAGAAGTAGCTATAGTTTTAAACTTATAGCTCTTAGATATAGCTTTAGTAATAGAACTTTTATATCTATACTTAAGTATATTATATTCCTATTTATATTTATAGATTTAAGATAAGATACTTTAGATACCCTAGAATATAACATACTAGAGTATTATCTTGTTGATAGTACTTTATTTTAATATAATAAGATATTACTAGTAAACTATTATTATCTCAGTACTACGGTTTGCCCCCCCGGGTTTAGCGACCCTCTGCTTCGGGCAAGGCGCGTGCACGGGCCCGCCGCTGCTTTCGACGTCTATAAAACTCGCGCTCCCCTTTAATCCTTTCCTAACACTCCCTCGCTCGGTCACTACGTTATATCATCCGCTGTCGACCCCTCCTACTAAGACCGACACCTAGAAGCCCCCTTAATCGACCTCGCCGCAGCTGAAAGCCTTGCCACGGCTGGTGTGAAGCCAGAGCCCTCGATCTACCACTCTGGACTCGATACTCTCGACTGTCGCGATAGCGATCATTCCTCTGAATCGCGTCGCATTGGTTAACATACGAGCATAACCTCAGCTCAGCTCCCTCTCCTCGTCGTCGCACTAGGTATAACGTTTACTTTATATAGTCTTTATATACTTTTTATCTAGTGTTTAAGACTACTACCTATACTTTCTCGTTACGTTTATAATCTTATAATCTAAGTCTTAAAAGTAGAGGTCTAACTAAAAGCTAATCACACTCTACATTCCTTCTACTCCTAGCGTGACTAGTAGCGTGTAGATATATACCGCCACCCCTAATTCAGGAACACGAGTGTTATCCAGCGGGTACAAGACCACCAATTCATCTCGAAATCAATTATTCTTTCTTTACTATATTTCTCGGCCTCACGTGGACGTGTAATATGACTGGAACAAGTGAATCTGGTCGATTTATATCTTTGTTCTATTCGATGATACCCTAACAGAGTCTAATCATGTATGCATGAATTGACATCTCTTAACATTTCAAGACAACTTATCGCCTTTTGGCCATCCCCGCATGCTTCTTATCCTCTCACCCCTGAGCCTCTAAAAAGAAGTCCGCTTTCCATCTTATCTCGAAGCAATTGCCCAAGCTTGCGGAGAGTTAGTGCCCACCAGCCTTGAATGTAGCCTCTCCTCCACTTCACAATCAAAAAGCACCTCCGCCAAACGACTCTTCGCTGCTTCCGGATCCCACTCGATCAGTTTCCGCTCCTTCATATCCTCTACCTTCCGTTCTACAAATGGCTCCATCGCATTCCTCGCACCCTCGCTTAGAAGATGTACTCTTGTCTTCCAAAGCTCATTTTTCTCGACGCGATCTTCCCTCCGTCCAAAGAACCTCTCATCCAAATATTTCCAGAAGACAGTATCAAACGCCCAGCTCTTCCGCGCTGCATAAGTAGCCAGAACCGCCCCGTTTCCCAGCTCTCTCTCATATATGCCGACAACGGGAATTCCGTAGACTTGGATTTAGAACCTACACTCTCCTCAGCTTCCTTCATGGCGGATAACCATGTCTCAAGTCGAAGCTCATAATTTTTCACCCAATCGTCGATACCAGCATCCCACATTTCCGGGGTGTCAAGTAGTAACCACCACGGAGGATCGAGAACGAACTGTGTGGGTGTAGTATACGTAAATTCCCAGTCAATGACGGAAACAACTTCGTTGGCATCGTTGATTAGTATATTCCCTGGACGAAAATCATCGCCATAGAGCCGAAATGAGTCTGAGTTTGAGGGCGCTGGCAAGAGTTTTGAAGTTTTGGTCCTTGCCTCGGCAGACCAGTTATCCTCAGCGAATCCAAATATAGAGAGTCGACCTTGCTCTGCCAGCTGACGGAAAAGTTGGCGAGCAACGTATTTGTTTCGGCAGTCGTCCGCTGATTTGACCAAGTCGTTTTGTTGGAATATCAGCTGTACCAGATGACCCCGCGCTAGGTTCAAGTAGTACTCGTCTGAGGATTGGAAGGTCTTGTACTCTGGTGAGAAGATGGCAGAAGGGATGTTGGCGAGCTGAAGCATGTCGTTCATATTTTGAGTAATGGGTCGCCCACCCACAGAAAACGAACCATCGTCCGCTTCGAGCAAGGACCCAATTCGTGTAAATTTATGATATGAGAGTTCTAAGATGATATTCGCCACTTTGAGATAAAGGTCTTCCAGTGTAGTTTGGGAGATGTTTGGATCCAAGGCATGAGTTATTGAACGATCAACGCCGGGTGTAGTCAGGGCATGCGACAAGGTTGACTTGTTCTCGACGCGCTCTATGATGATGAATGACCCGACGTCAGAGAAATCGCTGTAATATAATACCCGCGGAGTGGGTATTTTAGTATTCTGTTGTATGTACTTCGCAGTTGCCGCCTCTCGGAGAGTTTTCTCTTCCGGAAGCTGGGCTTGACTAACGGAGGGCCGTCGAACCAGAACATCGGGGAAGATATCTTCAACGCGTATTCGATACAGATTGTTGAATCCGCCAATAATCATTGGGGTAATCCAGGTTGCTGGCTTTCCGAATTTCTCCGCCACCAGCGATTCGAGGCGACGACACAAGGACTTCTTGCTCCACGCTTTCTGGGCCTCTTCCCATTCTTCGTCATTTTTATCCCACGCGAGCCCGTCGAAATCTTGCCTGGCGTTCTCCATGATTTTTGGCATCTCGATTCGATATGGACTGACGCGAGAAGCTAGGTGGGAGATAGGGTGTCACCGTCGGGAGAGTTGCTACCAACGGTGGAATCCTCGCAATTTGATGGCGAAGGCAAGTATGTATGTTGGGCAGCTGCTGGGAGGGTGAGGGTGAGAGTGAGGACGAGAGTGAGGACGAGGACGAGGACGAAAATGAAGACTGGCTAGGTATGTATGATTACCGCAAAACGATATCCTCTGTGTGAAGACCAGCAAATGAAGACTAAATTGAGAGAATCTGGGCCTGGTGGCGCTTGAAGCGTTTGAGGTTCTATCCCGATTGGCCACGGCGAAGTCGTCCATGCGTAACACAGAGATTATCCCTGGCCTGGTCACGTCAAGTACTTCGTTTTCTTCCTTTCCTGGTATTTCCCATCACATTCTGCGTTGACGTTAGAGTTCTGGGCCTCGGCCATACGCGCTCAATGGATCGACCCGGAACTGCCGCTGGCACAAACGTGGGATGTGGGGGTTGCAGCTCATGGGCTGGTCGTCGTCCACTTACACTCGTTTTTGATATTGGTCTATATCGGATAGCACACTCGTTTAAATACAAATCTTCCTTAACTCTAAATCATAGTAGCATCGACACTCGCCTTCCCATCCCTCCAATCAAAGACCCTCTCCCTAGCACCAAGTACACTACTCGTCCTTTCCCCACCGTTTTAATATGAGCCCTCACCTCGTTCATGAGACTGCGAGTCAGGTCTTGATTCGTTCTCCTGGCGCTTCTTTTCTTATCAAATGCAATTCTACTGCCTGGGCTCGTCTCGACTTTACAGCGTTCCTCAACGAATCGCGGCACGAGCCGTTCACTAGCTCGCCCATTCCGTGGGCGAGAAGGGGTCGGGGATAAGTAAGCTACTATTAGGTTGATTAGATTCGAGAGAAACATAGACGAATAGCGTGGCCCTTGGGAGTGCAGCCCCCTGTTAATCATTATAAGGGCAAGGAAGCGTCGATAACTCACATTATATTAACTGTATCTAGAAAAGACTATAGGAGAAGTAATGTTTTAATAGTATAAATAGACTCGTCTAGTAGTCTAAGGAATCAACTAGACCTTCTCTTTACTATATTATAGGTCTTCTAAAAAGACTTACTATATAAGAGGTTAAGTGATAGATATTAACTAGATAATAATAGTAAGGTTATAGACTTATAGTTATAAAAAAGTAATTATTATTATAGAACTATTTAGTAAGTTAGATTTCTATAGACTATCTAAATAAATAGATCACTCTAATTAAAGTACTTATTAGAATTAATAAAAAGTCTATTAGAAAGACTTAGATAAGATACTTTAAGGTTAAGATAAAGGT
>JALRMK010000100.1:0-44611 GCA_026119845.1 Pezicula carpinea | reverse complement strand
CCCCCCCCCCCCCCCCCCCCCCCCCGCCCCCCCCCCCCCCCCCCCCCCCCCCCCCCCCCCCCCCCCCCCCCCCCCCCCCCCCCCCCCCCCCCCCCCCCCCCCCCCCCCCCCCCCCCCCCCGCCCCCCCCCCCCCCCCCCCCCCCCCCCGTTTTTTTTGAGGCTCGAGGTGATTGTATATAAGCTGTCTGTAGCCTGTTGGGCCGTGATCGGAAAGGAAGAAAGCAGGTGTGCTTCGTTGGTGTTGGTGAGGTCCTCAGAGGGATGCAGTAACGGATGGATGGTCCTGCATGCTGCCTGTACGTCTCGTCCCCTCCCTTTCTGCTCTTACAGTCTTGCTACTACGTTCTTTCCCCCTACGATCGATAATTCAGCTGGGACGTGCTTGTTGCGATGCGTTTCTTGTGATGATGATTTTGTTGGGGACAGACGAGACGGCCTTGAGGTATTGCTAATGTATTGTGTTTTCTTCCTTTTGCTTTTTTGCTCTTTCGATTTATTTTGGGTTTTTTTCTTTTTAAATGGCGTGAGAGGGTTGAGGTTGGTGGATGGTTGGGTTTCTGAGTGGGTGGGTGGGTGGATAGGGGGGAAGGTAGGGATGGGAGTGGTGGGAGTGCGGAGACTGCTTGGAAGGGGGGCTGGGGAGGAAGGGAGGAAGATTAGTAGTGGAGTAGCTGAGTGGTGACGGGAGTGAAAAGAGTGGAGTGAATGAGTGTTTGAGTGAGTGGTGGGGATAATGAAGTGATTGTGCGAAATAGCGTAGGGGAATAGCCAAGGCGATAAACAGAGAGAGAGAGAGAGAGAGAGAGAGAGAAAGTAATAGAGAAGACGAATTGCTAGCTTTGGAAAGGATTCGGGGTTTAGTGGAGAGAACTTTCTTGTTATTTATCTATAGGTAAATATATACTCTTAACGCTAGGTAGTACTAGTAAGTATATAGCTACTTAGGTACGTAGGTACTGTAATGTAAGCAATGTACAATACAGTACACCTATAAAGCAAGACTAGCTAAGTAGAGCAAGTTATAGGTCGAAGTATCAACTTAGTAGAGTAGAATAAAAATGTCAAACCCGAAAGTAAATAAAGAAGAGAAAGTAAAAGAGAAGAAGTAGAGAATAATAAGCTAGGAAGAACATTAGACGTATAGATTAATAAGTGTAAACATCCCTAGAAAACTAGACAGATAGAAGAAGAGAGGAAACTAAGATGATAACTTGTCTTTTATTTTTATTTTATTTTATATAGACTGACTGCGTGAAGGGGATAAGAGATATAACTAAATAGAATATGGGCTGATGAAATGTCGATAGGGGGGGGGAGGTATGATAGTTATATTAACATTTATCTACTAACTATGCTTGATCCTAGCAAGCTAACCTAGGATAAGGAAAGTTAATAAATAGGAGATAAGATACCTTTACGTCACCCACCGACTAGTTTAAGTTATCTGTGACCATCTTTATTCACTATCTGTAGTACAGTGTTAATAACCGTACACTATAGTACATAAGTACCATCGAGGCCAGGCTAGGCCGAGTCGGGCTGCATTTACACAAGACTAAGTAACTTGTGGCAACGTAGCGTAAAGAGAAAAGAAGAAGCAAAAGAAAGTGCTGGTTGAGGGTTCTCAGTTCAAATGGACGATTATAGAAGTTACTCACAGTTACTTACTCACAAATCACAATGACCAAGTCTCCGATCAAAAGACAAATCCTCAAATCACGACATCAAAAAGGGACGGATAGAATGCGTAAAGATTGGAAGTGATGGTCTATATACATTTGAGTCCTTTCTTTCCATTCCATTTCCGCCCAAGTATGTTACAAGAAGGTTGAAAGCCGCACGGCAGGCTAACTCTGAAAAAACAGACAGGACTGGCTGTTGTGCCCACAGGGTTGATGTGAAGAATTGAAAAGGGGAGGAGACGAAAAGCCTTCGTCTCGTACGTAAAGTATGTTCAAGAATAATTGGATGGATCCACGCCATAAATGGACAGCATTCGTATTGTGTCGTCTCTGGAGGAGGTGCTTTTTATGTGATGAGGAAACTCATGAAACATCATTTAAACACGAGCAGCATCTGTTGGCTTGCTGAAAGATCCAGTGCCGGTTGCTGTGTGGTGGTGCTTGCCAGATCCTGAAGCGTGAGCTGATCCAGCACCAGATTTACCGGTAGCCTGAGCAAAACCAGAGAATCCAGAGCCGAATGCCTGACCTGCACCAGAACCAGAAGCAGAAGCACAACCTTGAGCACCGAAGCCACCGCCTTGGCCACCAGACCCACCGCTTGGCCGAGCTGATCCTGATCCGGAACCTCCATTTCCACCATATCCACCGCTGGGCCGAGCTGATCCTGATTCCGATCCCGAACCTCCATTTCCACTAAACCCACCACTGGGCTGAGCAGATCCAGATCCCGAGGTGCCGGTTGGGATGGCATCTTGACGCTTTGGGTGAAAGTTGGCACGGCGTTGGAATCCGTATGGGCCGTTGAAGGAACCGCTTGGTTGAGCAGATCCAGATTCGCCACCGAATCCACCAAAACCGCCGCTTGGTTGAGCAGATCCAGATCCAGATTCACCACTGAATCCACCAGATGGCCGAGCAGATCCAGATCCCGAACCACCTTGTCCACCAAAACCGCCGCTTGGCTGAGCAGATCCAGATCCTGAACCACCTTGTCCACCAAAACCACCGGTTGGGAAAGCACCACTAGCACCGGTACCAGTCGGGAAACCGCCGCTGAATGAATCTTCACGCTTCTCGAATGAGGGAGAGCCGGTACCTTGAGGTACGGCTCCAGTGAACCCGCCTGTTGGTCCTGGGAAGCCGTTGCCAGTTCCTGGGAAACCACCGCCGTAGCCGCCGGATGGATGTGCGTGGCCGGAGCCTGAGACACCAGTTCCGTGTGCCTTTCCTGCGAATTGACGATCTCCGCCTGCGGTGCCGGTGAAGGCGCCTGCGGGTGCAGTGCCGGTGTGGTGTGGATGGCCACGACCTGTGCCGGTGGGAAAGTCACCGCCGCTGAAGCTGACGCCGGTTGGGAATGAGGGTTCTTGTGCAACGGGTAGAGCGTTGATGAGGCTAGAGAGATGTTAGTTGATGTGTTTTCAGATTGGAAGTTTTACAGGCGGCAGGAGAGGAGAGTATTACCTGACTGACAACAAGCCAGTTACGATGAATGATCGGAGAGACATTTTGAAGTTTTATGAAGTTGTTGCTCTTTGTGGTGGCGTGGTTGTGTCGTTGTTGTAGTTGGTCTTGTTGTTGTTGATGTGGGGAGAGCAAAAGAAAAAGAGTGTTGAATGTAAAACGACGCTGTCGAGACTGTGAAAAGGCAAAAAACGAAGGGTGAACGGAACCTGTCGAGGCTGTTGTGGGTGAAGAGAGAAAGCCATGTTCAGCGGGGCGAGAGAGCTCTCTTATAGCTAGCTACCTCCGTACTCGAAGGGACGAACTTACATGGTTCGCTATGGACGATTGTGCACAGTCGAGCAAGACCCAGTGTGATAACCGACGAAGGGTTCCGTCGGTGGTCTGTCCCGCTGGGTATAGGAGGTAGCTCCCAGCAAGTAGACGAAGCTGACGCGTCGTCGATCTGCAGAGATAAAGTTGACGGTGACTTGACTGACGTCGGTCCTGTACTTAGTGAGGACATTGGCGTCCGATGTTGATTGACGCTCGCCTACTGTCCCCCTGTCCCTGAGTACTAGAACTAGTTGAGGTCTCGAAATAAGTCGGTCGCTTGTACTCTGCATCGGTGGCGCCATCGACAGAAACAGGGTCCGAACTCCTCGCGGTATTGTACGGAAATACGCACCGAGTCTGCAGTAGAACTCCCGGTTTCCCCTGTCGTTGAAAGCTGCCACGGAGATATTCTATCCCACGAAATGCTTTATCCAGAGTGGTGAGCACAGGGACCGCATGCCGGCACTTGGTACCTTTCGTCGACTAGAACAGCCACTGTCGCAGCTAATGTGGGTCGTGGGAACAAACAAGCTTCACCAAGGTGACCTCTTCATCTAGGGCTTCCCATCCCAGGCGCTCTCATCAGCCTCCATAGTGCTCGCATCAGTCACAGCCAATGACTGACCCTGCCAGTGTACTTTCGTACTGTGCTGTAGACGCTGCAGGGAAGAGCTCCTGACGCCTGTAAGTCCTGAGCTGTAGGGCGCGTGGCGGCAGATCTGGGGGAAATTGGCTGTGTCGGAAACAGATGAGCTGCGTGAGTAGAATACTAGAACTACTCATCCTGGCACTCAAGTTCGGACAAGATGAGGCATGTGAGGACTCTTCACCCTGATATCTACACAATTATAATACGATCGGACTTCATCCCATGTCATAGGCCACGATGCTGGGAGCGTGCAGCCTAGCACGTGATGTGGTTGGTGGTGGTCGTGGTGCGACACATGTCCACCAAGTCCACCAGATGAGGAAACAAAATGTGGACGAAACAGATGCCCATCCTTCCATCTCCTTCGTTTTGCTTCGCCTCGCGAGTTTGTGGGGTGGACATACACCAATAGATGGGTAGACAACCAAGTTACTGGTGGTTTCTATGTTGGCATACTTATGGGCATGCTGGCATGTTGGCATATTGGCATGTTTGGATGTTTCTGATCCACCATCGGGCCAAGGTTTCAGGGAGACACAGGGGACTTGGGTGGAAAACAAAAGATCCACTGTATACGGGGGAGAAACGTCAGCTCCGGTTCTCAAGGGCAAACCCCAGCTGGAGCAAGAGGGGATGAACACAACAACGGAACTCTAGTAGTAAGTAGTCTTGCCGCAAGTTATCTCGCTGGAGCGAGAGATGGATGCCGTCTGGAGTACCGGTCGGCAAGTCATGAATAATAATAGGTGAAATGAGATGGAGAAATATACTACCAGCAGAAACCCTGGTGCCATGTAGACGGTTCGTACATTCCTAAAGATCAATCAGTTAATGGCACCGTAGGACGGAGTATTCATTCCGCCAATTCTGCACTGCACTCTGTACTCTGCAGTTTGCAGTCTGAACTCCTGATAACACGGGAAAACTCCTTCCCTCTCTCAGCCCAGCCATTATTGCACGAGCAAGCATACGTGCATCGATGCATACTATGACTACTACTTACCTATGCATACTGCTATGCAGCCTATGCTATGCTATGCTATGCTATGCAGAGCAAACTCAACTCAACACCCGCCAGCCAGACGTGGCGGATTAATTCCACGCGCCCGCCAGCCGCCCGCATTTATCTTCTCCAACACCATCCAAGTCCAAGCGACGAGGAAGGCCACTCGCTCGATCTTCCTTGGAAATACGAAGTGCGTCCGATCTTCAAAGCTCAGAGGGCTGTGGCCTTGGACTTGCACCTGGAATGTGAGATGTGGTTCTGCAATGCGAATATGAATCCGCAGTGCGAAGATCGCTCGGTCGCTGCGCTGCATACGTATGAGTTCGTCCTGGCATGGCGGCATGACGCTTCTTACTTCCTCCGAGGCTCCGAGGCTCCGTAGGAAGTACAAGTCTTCTGGGCGGGCTGGCTGGCGGGCGCAAACAAAAAAAGATGAGACGGAGGATGTCGATCATAGAGAAACCTTCCTTTCTGTTTCTGTTTCCTCTTCCTTCACGGATTCGTTTCCAGCCATGCTCGCTTGCTCAGTCACAATAGTGGCCATGACTAATATGGCGACTTGTGATGATGGTGTTTTTATTGGGTGGTGTGGCGTGTTGTAACTTGTAAGGATGTGATTAAGATGCAACGTCGAGGTCGAGTTCGAGATTGATGAGATGGGGGTGGGGTGGGCATGTGATGCGGACGGTGAAGAGTGTAGCGAGGTGGATGGTGGCAGAAAGAAAGGGGGAGGATCACATGATTGAATTTCCTCCATGCTATCTTGGATTATATAACCAGAACAAGTATGTTTATTTTTTATCACTGCCTACTTGCAGTTTTCTGTCTTCCTTTTACTTATTTTTCGTCTACCCTACGTCTTTGATGTTTAATCTGTTGTATATGTGCGTACGAATGTTTTGATGATTAGGGTTACTGTAATATTTTACAGGAGATGGTAGCGTAACCTTATAGGCTATGACCAGCGACTTTCTAGGATGTAACTTACAAGAAGCTGGTAAACAAACGCATGTAGGAGTTACAAAGAGAGATTGAGAAGACGGCTGCTCGTATTACTATGGTATCATGGAGTCCTCGTCGCCTATTTATATACAAGAGAAGGTAAAACGCTTGTAAGTACTCCAATTCCCCCATGCCCCCTTCATGCAATTTCATCCACCCATTATCCCCATTATTCGTTCTTCGAACCCATGATATATGGACGTCCATGCTCTGCTTGAAATGAAATCAAACAAAAGTCACGAGACCCCATATACGAAAGTTGAAAGCTACCAAACGGCAAAAGTAAAGGAGGCAAGCGAGCAGAACCCAGCATTAGTCTCAACCCCAGCGAATGCAGGCGAGAGATCACGGGCATAGAAAATCAAAGAAGTTAAACACGGTTGCTCTCGTCAGAGTTGACACCTCCCTTAGTACCATGTCCCTTCTCGGTTCCTTGCACAACATGCTCGACGACCTTCTCATCCAGCTTGCCATCGGCCGTCACACCCATCTCAGCAGCATAAGTAGTGTGAGGGACCCACTTGGCGCTAGTTCTTGGGGTAGACTCCTCCATCATGCGATCAACCTGCTCGAGAGAAAGGCCCTTGGTCTCTGGAATCAAGGTGTAGGCATAGATCCAGCATGCAGTGCAAAGAGCGCCCCAGATAAAGAAGACTTTTGAGCCGAGATTACCTTCGCCCTTCTCGGTACCGACCATGTAGGGGGTGATAACGGTGATGATGCAGTTCCAGAGCCAGTTGGAGGCGGTGGAGAGAGCGACTCCGCGAGAACGAATTGGTAGGGGAAAGATCTCGCCGATGACGACCCAGGCACCTAAGACAACCTGTTAGCAATCAACCACAGCATTATTTCACGATGAAAACTTACCAGGACCCCAAGTGGTGGCGAAGAAGAAGATGTAGATACAGATCAGAGATATTTGTCCAGAAACAGCAGCGGTGTTGAAGGTAACTGTTCCATCAGCTGCAGTGTGTGCCTTGCCAGCTGTAACTCCGACGATACCACAGATGAATTCGCAAATGAACATGCCAACGGCTCCGTAGATCAAGATGGGACGACGACCGTATCTCTCAATGATCCAGAAGGAGATGGGAGTTGAGCCGACATTGACCAGAGTGGTGACCAGGGAAATGAGGAAGGGGTTCTTGATGGTGTTAAGACCTTGGAAGAACGTGGTGCCAAAGTAGAAGATAAACTGGTGCCCAAAGGTTAGTACGGCTTGGTTAGAGAGCTACAAGTGAACGATTTTGAAACTTACGTTGACTCCAGTCCACTGCTGCATCATTTGGAGGGAGGTACCGAGGATAGTGCGTCGAAGGTTGGATGCTGGGTTGCGAAGACCACCCTTGAAGCAGTTTGCCCAGGAGCTGAACCAGCCGGATTGCGGAATAACAGACATCTCGTACTCGTGGTTGGCCACAATCTCAGCAAGTTCTTCCTGAATCAAGACAGAGCCCGACTCAGCACCTCTGAGGCGAGAAAGGTTGCTTTCAGCCTTTACCAAATCTCCCTTCTTGACATAGTATCTTGGTGATTCGGGAAGGAACCAAAGACCACCGCCGAGGATCAAAGCCCAGAGCATCTGGATTGCGATTGGGATTCGGTAAGAGCCGGTATCAAGGCGGTCCTGGGTGCCATAGTCGACGCAGGAGGCGAGGAACAGGCCAATGGTGATGCAGAACTGGTATCCGGAGACAATGGCGCCACGAACCTTCTTGGGTGCAATCTCAGACATGTAGAGGATGATAATGGCCGAGACAAAGCCGACACCGAAACCTGCAACGAGACGACCGGCGACGAGGAGACCGAGACTAGTAGAGGCCGTCTGGAGGATAACACCGACGATGAAGACAAAACAGCCTAGAGATTGTCAGGCTGTCAAGTTACACATAAAATAATAGGCGCGGGGCTACAAACCAGCAATGATTGTGTTGCGACGACCGAACATATCGGCCAAATCACCAGCAATCAGGGCGCCGAAGAAAGTACCAGCAGAGAGGACCGAGACGATGGTGGACTTGGTCGAGGCAGAGAGCGTGAAGGCATCCTTCTCGGCCTTGGTGGCATTGGCGCCTGGGATGGGCAAGCCCGTGTACAAGCGGATGAAGTAGGGCATTCCCAGGACACCCGAGATGTAACCCGAGTCGTAGCCAAAGAAGATGCCACCGAAGGACGCGAAGGCGCACATCAGGTAGGCCTTCTTGGTGACGGGGGCTTCGATGCGCGCAACATCGGTGGTCGCGGCGATGTTAGCAACGCCTCCAGGCATGGTTGCCGTGTTTGTTGTGGCTTCTTGAGATGTGAGGCGTGCTGTGTCTGGTGAAGAAGGGCCGAGGTGGTTGTTGATGATGTGAAGCCTACGATGTCAACAAGGGAGGGAGGGAGGAATGCAGAGGTCGGCCAAGGGGCCAGGCTGAAGGATGGAGGATGGAGGATGGAGGATAGAGGATGGTGATGGATGGAGGAGAGGGAAGGGAGAAGTTAACAAGGGAGGGATGGAGAAGTTAAAAGGGCGAAGAGAGAGGAATGAGAGAAAAGGGAAAGAACAGCTGCTCGCGTCGGAGAGCAGCAGACTGCGGGTTCTTGTACTCAGCCATGGGCACAATGTCAGGCATCAATCACAGCAGTAGCACTAGAACGGACGTTGGTCGCGAAGAAAACGAACGAAGGAACGAACGACATGAAGGTCAAATGCCAAAGGAAGGCAGGCTGTCAACGGCGAAATGCTAATCATTCCATGAGGCTCGCGTATTCTTGTCGCGAACGCACATCGACCGGCGACTGGGCGCCACGGGGTAGCGAGGCGTTCAGCGCCCCCAGAGACTCGCCCCATACCCCAGCATCAATCGGCCCGTTTGACATGGGTCGGGCCTGGGCGAATCAGGGGCGTGCATTGCTGGAGTCAATCAGTCCCCATATGGCGGGGAAGCGGTGATCGCGCGGGACGAGATTGGATCATCAAAGGGTGCGTGAAGACTGGAAAGCGAGGATATATTGATTACGGCGTCACGCAGCTTTGGATGCGTCTACAGATTGCCTTGATGATCGATGCACTTGAGGAACTGCGAACGTACGCATAGGAGAAATACACTTCCCCGACTTGCGCACATCGACCGAACCAAGATCTTGACAAGACCCTGTGAGCCAATGCAGTTTCTCTGGCTCCAGCTGTCTCGCCACGCCCGGCCTTCTCCAGATGCAGTCCCCGATCACGCATCAGCTCGTTTCGCCGCCCAGGCACAGGATGTCACGGCCATGCGGAATGTGGAATGTGACATGTGGAATGCACCGACTTTCTTCCATGGCCGTGTCACCATTATTGATTCCCAAATAAGACCACCACCACCAGCATGCAAAGATCCTCGAGCCAATAAAGTAAACGAGGTCAGGCCGTCTGTCAAACAAACAGAGTTCCTGCCAACCTGTCAAGCCAGACCCGAATCCCACGCGCGCGGTCGAGCTCAACTGTCCAACTGGCGGAGGAAGAGGAGGAGTATAAACAGGACAGGACAGGCTGTATCCTCGTTCGTCGTTGGTCCGCCCGCATCTTCGATCCGAGAGTCTGGCCGAACTCTGAAATAAGTAGAGCAGCTTACCTTGGGTTATATAAGATTTAGGGACTCGTGATAAGCAGCAACAACCAACAACCAACAACAACAGACCAGAGTCGGACATCCGAGTCCAATACGGCCAAGCAGGGCCAGAGAACGCGACAAGGCCCTGTTCTCGGCGTCTTCAATCGCGGCCTACCTCCTACCTAGACACTCGTATGTCTTCGCACGTGGTAGCCAACACGACCGAAGAGATGCCGTTTTCTTGTTTTCCAATCCATTCTGCAAACGTGAATCGAAAAGGCCAGTCCATTGGTTCCATCGCTTCTGCTGCCGTGCAACTCGTATTGCCTGCTGTGCTGTGCGCCTGTTCTGTGCTGTTCCGAAAAGCAGCCGCGAAAGTCTGTGGAATACTGCAGGGTGCGAAAGTAGCCAAGTAGGTACAGTCCTCGGGCATTCGAACGGCGTGGCTACACCGATATCATTTCATCATCCCATCTTTCTACAGGACCTCGAAATCTCCCTATCTTAGCGACAACCCCGCACTCCTTTGCTTTCAATCAACCTTCATCACCCCACGAATCTTGCCCGCTACCACAGTTCCCAGCGCCAACCCCAAAGGAACCAATTAGCCTCAGCACGAAAGAGTACAAAACGACTCTTGACTTCTACAATACAAAAGTAGATCTCAATACCTCCCTCCTCAGGCCCTTCCAGCCAAGTCGGCAAGAAAAGGAAATCAACCTCTCGCACTCCTCAAGGATAGCGTGCGTGACGTCTGTTCCCAGAAACCAAGACACCATGATGACAACGCGCCATCTCTTCCCGGGAGGGCATAGTCGGCGAGCTCGTATCAGATGCCAAGGAGGCATGTCCGGACACCTGATTTTACACATGACAACACATACAATACTCTTTCAGGGTATGCGCCGACTCTAACAACTTTCGAATGTTCTTCGAATGAAGACGCCAAGGTAAGGTATGTCGTTTTCTCTCTTTGTCGTCCTTTCCTCGTCGTCGTTGGCTATACATTACATACGCCTACTGTGAGTAGTACTAAGTAGGACCAAGAGAAGCACAAATGTGACCGTGATCGAGTTACCATACAATACACTCCAAGCGGCGATAGAATAGGCCTAGTTCTATTCATCCTCATACAGGCAACCTTTCCGAATTCCATGCCATGCCGGTCCGTACAGTACGTACAGTAGTGTATCTCTATACAGGACGATGCATTTCCAGATTCACTCCTTCTCAATATCTTTCATCTACTACTCCAGTGACTGTACGCGCGAAATCAGAACTATTGAAACCCCGCCCTTGGAGAGAATCAAGTCGATTTAAACTCTTCGCGTAAGGTACCCACCCACTATGAGTAGCTACTGTACGGCTACGTATCCATTATAAACCCCACAGTCTCAGACCCTAGGCCATCCACCGGAGAAGTCCCCCGTGCTCGTGCCGGCTTTAGCCGCTTGCCCCTCTCTTAACAGAGAGTAGGTAGGTACTAGAGATAGTTAATAGAAACCGTGTATATATTCTATTCTTCTCGACCTTTCTTTTTTAGTATAGACTTTATACGTTTATAACTTAAACACAGATTATCTAAGTAACTTATTAGAAATTATAAAAGTAATATAACTTATTTTCTAAGAGAAGATAAGTTTACTTTAATATTAGATAGATATATTATTATTTCTTATAAGTTTAATTATATAGATATAAATATATATAGATACCTAGAACCTTAATACTTAATATACTAGATAAGTAAAACTTATTACTCTCTTATTAGTAGATAAGTATTATTTTCTTAAGAAGATTAAGTATATACTATAGATTAACTTTATATAATAAGTTTATAATAATACTATTTCTCTTATAAGCTTCTCTTACCTGAGTAACTTCTAAGCACGTATATAACCCAAGTTTCTTTTGAAGTAAAACTTGGGGAAACTCGCTCCCTCTCCTTCCTATAAACCAAACTACCTGCTCCAGATAAAGCCCCCCATTCCTTGAACTCGCATACTTCCCATGCGCCGCCCTAGCCTCAAGACGTGCAAACGTAGCAGTAAACCCTCGCAAAGCCGTCCCTCCACTGGTAATTAATCCCCGTCCTCATCAAAAGCGCAAGCTCGACATCCAACTCCCTCAAAACACTCATGACCTTTAACATATCACCATCTACCAAGCGACGAATTTCACTACGATGAACGTAGGATTCATTGAGTTTGAGCGTCTCTAGTGTGGACCGTATGTGAAGTACTGAAATTGTGACGGGCGCTGATAGCGAGCCGTGTCATGTCCGGGAACCTGTTAGGTATTAGGATGCCGGGTGTGAAGGAGAGAGATGTACCAGACGGATGGAAGAAGTGCGGGCTAGGTGGGAGCCGCGAGCCTGAGCCTTTTGAGCTTGCAATTTGCATTGTAGGTGGGCTGGCGTCTAGTTTGGGGAGTATGGTATGCTGAGAGTTTGGTTGTGTTGAGCGTGCGGAGACTAGGTGGGTAGAAGAAGGGCTGGATTAATTGTATATTGATAGCGTAGCTGCGTAGCTATAGTAGTTGTGGGGATATCTGACTTTCTATAGGGAGTGAAATAAATAGATTCTTAGTCCTCCTGTCTTTAATAAGGAGATTAAGCTTACAGGGGTACTAGTAGTCGTTAGCTAGTTATAGTCATAGTTATACATGATAGTGTTTTACAGTGCTGTGATCAGGAATCGTTCTTCTCCTTCTCCTTCTATCGGGGTTACAGTTACATGTAGAGACCCTAGATTCAAGAGGGAGAAGAGGAGGATGCGAAGGTGGGCTCGGTCTTGTGCTCTCTGATTGCTAAGTGTCAAAGGCCTCTCTCCTCGCTATCTTCAGTAACAAATCCCAACTCATCGAAATCCTTTACAAAACCATCAACCTCATTATCATCACTCTCTTCCTCCTCCTCCTCCTCCTCCTCCTCATACCCATCACCCTGCCCAACAATCACATGCTTAATCCTCAAAGGCAGGTCCGGTCTGTGCAATTCGTAAGTAGGAAATCCCGGACTTGCTATGGACTCATTGTTTCTACGAATCTGGTATACAGGAATGGTTGGATCGTCAAGTGTAATCTGTGGCATGTTGCCGAAAGACGGTAGAGACTGGAGAAGGTGGCGAACTGCGCAAGTAGCTTGACTATGTGATGCAGGAGTTCCGGGCTGAGATCTAAGAGTTGAGCCATGGTGTTGTCGAGTTTGGATGTTGAGGTCTGTTGATATGAGTGACAGTGCCAACGTTGACGATAGTCTGGCTTTTCGTAATTTGACTGGAAAAGCTAGTTAAAAAACTAGAAGGCGGTCCAATTAAGGACTAGATCAACTGTCTAGCTAATATAGTAGACTATTAGTCTAAAAAGCCTAAAATATAAGGAGACGGCCCACTAGGGCCTACTATATAAGGCCAACGAAAAGCCAGAACCTAGCTTTAATAACTTCCCGTATAATAGGTTGGACTGCGGTCTAGAAAAGCCACTAAAATAGTAGACTAAGAAGCCTAAAACGCCAGTCCAGTCTACTAATATAGTGGACCAAAAAGCTGGCTTATCCAGCTTATCCAGCTTCTTATAGACTATCGTCAACGTTTAATCATCATATGACGAGTCATGCCTAAAGCAGCGTGAGGTATAGAACTATTTCCTTTGGAAAAAGAATCCTGTGCCTCTCCGCTGCCTGATTAAAACCACCATGGATGTGATAACGCTCACGATTCAACAGGTGATGTCACTTCAAGCCACTTCATCCCCCTTTCTCTACTACAGACTCAACGCGTTTCTGTAGTTGACTTGAAAATTTAACCTCCATCTTCTCCGCTGGATAGAAAAACGGAGTGGTAGATTTCCTACATCGGCGGTGTGTATAAGTAACGTAGCCATCTCTCATTTGGGCCTTGCCAGCGTCCAAACTGACATTTATGTTATTTGGTTCGGGTGGATTGCAGGAGAAGTAATGTGTTTGTTTTGATAAAAGAAGTCTGCGGAAGCTTTGTGCGTGCATAGTCATATGCCAAAAAGTGTCGGACGATGACGGGGCCAAAATGCTGCCTACTGCTGAGAGACAAAGCTCTATTATCTGAATTCTTGCTTCAGCAGTCCCTTGGTTAAATAAAACGGATGGCCACAAAAACTCTCTCTCGATGTCATCTTATACGAATCTAGACTTGTTTTTAAAAGAGTTAATGTTCGCCTTGACCACCTGGCTCTGGGGATGCTGCGCTAAGTAAGTAGAAGGTGTAAACACGAATTACAGGGAACTATTATCTTCCATGCCAGGAAACTGTCAGTATCTGTTCAAACTACCTTACCTGGTGGACCCGGAGCCAGAAAATACAACTTGCAACTTACAGCGCAGTCCACCGGAAGTCTTGGCAATTGGTACTTGTAAGGAAATGTTTCTTAAGTAGACTCAGATGTATTATGTGCAGAGAGATGTTCTTCTCGAGAAGACATCTTAAACAGTCAGTCATTGCACGCTAGATACTCTTCCTAATTAAAACTGAAAAGCTTAAACACGCACAGAACAGACATTAGAACGCCATGAACTAGTTTCATCGAGAAGAAAGTGATTAAGCCTGCGGCTCATGTGTCAAAAATCTGAGATGTCAACCATTGAACCTAGCACTGCATCGGGGTGCGATACACTCGCATAGTGCAGTCACCACTTTTGATTACCGACTCACCGCAGAGCAGAATTCAACCCGCTTTCGAAGCCGTTCACGCAGTCGCTTGTAGAAACTAGTGGCTATTGTGGATTCCACACCGGAGGTCAACACGTTTTTTCCACAACTCTTGATTAATTGGAAACAAATTTCCCGGGAAGAAGCTGAGCTCAGACCATTATTCTACCCTACTTATGCGCGGTTTTGTGGAAAGTTCAAAAGAGTACAAGATCCCGTAAGCGAACAGCAAGCATCTCATGGAAAAATGATAACGACATCTAAGACATAGTGTTTCAAGATGACCTATTGCGAGATACAATACCTAACTGCAACTGAGAAAAGTGTAAAGAGAAGTTCGGATTCTGTGCCAAATGCTCGGACGGTACATTCGTACCACCCCACCACAATCGGACGGGTCCTCATCGGCCAGGTTCTGTCATGGGCTCATAGCCACGACCGTGCTGCCCTGGCATCTTCCTCATTCGTGAGAATCGTGACGCCCCGAAGAGCCACAGTCCAATTTCAGTTCCACAAATTGCATGGCGAACTGATGGCGGACAACGACGTTTGGTTGTCCATGGACCATGGCATGGCGCCTAGATCAAACATCGTGCTCCACTCCCAGGAATTGGAAGACCCGAGTCTCAAAGCGCGTCACACTCCACGGACCATAGAGTTCGTCGATACTTTTTACCTGGTACGACTTCCGAGTACCTTCGTCTTCTGGAAAGTTTGTTTCTTACTTACATAATAAGTGACTGTTTGTCTTTAGACCTCCCACTCTGCCTTTTGAACCTCTTATGTTTTGCTTGCGTTGCTAGTGTGGTAGTGCAGTAGTTCTACTGGAATCCTTCGGGTCCAATCCTCTCCTTGGTGCTTTGTCGGGTGTTTCCTTTTTTCTCTAGCAGCAGCAGCACATAATGCCGACTAATCGTGCGCCTCAAGTCGAGGCCGTTGCGGGAGTTTTTCTGGGACTGGCTTGGGTCACGACTATTTTGCGTTTATACGTCAAGGGGTTTATGGTACAGGTCTTCGGGCTTGAGGATTGGCTTGCTGTTCTGGCCCTGGTATGATGAGCTTCCACAAAGAGTTATGGGCTCGTGCTGACTTTTGAAGGTATTCTTTACAACTACAGCGGGTTTCGCGCTGGCTGGAATTTCTCACTCGATGGGTATGCATCTTGTTGAAGTGCCCTTGACGAATTTGGCGCCGGCTATGATGGTAAAGCCCAACTTCTGTTCTGAAAATATTAATATGCTAACGTGGTTCTTTAATTTAGTATTGGTTCTCCACAGAACTAGCCTACGTCATGACTACCTGTGTTCTGAAGTTGAGCATCATAGTCTTCCTCCTACGGATTGCAACACAAAAAGCTCACAGGGTTATTCTCTACCTAACCACGGTCGTGGTTATCATAGTCACGGTCGCCTACTTCCTCTTTCTGGTACTTCAATGCAAGCCTGTCGACTATTTCTGGAACCAGTTCTCTGGGGAAATTGGATCTTGTCTCTCACCTACACTTGTGGGCTCCATGACCTATACACATTCTGGCGTCAATGCTGGGGCAGACATCGTTCTGGCCGTTCTTCCTGTGGTCATTGTATCGCAATTGCAGATGAACATCCGCACCAAGATTACAGTGTCGGCCATACTATCGTTAGGTTTACTGTAAGTCCTGTTTTCATGTGAACTTGCCTTTTCAACAGTCAACTAAGAGAAAACAGCGCTGCTATCGCTGTTATCATCCGGATTCCCTTCATCAAGATCCTAGTCGATAACGCCTCAGACTTTCTGTACAACTCAACGGATGTAGTCCTCTGGTCAGCCATAGAACCAGGACTCGGAATAACAGCAGCCAACATGGCAACACTACGACCACTCTTCAGTAAATTCCTCGCCCGCTCCAAGCTCTTCGGTGAAACAACAACAGCAAAGAACAAATCATCAAGATACACAGGATCCAATCGAACCGCCTTCTCGAGTCGAAACAGATACATGCGAAGCGGGAGCAAAGCCGGAGAAGACTTCGAGATGTCACAATCCGGTATCACCACTATAGTTCAGGGTGATAGTCATGACTGTGAGAAGGGAACTGTGGGATTAGCTATCACCACAGATGATAATACATTCAGCGAGTATGCACGCCAGTGGGATGCAGTGGCACAGCACGAACAGTCACGTTCACGGCGCAGCAGCGAATGGCCAGCTGGTATACGGAAAACTGTTCGCACCGAGGTTTTTAGCGAGGCTCCTGATCTGGACGACGACTGGCAACCAACGGGTCTAACTCAGAGACCACAATCGAAGAGGTTCTCACAGACTCTGAATCTAAATCCACATGGCTGGTAATTCATTTGTTCAATGTTTATTTTAGTTAATTAATCGATACCCCTTTTGCATACAGTAGTTACTTCGTACCTCGTTGAAATCAGTCTACATTCGTCTCTTCCATCAAAGCCACTAAGGCTTAGTCGGGTACATGAACTCAAAAATCTTTCGGGCCATCTCTTGATGTCAATTATGTACACTACTCGTATACTGTAACTCGGAACCGCCGGATACTAAATTCGAGTTCAAAGTTGGGGAAGATGGAAGAGGGGACAAGGAGGTACTTAATTTCTTCTAGGATCCCACATGGAAACCCAACCAACAAGGTTCATGGCATGGCAGTTCCCTGACTCCCGAGTATCGTCCCGATATCGAGGTCAAACTCAAGAACTTCCGGGCCCACTAAACCCTTCAAACAAAACCCCGTAATTCGTTCACCATCGAAACAAGAATTCACACAATTACTGTACAGTACTGCAGTCTGCAACTGAGATATATTTTGAGATCTTCAGGGATCCGGATAATAGGATCTCTTGGCACCAGATTCTAGTCGTGCTAGGATGTTCAATTTCCACGTGGTTGTGATGGGTAGTTCGGAGACTTCTTTCGCAAGATCGGCTAGAATGGGATGTAGTTGTACTGATTTGATACTGGTAGGGCCATTGAGTTTCTAGGCGGAGAGCAAAAATACTGATTATATGCTTTTCTCATTCTTAGCATTGCCGAGTCCCGAGCCCAAGATCCAGGTGCTTCGTGGAGCTGATCTAAATTTTTCCAAAGGCTGAATTCTCGGAGATAACGGTCGTACTCATAGAATTGTCTGATGGGTTTCCTTCGAGCTTGTGTCTTCAAGCAAATTCCCTGCCGTTCGTGTGAACTCGCAACTTTAAGAGCTACCAAAACTTAGCCGATAAGCTAGGATGGAACGGGATACCAAGGGTGGTGGTCTAGGAAAAGACGATTCCGTAGCATGGCGAAAGCTTCACAAAGTCCTTAGAATTTTGGATTGGATAGTACTTCTTCTGCAGATTGTGGGAGAATTGTATGATTGATGACAATTTCAGCCTCTTGGGAGACTAATACATACGATGGAGGTTGAACTGAAAAGTACATCAGCTTAGCTCGGTGATACTCCGCATGTATTACAAGTAGTAGCGACAAAATCTAATGTATAGAGCAAAGGAATAGACAGTCAAGAAGAATAACAGAGAAACAAAAGACGGAAAGACGGAAAGACTGAAAGAAGATCTCATTTATCGAAATTGAAAAGCACCTATCCGAATATTTCGCGGCATTAGATATATACAACCCCCGGTGTTCAAACGAGTTCCTATAAGCATTTGCATATATCGTTATTGCGTCATTGGAATACCACTTAGCGTTTCAAGTAACCTGCGCTCATCCTGAGATAGAAGCAGGCAGGTATAATTGCGATTCTAGCCACAGTCAATAGCATTCTGTAGATCGAAGAAATATATTTATAGTTAATAGTGACATCTACGTTTTGAAGTTTCCACAGCGATCTCTATGCAAAATAAAAATCACATTAAGCATTACATCGTAAGCCATCTAAGCTAGTCCCATAGCAGCACACTCATTCTCAATCTCAGTCAAAGCCACCAATTGCGCAACCAAACCATCAGTAGCATATTGGCGCACCTGACCATACGCACCCTCATATGCAGGCCAGTCCACGGAGTCTAAGCCTGTCTCAGGATTACTTGCAAAGGCAACATAAGCATCCTGCATCGTCTCACTAACTGCGTACTCGAATGGAGTTGAATTGCCATTCAAAGAGTGCGTGCCAAAAATCAACGGGAGTTCGCTGGTATGGAATGCTCCCATCCATGGCTGAGGTGATATATTAGTGAAGTTACCAGCGTAGAAGTAGCGATGCGTTGTACGGTTTGCTGCAAGCCTCTCATAGGTCGTCTTCGTCGAGGGGCACCAGAAGAAGGAATATGAGATTTGGTCTGCAATGGTCTGGTTGGAACCAGTTGCGATATATGGTGCAATGAACATGCCCTCGTTGGAGTTCATTCCGATGATTGCAGGCTGTTTGGGCTTTAGTAAATGCTACCGTGAAGTTTGAACGAATCAACGAAGGTACGTACCAGTGTGCTCAAAGCACCGAGTTCTGCCCTCTCTGTGTAATTGCTAAAGATTATAACCTCATCCACCGTAGGCGCAAATGTCATCGAAGGGCTGATTCCAGAATCCTCGTAATAATTCAAAAAGTCCTCGATGGTAGCAGCTGGTACTTTACGCATGCAAGCAATCTCAGCAGCTGCATCGGTCTGGTTCGCACATCCAACATTGCTCGCCACCCAAGTAAAGTTGGAATGGATTGTATCTGGGCTGACCAATTGATCAAAGTGTGCGGTTCCAGAATTCATGATCAAGCCTTTCACGATTGGCTCGGTGGGGAAGGCAAAGTTGTAGTAGTCAACCGCTACAGCTCCGGCTGAGTGACCCCAGATAACCATTTGATCTGGATTACCACCGAACCTAGCAATGTTTGCTTGGGTCCATTCGACACTGGAAAAATTTTCAGCATTCGCTGTTAGTTAAAAGTCAAGAGGGTAGCACGTACGCAAGTCTCTGGTCCAGTATCCCCAAGTTCTGTTCATCCAAACCTGCTGCATTTGGGTATCCAAAAATGTTGATGCGGTAACTACGTGAAAACACAGTTAGTGTGACAGAAGAGAAATCTAAGATGATTCCCAACACTCACTTAAAGGAGATCACAATATGTTCCTGTGATCGCTCAACCCACTGTGTTGGATTCTGATACGCAACATCCTCTGCTCCAGCAGCAAAGCCACCACCATAAAACCAGATAATGACTGGCAAACCCGAACAGTTGGTTGCTGCCTGTGCTGGCGCATACACGCTGATGGTCAGGCAGTCCTCACTCAACCCCGCATTCCCCAATGATCCAGTCATGAAATCTGGCAGCAGCTCAGTTAAGAGGGATGGGATATCGGTGTTGAATTGGTAACAAGATGGAGGAATGACCGTGGCGTTGATGATAGTGCCATTGGTAGGCTCAAAAACCTGTGGCGGAGCCCAACGGAGGTCATCAACAGGTGGCTCTGCATACGGAATACCGAGGAATTGAGCTACATTTGGTGCCGAAGCATTGACAAGTCCTAGAACGGTGAGGCCATTGTCCAAAGTGACGCTGGGAGCAGCAGCCAAAAATGAAGACGCCTTCGGGTAAGGAGAGGGACCAGCATTGGCTGGGGAAGCCAAGCTTGCAAAAGCTACAGCTACAGCTACAAGCTGTCTCAGCACGGAAGCTGGGACCATGATTCCGAGACGAGAGGTAAGGAGAGGAGGGGCAAAGACCAGAGAAGGCCGAGGGGAAGGGGAAAAGTCCCAGCATATTTATTCCTCTACATTCCAGGCTCGGTGAACGCGCTGTTTAAAAGTGGACAATTCAGTCTTATTTTTAAAATGAGTCTTCGCCGCGATTTGTTGCCGAGCTACATAAACCTCGACGTGGTCAAAGTGCTGCAACTTAATTAAGCGAGCCGAGGGAGATAACGGCCAATCTGTTTGCTGTCAAAGGTAAATTTGAAGACTTTTACACTCTGAGAAGGGCTTATTGTGATTGTAATGAAACATAATGTCCTGATACCGTTAGCCTTTTGTATAACAAGGAAACCTCGTGTGTCTTATTAGTGACGTACTAAATTTTAAGTTGCATTTAATTTAGAAATAAATACCTTTAACGGATATTGGTGTGTTGAAAAAGACCATTGAAGTAATCAGCGCCCAATGGTAAGTAGATGGAGATTTGGTGGTTTCTATATCAGATAATTACACTTCTGGAACCACTACTAGGAAAAAGAGGGATGCCATTTACGGAACATAGCCTGGAAGTAAATGCTTTGTAAGGTCTCTTGGAATTTGAGTTGGCTACTTAAAATTGTACGTCTTGTCTAGACCCTTTAATAAATGCTTTAGTGTTTAGATGATTGTGTTCTACGTGTCGTGTTCCCCTGCCACAGTGATATACGTATTCCCAAGGTCCCTAGCTCGCCGGCGCGCGGGTGCGTTTGACGAAGTATGGGGGTGACGGATATTACAGTACGCGCCCCGCACCAGCCGGACGTACGCGTTTGCGGGGGCGCGGGACTTGTCGATATCCGTTTCCGCTTCCACTTTAGGAAACAACAAATTGACCTCCTTGAGCAACAAGTCTTAAGAATTAAGCACAGCGGAAGGTAATATTAAGTATTTGATAGTGTTTTTCAGTATATCTAGTAGTTGTAGTAGTTGTTGTATAGTAGTAGTGGCCTCTGGAACATCTAGATAAACACTTTTAGAACCAGGTCACTAAGTAATTATTAACAACAAGAGGTGATAATCATGTAGCCTATACAGAGGTACTTCGTAGTTGACTTAGAGCGATAGGGAAACTTCTGTAAGGTGTAAAAATAACAACAATGTATTGTGTGTTCGTATCCTATTATAATTTTATGTTGGCAACCATGGATAGCTGTTAGGATATAAGGCAGCGGAAGGTAATATTGAAGTATGTGATGAAGTCGACAGTATATTCAGTAGTTGTAATAGTTATAGAACAGTGCCTTCGGAACATTCGGATGAAGGCATTCGCCAGATTACTAAGCATATTTCTGACAATAACAAAGATTTATACTTCATCCTAGCTATCCAACATGACAGTCAAGATATGTTTCGTAACTTAATGTCGGGAGTTATAATGTATCCCCTTCCTCTACCGCTGTATTTTAAACATCTAAACAAAAGCTAAAAACGCCAGTTTAGTTGTATTTATTGAACGCCTTGGAACACTAGGGCGAAATGATTCGTAGGAGGACGAAATGGCAATGCCGCCAGGAATGATATATTGTTTTTCCTTTCTACAGAGAAAAGCAACTGATTCACAGCAAATGATCCTTCGAGAGTGCCGTTCTTGGTCCAGTGGTGATCAGACTGCTCAGTCGAAGACCAGACGATAACGAAACTGCACCCTTCGACCGTTCAAAAACCGAGTCTTGGAAGAAATTAATGTCCGACTTGCTGAAAAATGGAGAACACTATGTTCTTATCTAAACTAATTACTTGTGTAATTATTTCAAGGGATTCCGATGGTTACTAGTTACAAGAGTGACTTCAATGAATGACATTCTTGCTCAGATAGTGAACATCATTTGAAGTGCTCTACAAAAGCTTCGCAACTTTCATCTAAGTTAGACTTGCATATTATTTGACTAGCCTTTAAGAGGTCTTTATTACTTGATAATTTCGAACATACATTGAATTTGCCAAGCAATGGTTGTTCTCTGTTATTGCAAACTCAAGTGGATTACCGAGTTACTAGCAACGGAAAGCAGGTGGCTTATTTAGGAAGTTACAATGGTTAGTCGTATTTCAATTGAAGCTATGTCTATTTGACAAGTACAAAAAACTCAGCTTTAACTTTGCAATACTAGCAATTCAAAGCATGTGACCACTACAACTTGTATGACTTCTAATCTACACGTCCTAAAACAAGCTACAATGCAGGAATACTAAGGTCCTTCACAGTTCCCTCCCCCTCAGTATTAAATACCAAAAAATCAAGAAGAATCCTACTATAATCTAGAGCATCTACAGTTGTCTACGTTGTACAATTCAAATTGAAGACGTTAGTCGGCTGAGCCCCTGTGTATCCAAGAATACCGCGCAATGCAACACTAGTCATATTACTAGCCGTATCGAAAGCTCGCAAGTTCGTTGGTATGGCTCGGCCTAGCACCTTTCCTGTTGGAGAAGCGATGCCAAGCTTCTACGCAATATTTGCGAACACGTCGTTTCCCTCGCTGATGTAACTTTGTACCATTAGACCAAACGTATCATCTAGGCCGATTACGACAGAGTGGGTACCATTAGCAGCAGAGTAAGTACCAGAATATGCGGCATCTGCTTGTGCTTTGGCGCTTTCCTCAAGAGCGAGACCGAAGGGTTTTACATCCATATTAGATAGCGACGCGGCAACACTTGCTGCTTGCCCATCAGCGGTGAAAATGCTGAACCCTGAATTGGAGTCTGGGATTAGAGCAAGGATACTACTATAAACGCCGAGATCACCACTTTTCGTGTAATAATCCGTGACACGGTTGCTTTGGACGCGGTAGAATTCCCAGGGCGCTCCTACGGCCAAGTTCATACTGGAGGTAAACGTGACAGGTTTCATCCATCGACGTGTTGCTGAAGGGGAGAGGAGAGCATTTTTGAGGATAGAACGACCGAGACTACTTAGATCGGGTGTTAATGCGTAGATGGAGCCGGACCTATGGCACGTTAGTTTTGATGACTATGCTTTCTGGTCTTGGTAACGTACGGATTTGTAGCGGCTAGATCTATGTCCCAGCCGCTGTACGCGATTTTCCTCGGAATTACACCCTGATCTGCAGATGATGGTGTTGTGTACGATGTCTCTGTTAAATTGAGCCGTGTGAGCATGTCATTCGTCATGTCTGTGAAGGATTTGTTGGTTATGGATTCAAGTGCAAACGAGAGAATACCGAACGCATCGTTAGATTAGCTAGGTGTTGAGAAGGGAGCAAATACGGGTAGGTGTTTGATAAGCTCCTGCAGAAACGTTGTCTTCCTGTTAGTACATTGTCAGGATAACGTAGTGATTTCAAGCTTACGGGCTCTAGTGCCCACGGTAGATTTGCAGCAATGAGCTCGGCTTGGCCGTCTAACTTGAAAGAGACAGCTTCATAGAACAAGTGAGCTGTGAGATTGCGGCTACCATCTCCACCAATTCCAGATAGATGAGTCGCTAATGATCCAATACTTATTTCCCTCCATCGAGTGGTATTGATGTCACTGCCTGTTGCGTTGCGTTGCTCTCAGCCGAGGAGACAAGCTCCGGGGCAAAATCTGTGATTGGCCTGTAGAAATAGCTGTCGCCAGCTTCAATCAGGAAGAGATACATGGTATAGAGTTTTGAAATACTACAAACACGGTAGATAGAGTGTTCGGTGATGTTCTTGATTCCCATTGAGCTTCCGGCCACTGAGGGACCTGTATAGTGGTATTGAAACAGAGATTGATTGTCTCCAGCCGAAAACCATTGGATTGAGAAAGAGGAGTGGGATCAAGGACTATGGCATTTTTTACGAGTGATGAGTCCAATTGTTGGGTCAGATTCTGACTGGCAGACATTATTGAAGCATCGTCATGTAGATCAACAGGAATTGGATAATCGGGTCCTAAAAGAGGACAGCTCAAATACTGAGCACTTGCCATAAGAAATTGGAGAATCAAAAGAATGGTAGAAAGATTCCTTGTGAACTCGATGTGAACTGTTTTGTGGAAGGTAGACATCAAGTTAAATGGAGTCCTTATATACACAGTGTCTTTACCTTAGTTTTTCTACCACTTTGAGCTTGCTAAACCCAAAGTTATGAGCATAATAGAATCTCGAAACCAAAGACGTTGATATGGTATGCTGCTTAATGGAGGATGTAAAATTACTCTCGCTGCGGCCCTTTTTACGTAGTATGAGGAGACGGCCCAGTCACTTATGCGCACCAACCAATCAAGCATATACAAAATACTAAGTAAGCATCTGAACCCTTCAGAACCCCCTCTAAAGAACTTCAAATCTCAAGCTCGCGCAATAACTAGTTGATCATGAATGATTGCGTTACCGCTTTTTCCGAACACCATGAAGTAATGGCTTGCCTCGTCATCTACGAGGGCGCAACATAGCGCGTTGGTGTAGCTCGTCAGTGCCACTGTTGTTAACCATATGGGACGTTATATTGCTTGAAATTTGAACTATGCATTGAGAGTTGATATACGTGTGTTATGTGAAGAAATGTAGGCTGAATTGAATGTTCTTCGCTGAAATAGACAATAAGAGCTCTCGGTAAGAATGAAGATATAAAGTTCTTGGCGACCTTCACAATGACTCTAGTACTTTAGTTTCACAAATTCTACCTTCGCAAAAAGCTCCAAGATGGTTTGACTTCCAATAGTCGGGCAAGTATTAAATGCAAAGCTCCACAAACCTCGTCAATAGATAGTTGCTCTTATTTGACTTCTTTACTTAAGTGTAATACGGTATAGATAAGAAGAAAATCGTTACAACGGCGAATAGCTAGACATAGCTGCGAAGAAGGCACAATATGCCTTTTAAATAAACAAAAAAGGTTCTTGTAATTGAGCTTGTATTTAGTTGAAAGTGACAGTTCTCCATGGCCGCTTGGCTGGCTGCAAAGCTTTCGTCGCTGGGCAAGAAGCCCGATAAAGAAGTGGTCGGGCTTCGGTATAACCTCGTCTCTTCTTGAAAATGGCAATTTCTCTTGTCGAGGAGCCAGGGTTTCGTCGTGGCAAAACTTCCTCCCTCGATTGTTTGAGTGTACCGAATACATCGACTAGTACGTAAGAAGATTTGAGATAAATTGAGATGGCCGCCCCTTACTCAGATTGATGGAGAACTTTAGAGTAGTATTATGAAGCGACAACGAAAATTAAAAGAGCCGAAAGTAATGGGTGCCACCAAATATAAATAACGCAACGAAGGGCGTCTTGGCTCTTTACTTAAAGACAGGGCAATGTAGTCCAAAGGATGGCCAAGACACGTGACTCCACACCACCACCCTAGAAACCGGCCGAAAGAGAAAGGGGATGACGAGTGAAGTTATACATACATTGCAAAGGGGATCTGCCGTAAGCCAAGATTGAGTGCGAACCACCAAGATCCCAAGAGACTCCAAGTCCTTTTTTCTCACGGGAGATTTGCATGGTTTGATCACCCAAGGCGCTGGCGAAGGTTGGGAGAGAAGCTTGCGCCGTCTGATGTTGTCTCAAGAGCCAAGACAAGACGTGCGATCGCCCACAGGTTCCTTTGTATGATCTGCCTCCCCTTGAGCGAGATTGTTACGTTGCTTCTCGTGTTGCTGTATGATCCTCCATTGATGTCGAAGGAAAGATGATATTCAGAACAACGGTTTACGCAGATCCCAGGGGGTACGAGGTCGTCTCTTGCTGTTTTGGGTGGCCCGGTGTCTGATCAACCATCTGGCATCGAACCATCGTTGATGGTCGACTGTGAGTACGAAAGTATCGCGGAGGACAAGCGCTGGCCCCGCAAAGCTTGGTACCGTCCTCTCACTGTCTGGAAAGCATGAATGAGGAACTGTGGAGAAGGCCGCAAGAGATATATTTGGATTGACACCACTCGCCGTACTTAAGTGACGCGGGAAATGCGTGATTTCGTGCTTGTGGAGGCTGGCAGTTCATGCAGTACTGTAAGATATACGAACGGATTCAACCGCAGACAAAGAGCCGAGCTGGGAGAAGAGCTGTGCTTGGAAGCTGTCAAGTCATCTCTCGACTAACTATGCTCCAAGAAGCAATACGGTAATGGAAGATGTTTCGCTGTGAAAACAACGGAGCAGTGGCTGACCGGCCCCTTAGTCGTTTGTGGTGTGCCATTGGATGAGAAATGCTGGAGAGCTCGCCGTTTCAGACAATCTGAGGACGAGTTTCATAGATGATGGTCCACTACCGTACGAAGCGACCAGCCACTGCTGTTGTTGTGCGCCTCGAAGAACTTGCGATTGGCCGCTGTCACCGTAGCCCGTTTCCTCGTGTCATGCAGCTCCGACTCGCCGGTGGGATATGTTGCTGGAATGCGCGTATCAAATTGACCAGAGCGCTGGAAGGATGAACAGCGACACTTGTTCCGCACAGGCTGGCGTCGATCATCACAAACAGTTCTTGTTAGATGTTTGGTATCATCGTACCAAGGCCCGCTCCGGACATTTGTTTTCCTTTCGAAGCCCTGGCGAGTCGAACAGAACAACAAGCTGCGCTTTCTCTCAGACCGTCGTGGAGCGGTATGGTCGTCTGCCGGTAGGTGTGACAGTGGCATCCTTTACCGCATGTAGCTGTTGAGCCTCTCGATTGTGGCGCTCACGATCGATCTCTGGGCAGGAATTGTTTCGCGATGCCGAATTGGGACGATTGAAACTTGGGAGACGAGCCCATGCCCAGCAGACCACCACTGCTCTCGAATCACGGGAGTGCAGCTGGATGGAGACTCTGCACCCGCGCTCGTTCAGTGGGCGCAGCACCTCATTGACCATCATCTGTCATTCCATTTCATTTCATTCCAGCGCCATCCCAAGCCGACTTGAACTGGCCTGAGTCCTGGGCCACAATAATGCAACCATCAATGCTCGTCAAGACTCGACATGGTGAGCCAAGCTGGACGTTGGATGCACTGAATTTGAGACTCGATTAGACGGGGCCGTAGTATGGACCTGTACACGCCTTATGTCAGGACCGACAGTGGCTGAGGACGGCCATGGTGGTGGGTGGTGGGTGGTGGGTGGTGAGTGGTGAGTGGTGAGTTGTGCTGGTGAGTGAGTGAGTTGTGCTGGTGAGTGAGTGAGTTGTGCTGGTGAGTGCGCGCGAGTTCTGCAGGAGTCCACCGCGGCATGTCGCAGGGGACACAGCCCAGGCGCGCACAGGAGGTTCCCTATGCCGACCTCGCTAAAGACTGCACCTCCAGGGCCTTTAGGGACCTCACTCACTAACGGCGCTCGCTGTATGGGTGCCGCTCCCGCTAACCGAGGACCCTACCAGCACCATGCGCCCCCTACTACCCGCTGTAACTGGACCGCCCTCGAGATCTCTGACCCTCCACGTCAGCCTCAACGCATTCCCCTGGCCTTGCCATCGCCGACGAAACGGCCTACAGGTACCAGTACCCATACTGCAGTCCTAGTCCACCCTCATCACCGCCTCTCAACCCACCCCATCGAGATTGAGACGGCCACCCGCTGCACAGACTGCCTGCCCCATGTCCCCCCCCCCCCAATGCCTGCAATTGCTCGGCCACACTTGTCCGCTTGGAGTCGACTCCTGGCGCACCTTGTGTCTGGCATCGGTACCTGGCATGTCTCGACTTGGCCCAAGCAGATCTCTATAGAAGCAAGCCAAGCCTTCATGCGTAACTCTTCTCTTCGTTCCGTTCTTCTAAGCCTTCTACCCTCGACCTCCCCTTGTTCGTTTCCTCTTAACTCGCCGTTTTCTTTCTCTTCTCTTCCACTCTTATATTGTCTATTAGTTGCTTTGTATTGGGACGGGCTTCCTTCAAAACAGTGTTGATCACCCCCCGCCTTCTTTCCTCAGGACCCTTCGCCGACACTCTTTCAACGGCTCCCAATCTTCGCTTCTCAACTCCACCTGGTGTGGTTTTTTCGGTGACAACAGTCATCCACACTTCGAATCATGCCTTCTCTACTACAATGCTTCCTCCTCCTCGCCCTCGTCAGCTTCGTCCTCGCCGCTCCAGCTCCTGAGAGACATATCCAGAAACGCAGCTTCAAGGTCGAGCGAGTCGCCAACCCCAACTTCAAGCGAGCCGTTAACCACAAGCGTGCTCCAGGTGCAGGAACCCGTGCATTGGTCAAGGCATACCGCAAGTATGGTGTCGCTCTTCCTCAAGGACTCGTCGATGCCATGGGACAGATTCCAGCGGCAAATGTAGACTCCTCGGCTACTCTCGTTGGAGCATCTGGTACCTCTGAGACGAAATCGAACAAGGCGGGCAAGGCAAACAAGGCCAAGGGCCAGAGCGGAGTGAGCACTAACTCTGCTGCTGCAAACGGAACAGGTGCAGGAACAGGTGTTGTTGCTGCTACTCCAGAGCAGGGTGATGTTGAGTACCTGGCGCCCATCCAAGTTGGTGGACAGACAATGAACATGGATTTCGACTCGGGATCTTCTGATCTCTGGATGTTCAACACTCAACTGGCAGCTGCTTCCCAAACCGGCCATCAAAACTATGACCCCACAAAGTCGACCTCTTTCAAGATGATGACGGGTGCTTCTTTCTCCATCTCCTACGGAGACGGATCTGGAGCTGCTGGAAACGTTGGAACTGATACTGTCAACATTGGAGGCGCTACCGTCACCAGCCAGGCCATTGAACTCGCTACCGCTGTTTCCACCTCGTTCGTCCAGGACACCAACTCCAACGGACTCGTCGGTCTTGCCTTCTCCAAGTTGAACACTGTCAAGCCAGCTCAACAGAAGACCTTCTTCGACAACGCCATGCCCACGCTCGCACAGCCCCTCTTCACGGCTGATCTCCGCAAGAACGCCGTCGGATCCTACGAGTTTGGCAACATTGATGCCACCAAGTTCAACGGATCGCTCACCTGGGCCGCCGTCAACACCACCCAAGGTTTCTGGCAATTCAGCACCTCCAAGTTCTCCGTTGGAACTGGTGCCGTTATGGCGGCCGATGGTGGACAGGCCATCGCTGATACCGGAACCACTCTCATGTTGACCTCTGCCGCTATCGTCAACGCCTACTATAGTCAAGTTCAAGGTGCCGTCAACAACGCCACCGTCGGCGGTGTTACCTTCCCCTGCTCAAACACCCTCCCAGATCTCAACGTCGATGTTGGTGGAACCTACATGGCCGCCGTCCGTGGTGATGACATCAATTTCGCCCCAGTTGATGCTACAGGACAGAGTAAGTTTTCCCACACACACCTCACTATTGCAACATTCACTAACAATCTTCTCAGCCTGCTTCGGTGGTGTTCAAGCCATTGACTCGAACCTCCAGATCTACGGAGACATCATGTTCAAGTCCCAATTCGTCGTCTTCAACGGCGGCAACAATTCCCTGGCCATGGCCCCTCATCAATCCTAAAGCAAGCTCGCACGTAAAAATCACAACATCCCTCCACGAAAAATCAAAACCACTCCGCGAGTCGGCCGTGCGTTTTTAATGTTTGCTATTTTTTTGAAGTTACACACATAGCGATTTCTACACATTCCAACGGGGAAAAATCCTCTTATTCTTTTTCTCTTGGGATGTTGGGGATGACTTTATTGGATGGAGGTGGCTGATGGCTTTGGTTGGATTGGGAGACATCCTCAACTGGGCTTGGCTTGGCTTTGTATGGTAGTGGTAGTAGTGTTGTGAACGGGGCTTATTCTCTTGCAACTGTACAAACTTATATCAAGATGAAGATTTTATAGAATCAGATTGTCGTTGCACAGGTTGCGGCCTATCTCTTTCCTTCACTTTTTTTGTTCTTTTTTCTTTTCTTTTCTTCGACTGAGGGTATGGATACCGCAACGGTTTTCATTCAGTCTGTCTGATACTGGTATGTATGATCCCCTTGTAACTAACTACCTAGGTATATTTGTGAGTAGCAACGCCCTCGAAAACACACACAAGTCAAAGAGACCATTTTTCACCGATACCTTATTCCAGCCCCCCCAAATCCTCAAAAGAACTCAAACCATGAACCCGCTTCTATACCGGTAGTTACGTCCTTTATCATTCGTCTACGGGGATTGTTTTATTGGCGTATGGTGTATATGTAATCATGAACCCATCAAGTGTTTCAATGTCATAGTGTACCTGACCGTCCTACCCGTAGTGCCAAGTCCAGAGCCAACCAGTCTAGAATCCGCTTTCGACCTCTGTTGCGAACGTACCGGGATACCGGTATGTAAACGTAGGGAGTGCGAGGTTCAAGCGCTTCGGGATGTGGGTGAACCGGCTGGTTTCCTTTTCGTTTCTTTGCCGCACGAGTACTGATCGTATCGTCAGACGACGTCGAAGGTTTGGGAGTGTGGAAGTCGGAGATTTGTCACGTGAGGGCTTCTTCGACTGTTTGATCTTCCACCTTGCATTTTGTCTGAGAAGGATCTTAGATATGCAGTATGGCTGAACATCGGGTTCCTTGAGGAGTTAGAGTCACCGTAGCTTTATGCTTCCTACAGTTGTAGAAGGATTGGTAGAGGTCACGTGATAGACATGGAGTTCAGTAGCTGATAAGAAGAACGTATAATGCTCCAACTAAGTTTGCGCAAAACTCTATTCAACTATTTATCTAAATCGAGATCACACATCCCGTTTCGTCTTGCTAAACTCGTCGC
Organism: Pezicula carpinea; assembly: GCA_026119845.1. NCBI lineage: Eukaryota > Fungi > Ascomycota > Leotiomycetes > Helotiales > Dermateaceae > Pezicula > Pezicula carpinea. Next base: position 13,975 of record JALRMK010000100.1, on the reverse strand, counting down.
GTCGCGTGGACTGAGGGAAGTCAACGTGACCTTTTTGTTTTGGGTAGCAAAATAAGGGGCACAAACTTGGGAGAAAAGTGACAATTGATTGGTGTTATGTGTTGTTCGTTGGATATGGGAATGAAGGAAGGAATGATTCAGAGAAGAGCAGGATTCGCAAAAACAGAGAAGTTGAGGTGTGCTGTTGGTGAAACGCGAGAGGAAATCCTTCTAGGGAGACCTACCTTCCCATTAGTCTATACATACAGCCTCTTCCATAGACTACAATCAACGGCTTTTACGCTCCTAAGACAGGTCGACAGGATATGAGTATCAAACATAAAAGTTGCATGTTAAATGATTGAGTGGACTTACAACACAACAGATATCTCCCAGATTCAACCAAAAACCGCTGCCAATTCTTCATAGTAAGCTCTCCTGCGTCTTTCATGTCACGGACTATTTGAGCATAATTATGTAAACAGGCGTTAGTCTCTGGATGTTCATTTCCGAGGACGTTCTGGCACCCTATACGGGCTCTTTGAAAACAACTAGATCCCTCGTCGTACTTTTCCATCTCTTTGAGTAGCAAAGCAGAGTTATTGACGATGGCAGTTAGCTCCGCGTGTTCTGAGCCACATACCACTTTTATTGAACCAATCACCTCTCTGCAGATTACCTCGGACTCTTTGTACTTGCCCTGCTTCCCAAGTACAAGGCATAGGGTTCCCATAATTTGAAGCGTTTTTGGGCGCCGCTTGCCAGGCTCTTTAACACGAAGTTGGCGCATTGTCGGAGTAGTCTCGGCCTCTTTGTACTTTCGTACATGCCATACTTCTCTAGTACAAGACCTAGGTTGTTGATGGTTGTATGTTTACTTGGGTGCCATTCGCAGTGCTCTTCTGTACAAGCTTGGAGCTCTTGTCGGAGTATAGTTTCAACCTCATCGTACTTGCTCTGAATCGCTAATGAAAAAGCTATGTTGTTCATACTTGAAATTGTGTCCGGGTTGTTTTCGACGTCCACTTCCTTTGTGATTTCGAGACTCTTCCGAAACACAGCTTCAGCATCTTTATATCTGCCAAAGTCCCCGAGTATGATTCCATATTCATTATAATTATCCCAAGCCGGAGGTTCTTTCTTCCAAGGTAAGGGTCCAAAGTTTAAGAGCTTCCTAGATATTCAATTTTGAAAGCTGGCATTCTCCATGTGTGCTATGATACGCAGAGAGGTTGTACACTATGTGCAGTTTTTCTAGAAGGTCGTCTTTCTGTGGAAAATTGTATTCCAGTATTGCCTCTACATGGGGCAGGAGAACTATAAGCGAAGAAGAGTAAATGATGGCCACACCATCTGTGAGCGCTACCAGTTATATCTCGTGATTTCTCTGCGGATAAAAGATCAGTTTAGGCTGACATATAAATTACAATCAAAAGATCCTTACTGTTCCTTTCAGCAAGGAAACGAGCTCGCCACTGAACAGCAACGCCCTCCTTCAGCCTCTACACAACTTGCGGTGATTTTTGAAGCTCGACCTCACCACTCCCAAACTCAACAGCCCGCTCTTATACCCCTGGCTCGCAGGCCTTCCTCAGCCAGCACGTTCACTGCATCGGTAGAAGCTAGTCGGTCGCTAGATTCGCATTACCGAAAATCCAAATGAACATCTTGTCTGGCACGAGGCCTGAATCTTTCTCAAACCACTGCCTTTGTATCGTCTATCTTATGACTTCTGGACTGCCAACCTTTGCGAACCAACTCGTTCACCTTGCTCCTCATACTGTTAGGAAATCTCTACCTTCACTAATTTCTTCTAAAATCAAACTGTATAAAGCTGCAACCGGCCTTCTACTCTCCTACGCTTAGCTAATATCCCACCAAAGCGACCTATATCTAGCCATATACCTCAGCCTTCTGCCGCCACCCATCTTATAGACTCAATGGACTCTGTTCATCCAAGACTTCCTCTCGCACATCAACCTCGAAACCCTCAACTGCGTGTCCTCGCGATATAGATCCGGCGAGTTACGATTCAGTCGTCTCAACAAATTCTACTGGTGTACACACCTATCACCTAACAATGTTATGTTGAGATATATGTCGAGCCCGACGTGGCTCAGAGTGGTTTCTGACAAGAACCTTAGTTTTTTCCTGGCTATCTTCGTGTATATCACCGTCACTCTCTCTGCGCTCCAAGTTGGCTTGGCCACTAGAAAGTTCGATAATAGTGTGGTGCTACAGGAAGTATCCTTTGGATTTACGATTGTATCGACTGTTGCAGTCGGAGGCACAGTAGCATTCCTTTTCCTCGTATAGTTTGTACTGTTCTGGTACCATTCTTTGTCAACTTAACTGTACTATAGGGATGTTTCAAGGCGTTGGCTAACAGTGCGGGAATCGTTAACTACGAGTTAGATAGCTCACTCAGTTGTCTGTTCCTGATCGTAAGTTTACCATTAACATCATCTATAAAGTGCCTCGAACAATGCCGAGATTAGAATATTACAAAGGTAGCGGAACATGAGGGAGATAGATCGCAACTGTGGTAGCAAAATCGAGCGCTGGAAAAAACCGAGTTTACGGAACACATCCTGCAAATAGACGCCCAGCCGGGTCACCCGCATTCAACCAACGAGTGGATCGTCATATTGAAAACCCAACAACGAAGCAGCTAAACAACCAACACGAAGGAGGAAATGAGGAACTGAAGTGAGCGATTCTCTTTCAGATTCGCTCTTGCGGCCAAGGGGCTAGCCCATTAGCGCCTCGCTTCCCCTTTTCATTCCCCTTTCTATAAACGGAGTATACGCGAGGGCAACGAAATCCTCTCGAGATTTTCTACCCTAAATGATATTTAGCTCAATTAACTCTATAACATGTAACGTATATAATACCTGAATCGTCCCTAACATAACAAGTAACTTAGACATAGGCGGTGTCTCGATCCTACGTGCGACTCATGTAAGCGTTGCTAGCTTTTATAGTCTACAGGAGTGACTGTTTAGAAGTCAGGTTTAGATGACCTCTACAGAGTATTAGATAGAGAAGTTAAGATACCGAAGTAAGAGAAGTTAGAAGAGAACCTTTTTTTAAAGGAAGGACTTTCTTTCCCTAAAACCCTATGATTACAAGGACTGAGTTGTTATTCTTCGAGAGGACAGTGCTAAGTTTTACCCGTATCTTCTTTAAATCTAGGAATAAGCTTATTTAGCAACGATATTATCTACTTAGAATGTATATACTATGAATAGGATAACATTATCGTAACTTACTTCTATTAGAAGCTATATCAAGGGTAAAGTAGAAAGTAGAACCTTTATTTTACACCTATGTTTGCTGTTGTCAGTGGTGAGAATAAAGACCCGGTTGAATCCTCCTTATTGTACGTCGCTATAGAACGAGCCCCGGGACATATTTTAACGACTCTTCTACAAAGGGCAACAAAATCGAAACCAATGTAGCGATAATCACGCTCTAGCTTATCACGATGAAGCCACCGGCCGCTTGTGTAAGCATGGGGACCCAGGCCTGTGTACATGTCAATGACAAAGAGAAATGGCTTGGACAGCGGGAACGGCGCTGACAATCTGCTGCTAGCGAGTCCTTTGTCTGTGCTTTATAACAAACCTAGAGTGACAAGCAGATATCAGAGCCCATTTCCGTCGGCGTAAAAAACGAGAATAAGTTTTGTTTTTCGACAATGTATTAGAGAAGCCAAGTTGTGTCTGGAAGGTAAAGGTTCTGTGGGCACCAAACACGCTATTTATGGCGCGTAGCATGATCCGGAAGGTAGGTCCGACCCATGGGCGTTCTCTACTGGGGGTCGATCAGTAGTACGTATACGAAGTGTGGTCTTGACTTTTGAATTGGATCTTGAACTTTTATCTTCCTCGTGAAACAAAGTGTCCCAATATAGTAAGACAAAGAAGATCTGACGGGAAACAGTGCCAATTTCGTGCTCGGGCTGATCATCCACTTAATTAAGCCCTCACTGGCCTGGATTGGTGGAACCAATATCTAAGTCTTTTCTACCCATTGTCTTTAAAACTTGCGTATGAACAACCAGAGAGGCAACAGTTCAAAGTTCGTAATTCTTCTATATGTATCTGCGGCTATCCCTAGCGAGTCAACAAGAACTACAGCTCACAGAAGCCAACAGCAGAGAAGCGACAAATGATGAAATGAGATAAAAAAAATTTGCAACCAAGTCCCAATGCCCGATCCAAAGTCCAATTGCCGGGCGGCCCGGCCATGATCCAAAAACAAAATCCCTTCCTGAAAGGAAGATATGCACGGAGAAAAAGTGACAATGTCCAACAGAGTGAACTTCTATGAGATTCGTTATGCAAAAACGCCCAGCAAGTCCAATCCGAAATGCGTTTATATAATGAAGAAAAGACAACAGTCCCACGAAAATTGGTATCATACAAAGCAGACGCCGTCACAAGGCCGTGTGTGGTTTGAAATCACACTTGGCTGGAATCCCATATATACGAAGAGATCATCGCAATATATACGCCTTATGAAACAACAAATTTAGAGAGCAGCATCTAAATCCTCGTCCTCCTTGGCGACGAGAACTTTGGGACAATCATAACTTCGTCTTCGCTACTTGAATCTCCCATCTCGTCCAACAGCTTGTTGATATCCTTTGGATTCTGCTTCATCTTTCTCCTCCCGCTATTGTATGATCCTGCGTCGGTATTCGTTCCATTGGTTACCTTCTCAAAGCCAACCCTTCTCCCTTGTGCGCCTCGAAGTTGGGAGCCGAACTCGTGTTTCAAAGGGCTCGTTTGTGGCGGAGATGCTTGAGTTCGAGGAGGTGGAAATGCCGGTCCCATATTCCCTGAATTTCCGGGGCTACTCATAAAAAGCAAAGTTTCTATCGCATCTTGCTCTTGTAACGTCTTTTGTGTAGGCGTTTGAATTGGCGCTTCGTGGGTTAATTCCCGCTGCGGTGTCCGCGGTGTGTTGTTGAAAGATTGATGACTGGATTGGCTGAGATTTGATCTATGTCCAGGTATTGTAGGAGGTTTGGAGAATTTAGGATCTGAACGACGCGACTGCGGTGTTGGTCGGATATCGGCTGGAGGGGCAAGAGAAAGTTTTGAGGTCGGTGGAGATATGGCGGACGCATTTGTGTATTGCCTATTTTGGGGTATTCTCATAGAGTGGTCTTGCCAAAAAGATTCGTATGTTCGAGATGGTTGCTGGTTGTTTGGGTATAAATCGAAATCAGAAGGAAGGGAACGCGAGACGAGATGGTTATGCATTGCGACGGTGTTCTTTCCTTGAACATTCGCTATCGCTGTGCGTGGAGAGGTAATGAGACTTCGGCGACCATGTAATGTGGAGTTCGAAGATGTTGGAGAACCGGCCTGGGATGCTAGAGACTCGACTTCATCGATGGAATTAGTGGTCCATCCATTGTTTACTTTCACCATAGCGTAAGAAAATCGCGTTCTCATCTCAGACGCAAGCTAAAAGTGATCAGTCAGTGATCGGTCAATATTCTTGAGCAACCCAGATCATCGCGTACCTCTGCAACGCTTCTGCTTGTAGCAGTAGATGCATTACTGATCGTGCTGGTGGTTCTACCATGGCCGGGACGATATGCACCATTTGGACTTGTTGGTGATTTGAATTGCCCATCCGCTGTTCTCTTCTGGCCAGCAGACGGAATGACCACACTGGGACGCGTCGCGGAGGTGCCGGCGAGCGGCTGTTGGGCAGCAGCAAGTTGCGATAGTTGTGATAGCCCGTCTGGATTTGTGCTTTGCGACGAGAAGCCCTCCGAGGTGGGTGGTGTTGAGGCCGTGTCGTGGCCATCTGTCGTGTCCTGCGAATTGTCGCTCGATGTCGACTGCAGAGGTTCTCCTTTTGCTTGATATACCTGACTATCCTCACTCTCTGTGCCTGTCTGACCGCCGGAAATCATCTGAGAATATGCCTGGTTGGTGGGATAGCTGGTATCAATGGGATTGTTCGTTGCAGAATGCTCTACGCGGGCAGCCGTCGCGTCGTTCGCACTTGACCGCGAAGATGCGACATTACCCGGATAACCTGAGTCGCGACGATGACTCGGCGTCTGTGAAACTTGGCTGAGCGCCGCGATTGCGAGCTCGTGGGCGTCCATCAGCGACACAGCTATCTCCAGTCCGGTGTTTTTGAGGTTGTCGTCGTCGAGATTCGTATATCAACGACTTGGATGGGCCAGCTGACCAGAAAAGAAGGTGGCGGCGCACAATAGTCGCGAAAGTCGACCTGGAGCTGTCCACGCGGCGTTGCCTAGGTAGACGTGTAAACAATGTCAACTATGCGCGATGGATCGCAACGTCGTTGTGAACACAGAGGTAAGTATATCAAGAACAGTTCGGATCGGGTCGATGAGTATCCTGGATGGATGGTGGATATCATCTTGGATGGGAGACGTGGAGGAGGAGTGGGGTCGATTAGAGCAAGGGTAGCGCAAAACGCCTGGTCACGGGGACTGAAAGCTTGAAGGAAAAAGAAACACAAAGCCGCGATACCCTCAGTGACGATCAGAGGCGTCATTAATACCACGAAGAGATTCCAGCAGCAACACGAGAGTGATGATTGTTGAGCTCGTAGTCAAAAATGTTGCAACAATCTGTTACCATGCAGCTTCCAATCTAGTTGCACGTCATGTGATTCAGTTGGGGTAGATCAGGTCTGTAGAAATCGCAATGGACTTGTGTGTGAGGACTTCAGTGAAGTTGGCATACCGTTTGACTACAATGCCTTTTTCGTGGTGTGGAAAGCGTGGACAGGGACTTTATCTGGTTGCAAGCGCTATGTCTCGATCGGGGGTTGAATGTTGAGCAGGTCGGTTACCGAGAAACATAATACATCACTAAAGTTTAAGCTTTGTTAAAAACCTACAGTTGCAGATTGAATTCTTGTTACCTATGCTTATATACATTCTTGAAGGAATGTAAGTCATTTAGCCGACGAACAACAAGCCTCGTTTTGCACATACTACCACTTTGCCAAAGCATGACAGATGCGGTATGGTGCTGGCAATGAGTGCATAAATATGAATATTTAGTTACATATTACTTATAACTACATACTCCATTGAGTCCCCAAGAGAAAGACAGCAAGGAGTGAACATCGCAAAAGTCCACCTAAAAGATCCTCCTCTAGGGCACCCAAGAACCTTAAACTGATCAACCTCAACATTCCCCTTTCCCAACGTAACCTAAAAGAGGATAATCATAAATAGGACAATTGGAATAACCTAGAGCCCAAAATTTCAAAGGAGCAACCGTGTCGGTAGATTCAAAGTTCTTCGGTCATACATAGTGGATGCGAACTCGAGTGTGTAACACAATCTTCTGCAATCCCACTTCCAATACCTCAGACAAGAGCGTTTGTCTTCTCATGGCCAATACAGGCAAATGAAATTCGGCAGACTTCAGGAAATACAGCATAGGTAGGGAAATCAAACAAGCAACTGGCGAAATAGGGAGCATAGAGGTTGAGGCTACTGCCATTTGCCAGATTCAGGTTCTATCCATGAACTGATATGGAGGTAAATGAAGTAAGTCAGTTATTGGAACTGCGTGTGTGGCGTCCTCGTTGTTCGTAGTAATGTGCCCGCCATTATTTTTGATGATCTAACCCAAATTACTCAAGTCAAGCCAGTCACTCAAACACAAGAACTGGCAGAATTGGCTAGGAATTGTCTTGCTATTCTCCCAGCCCATGAGATATGAGCACATCCAACAACGTCATGGTAGCTTCTGCCTGATTATCATCCAGTGGCCGGAAAAGCTTGACCTGCCCCCTCTCTGATAGAGCAAAGGCTCCGCTGGCGATACTTTCAAAACAGACTTCGGGGCGAGTGATATCTAGTGCCATGGTTTTCCTTATATAATCCGCCAAGGCTGCTTGGAAAACATCGCCGCGGTGGACGAAGCCCCAGAGATCAGCGCTTGCAATGGTGATAGCCGTTTTCAAGTGAGATGATCCAACATCGACACGTAGTGTTACCACAACATCTTTCATGACCCGTGCTCTATGAGTTGTGCATCATCAAGTTAGTTGAATCACTTCAGAATGATTGTAGTGACCAAAGGTGACACTTACAGACGTTCTTGCGAATTTGTATTGTTTCCTTCTACCAACCCTTCGATGCGTGTGATATTACAGATATAGTCATGAAAGTTTCGAAGAACGCCTGGCTTGGAAATGTGTGGATGGGTGACAGCCGCATCGAATGTATTGCTGATATATTCGACTAATTCCTCCCGAAGAAATGGTGGCATTCTCGTCAAAAGCAGCGGGTAATGCTCTGCTGGACTAATATCGGCCGTAGACTTTCCATCATCTCCCGTTGTTCGTAGAAGAAGAGCTGTATATTGCGCTTCCTCGTATAAGATAATGATTACCACTCCTCTCTCTTGGCTTGCGACCAAAGAAAGGTCCTGGGCTAGTATCGTTCCCTCTTCATCCCAATCCACAGGCTCTTGCAACACGCGCCATAGCACGTCCTCCAATCTCCCCACCGCTGGGCCCGAGTCTTGCTGCCCTCCTAATTCACCCACCCTCGCAGCAGGACCTGCCAGTTTGTCGCGAAAGCGTGCCGCGTGCGTTCGCAGAGAATTGTTGTCAAGGGGAATTTCAATCTTGTAAAGAGGTGAGACAGAGTGCATGAGCCAACTCGTATTCCAGAGAGGATAGGTCTCAGCATTTTCGACAGCCATTGTGGGAAATTCGTGGATGCGACAAGGACGACGCGTCGCGGGGTCTATGATAACGGGGTTGAGACGCGTCAAGGCCTATCGCGATGGCGGATGAGAAGCGAAACGCATGCTGAGATGGTGCTTTGGTGCAACATTCAGCCCTTGAAAATTGAGACGGAATGCAGCTGTATAGGGTACCTAAGGTAGTCAAGTTTGAAATCCTGCAAATTGGAAGCTCTCTTGTTCAAGTTGGACGGATGTTGACATTGTGCTTAATTTAGACTAGCTTCATTCGCTTCTGATTAAGGTTAAATCCGCCATTGACTAGAATGTTAGCTAAGTTGTCAACACTCCTAGCTCTCCTAGCTCAAATATTTTGCTCGTTTTGTCTTTTTGATTATTAGAATTGTTTTATGGGGGGTTACTGTCGAACTACTGGCAAAGTTTGAGGAGTTGATGGAGTTATGGAAGTGCCAAGACCGAGAAAGAAGATGGTTTCCAATAGACCCCTGACAATAAAAATGTATTGATGTTATTGTAATGCAAAGAAGTCATGATACGTCGTGAATTTTACATTCGGAAGGAGCAACTACCTTGAACAAGCTGAGGTGGTATACACGTGAAAGACGTCAACCCCAATTTAGTGAATAGTTAGTTGATCTTGTATGCTAGCTGATGTGCTTACTAGTAGTTATTATAATCTGGTGAATGGTGGTGTTTTGTTGATGCTGAGTAGTAGCAACGTGTACATGTTTTTCACAAATTTTATATTTGGTATTAATTCACACCGTAAGAACAACCCAAGGTCCTCTTTCGAGCTCTTATTGCTGGGTACTGTATACTTATAGACCGGTCCTTTAAATCACTTCTAATCAGTCTCCTGATGCTAAGAACAGTAAGTAGGTTGCTTAGCTCTTCATCTTTTTATTATCATTATAATATTCTTTTACAATGTCATCAAAAGACTTCTCGACATCGTACCCAAAGCTGTTATGCCTCTGCACTAGTAGGATTTTGTCCTCGTCCAACTCATCATATTCCGGAGGCAATATATTACTGGTCGTCTCCCACCAATTCTCTACGGGCTTTGAGCTCCCCGAGGAGTTACTTTCGGTTCTTGGCCGTGATACTTGTGTTGATACTTTGGATTTGGAGAAACATGCTACTAGTAATAGGCGTATACTAGGCAAGCAGGCACAGATGATGCCAACCGTGAGTTCGATTTGTGACATGTAGCCTGGGATGTAGTAATCCCCTAAATGCGGTGTTAGTACAAGTTTTACAATATCACGAAGGCACGATTAAATAGCCGCGACGATTTAGGGGGCTTACATGTAGGGTTTGATGTTGTCATATATGCGATTGGGATAAGGATTGCGAGACGCACGATCGTGACTGCGGTGAAGCTGACGAAACATAATTAGAATGCTGGCCGGGAAGAGTTAAAGGCATATGGCTACAGAATGTATACCGGGGGTGGATAGGACTGCACTCACATTATTCCCACACTGAACATTATTGCTGCAGCGAGCTTCTTCTTCCAAGCCAAATTCAGATGAAATACCTGCGTGCTGGGCAGGATAAGCAACCAGATATCAACCGCAATACTAATCCCCGCGTACGAGTTGACGATAGCAACCGTATTTAAACACTGCCCAGTTTGTTCTCCATCCCACGAAGTCCAGTAAAAGCTGATAGGAGCGCATTGAAATATCCCGATGAATGTGTATACGATACCGAAGACGATGTTGAAAACAATGGTCATATAGATGATCGTTCGGATGGTGTTTTCGGGGAAAATTCGAAGGTAGAAGATGAGGATGGAGATTTTGATGAGCGGTATGCAGGCGAAGTAAAGGATTGTTACGATGTAGGAATACTGTGATCCGTTAGCGGGTTTTACGAACAGGAGAAAGGATATCACCAACATAAGAGATAGTTGTGATGTTATCGAATGGGACAGTCCAAACGTCTCTACCAAGTCCATTTTGCGCGAGTCCAAAGATGTTCATGAAGCAAGTAGCGAGGTTCAAGAGCTGCGATATGGTAAGAATTCTGAGTCAAATTGCCAATAAAAGATACTCACAAAGATTCCCACAATGAAGATATCATCCAGACCCAATGAAGAATTGATCCAAGTCCGGTAGAAAACCCTTAAGAACACAGCAAGCCCAGAAAAAATAATACACAGGATCGTTATAGCCACAAATTCCTGGCTGTTATCTCTTATTGGCTCATTGCAAGAGGCTGACGACATATTTTGCGCCGCTGAAATGATACGGTATTAGCATTTAATGAGGTAAAGATCTGGTGCAGAGACTTACTCAGAGACTCTCTGACAGTGCAAGTAGCGGTAACGCAGGAAGCAACAGAGTTGCTAAACGTTATATCGGTACAAAGACATTCTGGATCAAGTACTGCAGCGTTCGAACATCTCGATTTCGGCAAGGCTGTCTGCGCACAGAGTGCCTGTGTTTATATCAGTAGACTGAAGCGAGGCATGTTAGTGATGTACTTACGGCACACTGAGGCAAAGCACTCGTGGAAGAATTCTGGGCTTGTATTGTGGGCAAGAAAGCCACAATGCCAACTAGAATAGATAAAAGAGCTCGCATTTTGGCAAAAGTTTTCCCCGTACAAAGAACAACTACAACATTTGACCTACGCTGGCATATGTAGCAACTTCGTGTGGGGGTCTCTTGAGAAACAGACGGTCAAAATATTTCAAGCAAAGAACGGCATCAGGCATTTAAGCCCACACTCGAAAGTCCCATGCGACGCATACAGTGGTCAATCCATCTCCGCATAAACCGCCTAGAAGCATCAGCCTCCGTTCGAACGGGCGCTTTGATGTAGGATTCGTTTCTCCAGAATTTTCCGAACGCAGGGCGAAGTATATCAGATCAGAACAAGGTGTGCCAGGTTCGTCTAGAGGCTATGAACCCTATAATCTGCGAACTGGCGAGTGACAGCCTTCAGGTTTGGTGGAGCGAAACTCTTCTGCTGCGCTTACTCAATTCTTTCATGCATAATAAAAGCTTGGTAGTGGGTTACTTTTCCGCAGCAACGCCATGGCTGACGAGCTTGGTCTGGGAAACTCTGATTTATCAGTTTTGGATGGGTTTGGCTTTCGTCTGTTTTTGGGGGATGCGATCTGAGACACTAGCCGAGTAAGATCTGCGAGATACCGAGGAAGGTTCTTTTCAGGTAAGGCTCTTTGGAGGTCTAGGCTGACTCGAGAACGCGGAGGTTTCGTTCTCTTTGTACTTTGAGTAGGCCACTATAGTCCTTAAAATTTGTGTAGAATCTTGCTCTATTATTGTTAAACCCATTAAACATTTACCTAGAGTGCAATGTCTAGCAATTCAAGCTTCAGTGTTCAATGTCAGGAGGTTTCATCTTCGATTACATTTGTTAAGCGAGCAACTGGGTTTCAGGAGAGCAGCTCGCTTCCACTGTCCCTCGATCTCGCCATTTCGGTATTTGGATCGCGATCACATGATGTTCAAAGCAGACCAAATTGGTTTGTAAAGAGATCTCGGAAAGCGGGCTCCAATGCTTCCTGCTTCCCCTTCTTGCTGGATCATTGCACAGTTAATAGTCAGTTTATATGTATCGAAATGTCAAATAAGTGCCGCATTGTCAGGTCTGAAGAAGATGGTTTAGACTAGCTCTCGCACTGGTTATCAATCAGTTGAGTGCTCCATGCATCAAGGCTGCTCAATCATCCCAAGTTGAAAAGTAGCTCTACCTTTGCTAAGAACCTCCAACATCTATTGTCAGAAATTCTTAAAACTAACAAACTCTCTCTTAGTAATACCATGCGGGTGGCCCGGAACCGAGCAATGACCAATCAAGTTGACTCAAGTACTGTAGTGTTAAGAAGATACTAAGCTTTTAGACTCGCGCTTTAGACTCTCGACTATGCAGAAGGATTCCAAACCTGGCGCCACTCTTCTTGTAACAGTACCGTAGTTTAACATGCTTCGAATAATGAGACGGAAATAACCACGTCATGTGGCTAAGCAATAAGCCCCTTTTCAAAAGGAAAACACTTCACTTAGAAGCCAAGTACAGAATAAGCAATCTCGAAAGGGTTTCTGTCAAAGCAAACCTCGTGTCAATCTTCGGTTATGGTGTATTTGTGTATAGTCATGACTCTAGTTATATCAATGAGATTGTTGAGTTCTATGGTGGTTACTCAATTTCTTCTGTTCTGCTGAAGCGCAGTCATATTTGACACTGCTAAATTCAAGCTGGATAAATCGGACTGAGGTCTCACGACAAAGTTGGCCTTGGTCTCTAAGATTGAGAATAGCAACTTCGGACTTAGTGCTGCTGAAAAGAAGGTTTCTTAGTGAATTACCGCCTTCAAAGCTAGGCTCTTGTGCCTTGAGACCAAGAAACCGTTGGTCCTGTCCTCCTGTAATAAGTCCTCGCATTATGACTCGCATTGCTAAGTGAGACGTTTCATTCTTTTAGTTTCCTACTTGATTTGTAGTTTACTATACAGCGATGCAACCCTATTAAACAAGGGAAATTTACCTGCCTTATAGTTATAATACCATATTCCTTTAGGGCCGTCAAGCTCCTATAATAACATTTGCTAAAAGGAAAAGGCAGTATATCAAGATTGAGAGTTTAGTCCAACAGCGGATGTTCGAAGTCAACAACAGACAACAGAAAGGGAGCAACAAGAGTGGCTTGAAACCTCCCGGCTCCAAGGAGGCAAAAGGCAGGAAGACCCTCTTGGAAGAGGAGACATGACAGTTGCTCTCATGCATCTAGAACATCAAGGAAGAGAGTTTTTTCTGGGCAATTGATTCTGTTATATTAGACGAACTTGCGAAGAGTGCCCAGGAGATTAAAGATTCCAGACGAGCAGCCATTGAAAACAAGAGTTATAGACCTGTTTAAGACATCGCTCAGCACTTCACAGTTACCATAAATAGAATTGTTCTCAAGATTGGTCACATGACGAATTCTGAGACGATAGCATTATTAGTATAACCTGTTTAAGGTGCCTGCTCTCTACATAGAACTGCGAGAGATTAGAGATAGAAGTTGTACCTCTTACTAGTTAATTACAAGAGCTTTTTAGTGAAGTTCTACTATTAGAGGAAAGTGAACAAAGTAAACTAAGTATAGTAGTTAGTATTAGAGTATTATTAACTAGCTACCTAGTATATACTTAGAATTTTAAAAAAGAATATAAAAGCATATAACTACTTTACTATCTATAAAAATAAAAATACATTTAGTTATAATATATCTATAATAATTATAGT